>JAAAKM020073195.1:79844489-79865776 GCA_010016025.2 Alatinidae sp. Z8VKAUB7J3 | reverse complement strand
ATCTGCATAGTTGAGATAGGAGTTTGCCAGTGCCTCCGGGTTTCCTGGCTGGATTGTGTGCTGCCCCGGATCGTCGGCATAGTCGAAACTGACGCCGCCGCCCTCGACCATCCGGTTCATCAGGTTGAAGAGCCCGGCCACTTCGTTGGCCTCGAACAGGGCCTCCTCCGACCAGCCGGCGTCGAACACTGCCTTGGCGTCGGCGGAGACCAGTTTGCTCGGCAGGGTGTTGAGTTTGGCCACATAGGCCAGCAGCGGCCTCAGCTTCGGATCGACGTCCGCGGCTTCGACGTTTTCGATCAGCTGTTCCAGCTGCCCCTCCGGAACGCCAAACGCGCGGGCGTAAATGGTGTGCGAGCCGTAGCAAAAAGTGCAGGCATTGAGGCCAGAGACGTAGGCCGCGATCAGCTCGCGTTCGCCGACGGTCAGCGCACCCTCTGAACGCATCACGGCATTCACATAGGCCATCAGCGGCCGGACGTTCTTGGGAAACCGCACCAGCAGGTCGGTCAGATGCGCCGTCTCAGGCAGCGACGGGAATTGCGGCATGAATTCTCCCCCAGTCTTCATTTTGCCGGATCAATGCGTTAAACTTCTTCATGATTAACGGTGAAGAAGAAAAGCGTAGCTGCTATGTGTGTTATGAAATTTGTTAGGGAGATACTACTTTTATTCCTTAAAGTCTTAATAGTTTTTTTTTTATCAAAGTTAAAAAATGAAAACATTTAAAATGTATACATTTTAGTAAACTGGAAATACTGTTCCGGTCTTTGGAAACCAAAGGGATTGTGAGCCCTTCTCACGTTAATTTCTACTCGTTTTGAGTTTGACTCGGTTATTTATTTTAATTTCTGTACGTTTTGGGTTTCATTTATTTGTTAATGCTGAAATATGGTAGTTTTACGCTTGGTAGATAATTTTATATTTTTGCTAATTTTTGGTTTAATAGAATTCTTTACTTTTCTTTCAAAACCTTATTTTGTCGAAATTTTTTTTAATTTTTTCGCTAATAAGAACTACACGAAGGATAATAAAACATCAAAGGTTTAAGAATAAGAAGAACTTCTAATCAATCAATTATTGGTGTAACCATTATTGCCAAGACATCAACGACGAATTGCAGCAATTTAAGTATTTCACCTGGAAGCAGCAATAGGAAAAAAGGCAATTAAGAGATTCTTCAAACGGAATTTGTCAAGTGATTTTGTCAGGCATCAACTACAAAAGCAGAAAACAAAAAAATGACAAAATACCATAATAACTACAAGAAAGAAATGAACCCACCAAAGATGTAAGAATCAGAGGAACTTCTGAGCAATCAAGTACTGGTATAAGCTCCATTGACAAATCACCAACAACTAATTGCTGCAACCTGGAGTAGTGTACTTGAATTGAAGGTAATCGATCAGCGATGATTATGCCACGAACTGGATAAGCCTAAAATGAAAAAAAAAACAATAAAAAACGAAAAAACAATAATACATGGAGACAGGAGATAGATATGAATGCAGAAACAATATTTGATACACTTCTACAAAGACCAGAATAGTGTTAAATTCAAGGTTTTACAGGTTAATCAAATTATTAAATCGGAGGGTTTATCAAATACTACTACTAACAACTCCCCGCAGCACCAAGCCAGCTGAGGCAAAACAGATTCGCATGCTCCTCCTCCATCCCAATTAATTCAAAGCCTCCATCTTTACACCGACCCATGAAATTTCTATTTTCCTTTAATCTTTCCTTGCGACATCTTCCCACCCTAACTGAGAAGGTAAATTTTCCAAACATGGCGGGAAAATGATAAAGAAAGATGAAAAGAGACTTCATATTGTGCTTTTGTCCCACAATTTCGCTAAATTCTCTCCTTATCTCTCAAATTCTCCCACTCGTATGTGAAAAATTGAGAATGAGCAATGAATTTGTCCACCGCCCACCTACCATAGTGGGAGGATGAACTTATCCTGCAGTGCCTTCGGGATGCCAAACAGGCGAAAGAGACCCCTGGTTGCCCGCACGAGGTTTTTTCACTGCCTCTGACCGAGGGCTATTGGCTCAACGTCAGTTCGGATCCTGGCCCTGTTGTTGCTTTTCTTTTGATCACGATCTTGTTGTCGGCGGTTCTGACGATGCCGGTGGTGGTCATTGTGACCGTCATGGTTGTTCGACGCATCACCAAGCCATTGCGGGAACTCTCGGATACAGCTGAGCGGTTTGGGCGCGGCGAAACGGTGGGTGAGTTGCCGATCAAGGGCGCCCGGGAACTGGCCTCGCTGACAAAGACCTTCAACACCATGCAGGATCGGCTGACGCGATTCGTTCGGGATCGGACCCGCATGCTGGGCGCGATCAGCCACGATCTGCGCACCCCGATCACGTCCTTGCGTATCCGCACAGAATTCGTCGAGAACGAAGATCTCCGGGATCGAATGATCAAGGTCCTGGAAGACATGGAAACGATGGTGAAGTCATCGCTCGATTTCGCACGGTTGGATGGCACGGACGACACGGTGGAAACCATCGATCTTGTCGAGGTGATTTCGGAACTGTCGGACGAAACGCCCGACATCCAGTTCGAGAGTTCCCTCACCACCTGCGCCTATGCCTGTCACGAAGTCGGATTCAAACGGGCGCTCCGCAACCTCCTGGATAATGCCGTGAAGTATGGGGGGCATGCGGTAGTTACCCTGGAGGCGGATACGAATGAAGTCCGGATCGCTGTCCGGGATCAGGGGCCGGGCATTCCAGACGAGATGCTGGAGGAGGTTTTCGAGCCCTTCTTCCGGATCGACCGGGCCCGGAATGTTGAAAGCGGTAGTGTGGGGCTCGGGCTTTCGATTGCGCGCACGATCATCCACAAACTGGGCGGCGAGATCTCGCTGGTAAACCGATCTGACGGTTTGGAAGTGCTCATCATCTTGCCGCGCTGAGCGGGCTTTTAGGCAGCTGTTCCTTGGTGGCCGAAGCCGCCCCCACCGGCTGATTGAACGTATACCCGGTCTCCTGGCTGCAGGGTGAACTGGCCGGAGCGATCGATTGGCGTGCCATTGATCGCAAGATAGGCGGGTTGACCGGCCTCACCCCCCAGCAACCCCGGGGCTGGGCAGGCGATCCGGTTCAGCAAAATGGACGCCTGTATCGGGCTGTCACCGACGACGTCCAGCTCGAAGGTGATGCCATCGCCGCCTTTATGTTCTCCGTCCCCGCCGGAGCCGCGCCGAATCTCGCGTCGCCGGAAGATGATCGGCGCGAGGTTTTCCAGCACTTCGATCGGTGTGTTGGCCAGGTTGCTCGGGAAACTGATGCGCTCAAATAGCAAAATCCTTTGAAAAATTAAGATACTTTTTATCAATTAAAACTTACTCGTGTTCAGGATCGATAAAAAAAAAATCTTATTATTAAAGAACGTTTTACAGCGCAGGTTTAAATACTAAATTCTTACGCAGGACAAAAAGAGAAGAGCAAAAAAAAATAATTAAGCAAAAGACAAGACCATTCGAAAGTAGTTATAAGTAAAAATAAAAAGCTGAATGTGGAAATATACAAAGCAAGGAGGTCCTCACAAAAATCTTATTTTCTAATGTGATTGAAATAATTCATAGCAGCCTAATTAGCTACATTAACCATATGAAGGATAAAATCTGAAGTACAGCCGTTTTGATATAGATGTTGACGGCAGTTGAGTATTGAAAGATGCAAGCATTTGAATAATCTGAATTACACCATCTGAATTAAATGCAATTAGATTTCGTCTAGAACATGTACATTTGTCAAACGGTTTTTTACCGTTTAAATAAAAGTAAGATGAGCTAGGTGAATAAAACTCCAGGAATGGGCCAGGAACTAAATTATGGCCCAATAAGGTCTTTTGAAGTATCTACCCCTACCCCCTATTTCTTCAAAGGGAAATGATCTTCGCTGAGACAGGAAAATCTTTATGATATAAAAGCAAAGTTTTCAGAAGAAGATCTGCAACACAAATGAAGCCGAAGAAAGTGTTTTGTACCTCGTATCTTTGCTATATCCTGGTTTCTTAAGTTTTAAGAAATTTAGAAAATGAGTCTCAAATTTAGAAAAAGGAAACCTTGATAAGGCTTAAAATTCTATTTCAATCACTGGATTGTATTTTAAAATATACAGCCAAAGAAAAGTAGATTAAAACGAAAAATAAGGAAAACCTAAATTTAGGATGATTTTAGGAGTTTACCTCCATCTCCATTTCCACATTTCCAAGCTCTGAGGCCCAACTTTTTGCTGTCTTAGTAAATATTATACTTTACAACAAGCTGAGCCTACGAACTTGCAAGACCTATCTCAACTGCTTGTTTTTGTGCATTATACATGGCAGAGTGGCGTGCATGAAGATATCTTGTTCTGCAAGCCAATAAGTCGTGGAACTGCTGAGGTAATTTTCAATACTATAGATTCCCATATAAAAGAAAAAGCTTTACAGTAGAAAAACTGCTTCGATATATGCACTGCCGGTGTGTGTGCGATGTGCGTGAGAAATAGCAGTGTGGTTACAACAGTTACAGTGTGATAACCGTTTCTTTCGACTTCTGTTTAGATTCACCCATCCTTGAATAAAGAAAGTAAAACAGTTCAAAATAGGGATGATACCTTTTTATTGACAGTGAAATATAAAATTATTTAACTGGATATTTCGTTGATCGCAACTGATGAACCCACCTGACCGGCACCGAGAATAATGATCTTCATAAGTTGATAACTACAATATTTTTGTTATTTGAATTTGACTCACCAAACGAACAACGGTCCATGATTGTATTGTAGTGGTTGCGGCCGGATTAGTCTTGTTTTCCAATCAATTATTGCGGTTTGTTAATTTTTGATGTCGATCTCTAAAGATTTTAGTTTTCGATAAAGGTGTGTCCTTTCCATACCAACGGTCTTGGCGACTTTACTGACGCTGCCACCCGCTTGTTCCAATTGGAACTGAAAATATCGTTTTTCAAAATTCTCTCTGGCTTCGCGGATCGGCAGATTAAACTGTTCCGTATCTGTATGGGTTTCTGTTTGAGCAGGTTCTCCCAGCATGGATTTGATCTCTTTTAATTCGATGTTCTCTGATGTACCGAGGATCAAAAGTCGTTGCACCAGATTTTTCAGTTCCCTGACGTTGCCAGGCCAATGATATTGTCTGAGGTAGTTTTGTGCAGCCACGGAAAAACGTCTGTAGGGCAGGTTCTCACGTTCAACAAAATGATTGACATGAAATTCCAGTAACTCCGGAATGTCTTCCGGGTGCGCTCGTAGGGAAGGGATCTCTATGGGGACCACATTCAGTTGATAAAACAGATCATCACGAAATTGTCCTACTTGTACTAGTGGCGCCAGGTCTTCGCGTGTTGCCGCAATAATACGAACATCAAACGGAATGCTGGTATTGCCACCGACTCGTGTCATTTGTTGTGTCTCAAGTGCGGTCTGTAATTTGGCCTGCAATGACGGATGCATATCGGCCACGTCCTTGAGAAAGAGGCTACTGCCATTGGCTTTCTCAATTAAACCTGGATGAATGACGTCCTCTTCCTCACGGCCGAATAGCTCAATGATGGATGACTCCCCGGTTAAGGCAGAAAAGCCAATAGTGATCATGTTTTGATGAGCACGCCCACTCTTGCTATGAATATAACGGGCGTAAAGTTCTTTGTCCGTACCTGGTTCACCGCTGATCAAGACCGGGGTGTTATGATTGGCGATACGTTGTATTTGTGCCCGCAGGTCAACCATCAACTGACTTTTACCAATGGGCCCGGTGTCGTCATGGTTGTGTTGTAATAAGCGTTTATTTTCCTGTTGCAGGTTGACGTTTTCCAAGGCGTGTTTAACGGTCAACAGGAGCTTGGCAAGGGACAGGGGTTTTTCGATAAAGTCGTATGCACCCAGACGAGTCGCTTCGACGGCGGTTTCTACGGTACCGTGACCGGACATCATGACCACAGGCATGGTCAGTTGATTATTTTCTTTCCATTCTTTTAACAGGCTGATGCCGTCGATGTCCTTATAAAAAGTTACTCCTTTATGAGATATACAGTTTAATGATTTTTTTATATCCATATAATTAAATAAAACACAGATATATTCTCTAAGAATTTACTTAATTGGATAATATTACGTGCAAAATGCTCAACAGATATGAATGTCCAATTGAAGAAGGCATTTTTAAGGAAAAAATAAAACTATAAATATATTTTTATATTAAAATGAACATTTTTTAAATGTGCTTTGGTACAAATGAAATGTAAATAAAATTTCAGGAGTAAAACTAAATTATATTTCCTTTCTATAATTGAGACTCGTTTTTGAATTACTGTATCTAAATTGAGTTATATTACTCTTTGCAAGTTCAAGCTTACTCAAGTAAATAGTTTGGAATTTTTTCCAAACATTTTTTTCTACAAGTTTGTAGTAGGAAACCACTTATGCTTTCCTAGAAAGCACTAGAGTTCCTAAGTGTATATCTTACTATATTCTAAACCCTTTTTCTTATACAGACATTCATTTTATCACCTTAAGTTTGTTCAATCATAAATGAATACTCTATTACCATAATTTTTTAGTTGGTTGCAAAGAGATCCGTCTATGAGAGTTCGTACCTCCTACCCTGGATACCTAGAAAGGGTTGACAAGTTTTTTGGCATGCTTTTACCACTGCTTACTGATTTACAGTTTACTAAAAATGGATCTATTATAGCGTGGCAGGTGATGTCTTTTGTCATTTTTCAAGTTTATTGTTTACTTATTAGTATTTACTGTTTATGACCCTTTTTGAAATTTTCAAGTTTGTATAAATATTTTACAATTATAAACTCATTTTACATCAATTATTAGTTAATAATTAATTAACCAATTAAAAAGCTAATATAGTAAATAATTATGTGCGAATAATTTCTTAAACCACACTGCTTTTGAATCTACTAAAAATTTAGAGAGAAAAGTGGGTCTAAATTAAATAGAGCAGTGCAACAAAAAGCAAAATAAATAAAAACAACAGGAAAACATTAATTAATAAAGAAATCTTAATATTTCGGCTCCACGTTTGGGAGCCTTCCTCAACGAAAAGAAAAAACCTAACCCCCAATAAAAAAACACTTAAGAAAACGTTATAGAGAAAGACAACATACTTAGATCTACGTTAAACAGCCAAACATCGAGGCAGGGGTCCTCTGCATCAATTTCGGCAACTCCTTCTTCCATATACAAGTTTAGAGGGGACATGCTTATGACAATTTGAAAACTTTCATTTCAGGGAGGGACACTTATAATTCCTGCTTGTAAGAGAGCTTTAGCAAAGGTAAAAAATCCCCTGAGATGCCAATCCCACCCCAAAAAATCACGCTAAGTCTGAAAAGAGTTAAATAAGGCATCGGCGACCATGCCGGGCGCGGCGCCGAATGACACCAACCCGCGACCGGCGGGTGCCAGCGCCGAGATCGCCAATGAGGATCGTCCGATGGAAGCGGAGGTTCAGCCTCCCACTGCCCCCCCTCCGCCGCCACCAGCTCGCCGGCCGCGCACCCGCGTGCTGCAGCCACCCAAGCTCGAAAAACAGGAGACCCCGACGCTCAGCGTGCCGAGCGTGCAGGCGATCTCCGCATTTCCCCGGCAGCAATGAGATGAACGCGGAGATTAAGCGCGCGGCCATGGACGTCGAAAAGGCCGAGGGATAATGACCGATACCAAGGACATTGTTCCGGTCGACGATCTGTTTGCCTTGAAGGAGGAGGCGAACCCGAAGCGCTGGCGCGGCGTTACCGTCATTGGCTTCGTGATCATCTTCATTTTCTTTGGAATTTTCGGAATCTGGGCGGCGTTCGCGCAACTGGGCAGTGGTGCGATCGCGTCGGCGCAGCTGCATGTCGATAGCAATCAGAAAACCGTTCAACATCTGGAGGGAGGTATCATTCGCCGCATCCACGTGCGGAACGGCGATGTGGTTCCCGCGGGAAAGGTATTGCTTGAGCTCGACGACACAAGGGTCCGCGTCGAGTTTGATCTGTTGGAGCAGCAGTATCTGGCCAATCTCGGCATGCGGGCCCGTCTGGTGGCCGAGCGCGACCGCAAGCGCGAAGTGAAGTTTCCCAGCACCTTGACGGCTCGAAAATCCGATCCGTATGTCCAGGAGATCCTGGAAGGACAACGGCGATTGTTCGCCAATCGATCGAAGGCGTTGCGTAGTCAGATCAGTTTGTTGAATCAAAGAATTGCTCAAACCCGCGAGGAAATCTCCGCGCTTTCGGCTCAACAGCAGGCCGATGAACGCCAACTGGAGCTGATCGACGAGGAGATTTCGGATCTCCGCAAGCTCTACGAGGCGGGGTTGGCCCGCAAAACCCGTTTGCTCGCGCTGGAGCGGACCGAAGCCCAACTCCATGGTAGCATCGGTAATCGCGAGGCGCTCATCGCCAGGGCGCGGCAGACCATTTCCGAGACCGAATTTCAGAAGATTAATCTGGTCGAGCAAGCCGCCTCCGAGGTCGAGGCGGAGCTTCGAGAAGTCCAGGACGCGTTGGAGGATCTGGAGGACCGATTGACCGCCGCGCGGGACTCCTTGGATCGATCTCAGGTAAGGGCACCCTATGCCGGCCGCATATACGGCTTGAGATTCCATACCGAGGGCGGCGTGGTCGGCCCGGCCGAGCCAAGGACAGTTATATTTTTAAGACAGAAACTCAAATGGTTAGCCTGTAAACTTCAGTGATGTAGAGCTATTAGCACAAAGATATCGGCAAAGCTGTTGGTGTCGATGCCTTCGCCACCGTCGATGATGTCCGTGCCGCCGCCGCCGGCGAGAACGTCGTCACCGGCGCCGCCGATCAGGACATCGTTGCCTCCGCGGCCGCTGAGGAAATCATCACCGCCAGCACCGTAGAGGGTGTTGTTCTCACCATCGCCGGCAAGGGTATCGCCGTCATTGGAGCCTTCAACGTTCTCGATGCTGAAAAGCCGGTCCGTTTCGACCGTTTCCAGAAACACGTTACCATCGCCCGTATCCCCGGGTTCGCCAGACGCGACCTGGCCTTCAACATCGCCACCTGCATCCTGAATGATGTCGGTTATGACGGGACCATTCTGACCGGCAGGCGCATTGTGCAGGTGGATGGAGCTCACACCGGCTACCGGGAGAAGATCGACCTGGTTCAATCCCGAAACCGTCAGGCTGGAACTGTAGGTCACGGTGTCGCCGTCGACGACAATGGTCACCAGGCCCTGGCCGGTTGCTTCGGAGTCAGACAGTGGTCCCGGCTCCTGGGCTGCGTCGAGTGTTGCTACAAGGACAATGGTCCGCACCCCTTGTTCGGTGGTATCGGACTGAACCAGAAGCTGACCGCGGATTTCGCCACCCGGGAAATCGCTGGTGTGTATGTTGTAGTAGAGGTTGTTCTGAACGGCCTGTTCGACCAGGTCCGCGGGCGACTGTGCCGTTGTCAGCGAAGCCAGTGGCTGATCCGTGACCTCAACGGTGAATCCGGTTTCCCGGGTTGCGGTCCCGGCGGCCAGGTCGACGTCCACTGAGACGTCGGCATCGGAATAGGCCGCTGTGTCCGTTCCGCGTCCGCCGATGAGCTTGTCGTTGCCCAGTCCACCAATCAGAACGTCGTCTGCACGACCGCTATAGATGACATCGTTACCGGCACCGCCATCGATTGTTCCGTCGACATAGCCGCGCGAGCCGGCAAAGACGTCGTTGCCCTTTGAAAGATTGACGTCGCCTTCGATGCGGCCGCTGTTGTGAACAACAACCCGACCTCCGGCCTCGGTGGCGTCGATAGCGACTTCGTTGGCGGTGATGTGGCCGGTATTGATGATCAGACCGTCGAAAGCCTGCTGCAGGTCAGCAGCCGTGACGACCTGTCCCTCGATCGTCTGCGCATCGACGCTCTTCACATACGCTTCCAGTGTCACCGGAGCAGCGCCGAAGTACGTACATTCCATCATGTACCGTTTTCCGCGTTCCCGTCCGGATTCTGTAACGGTGTACTGTGAATCTCCTGTGGCAGTCGTTCCAACCAGATCGATGTGCATGTCGGATCTCATCTGCCGCAGCATTGGTTCCAGGATTTTGAACGGCAGTTTGATCTTTGAAACAACCAAAAAAAAAAAAAAAAAAAAAATCGGGTCCGGTTCGAGTTCTGGGGCAACTGGTTATTGGTTTGGAACAGGGGTTAATGGGGTGATTCTGTAAGCTCAGCCAGCGCTTACAGAGCCTGTAAGCGACCCAGCTCCAAATGGGTACCTAGAGAAAACTGGGGGAAAAACATGGGAAGCGTCAGACGATTTGCCCCCAACCTTGCACTGTTCTCCTGGCCGAAGGCGTCGAATCAGGAGATCGGTACCTGTGCAACACAGACCATTGGTCAGGATGCAAAAAAGTTTTAGTTTAAGTTTTCTAGGTCTATTATAAAAGAGACATTGATGCAGGCAGAATACGTTTTACCAACGAAGGATGAAAAGACTGTCAAATATTGTACATTTTGTCCATCCGTCTAGGGGAAAACACAAAGCCGGTTGTTCCCGAATAGAACAAGAAGACATCACAAGGAAGGATTAAATGGAAGTTGGCTCTTCATTGAGTGAGGTAAAGAATGAAGATTTGAATGACTTGCAAGGAGGTCGCGCACAGTTGTGTTTTACTAAGGCAGGTTGGTAACGCAGTGAATTGTTTGTAATAGCAGCAGTGGTAAGAAGCATTTAGGGCTAGAGTATTTTTATATGTCCTTGATGCTTCATATGATCATAATATTCTGAATATGGAAGTCGGTCTCCAATGTAAACTATTGGCCAAAACCAAAACTTTACATTCCTTCAGTGCGAACGGGCCAGTTCCAAATTTAAGTAAAACAAAGTGCATTATCTACGGTTGAAGCTGTTATACGATGATCAATCTACGATTTATTTTACACAGATTCAGAGCTTATTTGCACATCGTGTTTTAGACCGAGATAGTACTGGCTCAATTTTCACTCAATCAGGGCTCAGCTTGTTTTTGTGTCGTGCTTAGCTGGGTTTTGTATCAAATCAGACTAGACTTTTAGCTTGCTTTAAAAAAAAAAAAACCCAGGATAGAGTTCATTTCACTGAGTGTCACTGAAATGCTGCAGCTTCAACTTAAATCGATTAGATCGATTAAATCGATTAGTATATCGATTCAACACTCAGCGCATTTTAGCATTAAATAAAAAAAAGAGATTTTTTTTTACTGCAAGTAAGGAGCGACATTAAAAGTTAAAACGAACAGAAATTATTCCGTATATGAAAGGGGTTGTCCCCACCTCAACGCCTCGCTCTTTAAGCTGAAGTTTGACTCTTTGTCGCAGTTCTACTTTTTGAGACAATAAAAAACTTTAGCGTAAAAAGGCGTAGAGGAGGGGACAACCCCTTTCACATACGGAATAATTTCTGTTCGTTTTAAGTTTTAATGTCGCTCCTTACTTTCAGTTTTTTTTGTAGCAAAATGATTAGGATAGGAAACCATCCGAAGGCGGTTTAGAAGAATTTATTAAAAAGAAATACATCTTTCCTAGGAAAATAAAATAAAGAGCAAAATGGACAATTAAAATGAACAAAAATTACTACTTTGCCGTTTGGACAACATATTTCTTAAAAATTTCTTAAAAAACTGTTTCAAATAAATTGTCTCCCAATATTTCCCTGTATTCGTAGAATACTGAAAAATTGGCACTGAATTTTTTTTTCTTAGAAAATTAAAAGTGTAATTATTATTTTTTTCAAGCCACTTAAGGATTTTTCTGTTTTTAATTCTATTTTACTGCGTCAGTTTTATGTTTTTAGTAAAACGTTACATTTTCAAAATTCTACAAATATAGGGGAATATTACAAGATAGTTTATTTGGAAAAGTTTTTTTAAATGTTTAACTTGCAAACAACAAATTCGCACCCCCTCCCTTTACAGTGTTATAAATACATTTTGTCCTCTGTACTAATATTTTGCTAATTATGACCAATAGCCTAGCCATTAGAACTAACGTAGTTTTGCTTAGTGTGATGAAAATTAATGAAAAATATTAGGAGGGTCGGGAGGTGGGGTACACAAGAGCAGGGATTTCAACCATGAAGATTCTAGTGCTAGGTGGTAGCTTTTTATTCTTTAAAGCCCTTTAAAGCCAGAAATGGTACCCGAAAAGTGCATTTTTTGGGTGCTATGTGGCACTTTATCATGGCGCTATCTAGTACAATTTTAAGGAGCATGTAGATATTTTCAATTTACTTTCAAATGAGCTTTAAAATAGCTGTCGATGATGTACCAGTATCCACCTAACAATGATGACACGTCGTTGTTTTATATATAAAAAAATGACTTTCATTGCTGTTCAAGAGCGAGGTTATTGGTTACTTTTGTACCGTATATAAATACGGGGTAAGGTTAGGAAAATAAAACTTTCAGGGATGGGTCTAAAGGCTAAAGTATTTCCCGGGAAGATATTTTGAAGCAGCCACCTCCACTCCTTCTCCATCTAGAGGGCCCTGGAATTTGCCTACACGAATGGTCTATACCTATTGAAATTTTGACAAAACAAAATTTTACCTTAATTTTCAGTCATCAGTTGCCTTTTCGCTACCTTTAGTTCTGAAAAATGCAATTCCTGTTATTTTAGTAGAATTGTGAGCAATATCAATATTTTTTTTTTCTTCAAAATTTAGGAAATGTATTTGCATATCTTTAAAACCTTACAAAATGGGATTGAGCAAAGTTATGAAGCTGAAAACAATTTTTTTGTACTTCAATTAAGCAGAAGATCTATTTTGCAAGGATTTGCTTTTATAACACACATATTTTTATAATTTTCAACAAGAGTACTTCCTTTCCGTTTTTTTTTTTTATACTATTCTTTATCTGGGGTTACCTTATTGTGCTTCAGCTCGCAGTTTCAAGTCAATGTAAATCTTAAATATTCAAGACAAAATTAGAAATGCATTTGGCTCAACAATACGACTTTGAGGTATCTATCGTCGTGATATTTTATATTCTCTTTTTAACGCAGTTGCCCTTCCGCATATTCTCTATCTTGGCCTTCTTTTTCGAGATTTTAAAATATGAGATTTTTCTTCAATTCGCGTTTGCTATTTTGAATACTGTAAATTTTTACTTGATTTTCCAATTTGTGTTAGGAATACCGAATTAGTTTTGAAACTTAAAGTTAAAAAGCCGTTGGAAGTGGCAAGGATTAAGAGGGAGAGAGAATTTTTACCACAAGTCCAAAAACTTTTTTTGTGTGCCTAACCTCTTCCCTTTTTTCTCCAGAATTTGAATAGTGTTTGATTTTATGTTGTTGTGTGTGTGCGTGTTTTTTATTTTTTTATTTTTTCTACGTATTTATTCAGTTATGTTATTAAGCTAATTCATAATCAGTTGTTTTGTTTTATTTGTTAATGTTTGTTTCGTTGTTTGATGTTTGATTTTGTTTGTTTAAAATCAGTGGTCTTGTTTGGTGATGTATTTATTTTTTGTATTTTAAATACTCCTCAATTTTGAGGGAAATAAATAAATAAATATACGTTCAACCCGTACGCACAAAATACAACACGAAAAAAAAGAACCAAAAACACTCAACAAATTGAAGTCGCTGCCTTCCACGCTTACGCACTATTCTTTATAAAACATCCTAATGCAATAATTAGATTTATCGAAATGAACCCCAAAATACCTGAGAGCGGCAGCTCATCCCCTAGACAAGATTGTCTTGAATTCATCAATATTTGGTATCTATTCAGAAACGATCCAGCCCATACCTCAACCTCCCACAAGAGGGAGGCAATCACAAGTACTTCCCTTTAAGGAGCACACATACCATCCTATCTTCATGAACATCTACTTTTGTATATCCAGCTTCAAAGAACGCATGTATTCATGCAAAAAAAGTTGTAATGGCAATCATATATCACAGGTCTTAAATTATTGGTAGGTAAAAATAACCTGACATCTTTAATACTTACATTCAACACCATGAAATTTTCTTATCTCCTGAGCAATTTTTTATACATAGATACCATGCTTTCGCTTCTAAACTGAAATAACTGCTGAGCACGCAAGATTTGAGGTCACCAGCTTCTCTTTACGAGTACCTTGTAATATTTGTGTGCATAAATATTTGAATAAATTACCTCATACTTAGGAAGTTCAGAGACTGGTTGTACTATCAAATTAACCAGTGTTTAGCACTGGACTCATTCCTGGCAAACTGCCTCTTACAGTAAGATTGACAAATTCATGTAAGATTTAGTTAAGGTAGATGGCAGTATAATATAACCAAAATGGTAATAATATTTCTTTTGCTGAATAAGATTAATTGTTACTGATTATAAATTGACTCTTAATTACATACTCATATCCGCGGATAAAGATTAAAAAAAAAGCAAAAGAACACGACTACTAATGGAAGCTTGTTAAAAAAAAAAAAAAACAGAAAAAATATGGACGATCCTTTGTCAGATGAAAAAAAAAGTCAAAGGTCCAACCCTTGCAAAATCTTATGTATAATCCAAAAATTTGGCGAAAAGCCCAAAAGGAGCAAATTGTCACGATATACGGCCGCATCCCAAATTAGGCTGCTAACTGACATGGTTGATTTAATAGTGAAAATGAGAAAAAAAAGTGAAGTATGTAATCTCCGACATTAATTTTCGCATAGGAAACTTCCAAATAGAGGTAACACATATAATTTTCTCCATCGAAAATGGTGCGAGTAAAAAAAAAAGAAAAGAAAAAAAAGACAAGAATAAGAGACAAACTTTGACTGATTGAACTTTATTCAATTTTTAGCCTAAATCTATTCCTGATGTTTCTATCACCCCTATTTCGACACGCGGTGTCATCCCAAATTAGGCTTTTAACTGACATGTAGTGGAAACCACACACAAAAGTGTAATATACGATCATGACATTAGTTTTGCATACGAAACTTCCAAATAGAGCTATAACATGTACTTTTCTCCTTCGAAAAATGCACGGGCTTAAAAAAGAAGAAAAATAAGATATAGATTTTGACTGATTGGAATTTAGTATGTGAAAAATGATCACCAGATTCTGAAAGTGTTATTCATTCGCTGCTTAAACAGATAAACATTTGATATTCTGGTTTACTGTTGATGCAAAAAGTAAACAAACTTAGAGCTCCTAGCTAGTCACTGATAATAGATAAAAGTAATACTACACATGATATTTAATTATTCGGTAATATATACCTTAACATATCATCAAAGTACGTTTAAAAATCATGTAATTTAATTAAATTTTTCCTGGTAATAAGCAGTACGTTAAAAATTACCCTCATAACTAGAAACTGAAACTCTAATATAGGAATTTGTCACCTAAAATGATGGATATCAACCGAAATATTATTTTCTTTTTTGATTCCAAATGTGTAGAATTCATTATGATTTAGACTAACCTATCCCTGGTTATAAGTGTATATTTTTTTCATATTTTATAAAAGGGGTAAAGTGCCCCTAAGTAAGATAGCGTGGAAGATTGTCTTGATAAGAATTATACCAATTTATATAGGAGTTCCTCAATTCGCCGCCGCCGATCATCGAATCGTTGAAACCGATCATGGATCAGTGCCTGATGATGAAAGGCATTTCTGGGGTGCCGATCGCGCCCTTCAATGGTGCGCCGCACGCACTGGAGTTATCTACTTGGCTCACAGGACGTTTGCCCGACGCCGATTCGCGCGATCGAATTAACATCTCCATTTCCGCCGATCAAATCATGGCGAACTATGTTGGCGCCCAGACTTTGCTCCCTTCACTTGAACTGGCTACGATGCCACAGACTTGGAAGGAGAATCAGGAGGGTCTGCACGAAGGCTACTACAATCACTGTAGTTATCGTTCGCCCACGCAACCCGTTCCGGCCGAGACCGATCCTAGCAACGTGCTAAACCGCCTGTTCGGTAAACGCGGTGCTGAAGGCAAGGTCACGCAGGCCAATCCGTTGGACCGCAAGATGCTTGACCGAGTGCTCGGCGGCGCTCGCGAATTGCGTCGCACTCTGGGCAAGGGAGATCAACAAAAGCTCGATGAATACCTCGACAGCGTGCGCTCGGTGGAACGCCGTATCGCCGCCATCGAAACCCGCCAACAAGAGGCGGCTCTGGAGAAAAACGGTGTCCGCCCCTCCAAACGTCACGCTACCGATTCCGCACCTATTGAGGTGAAGATTCCCGAGGGCGACAAGCGAAGTGAGTACATGAAGGTTATGTGCGATCTCACCATTCTGGCCTTTCAGACCGATACCACGCGTGTCAGTACCTACGTCGGATCCCGGCCCAACGGTGCCTCGTATCCCGAGCTGGGGTTCTCCAATCAGCATCATTCGCAGACGCACTACGGCAGCGATCAAGAAAAGATCCGCAAGGTGGCCGCCATCAACAAGTTCAATGTCGACCAATACGCTTACATGGTGAAGAAGATGCACGCTCTCAAAGAAGGGGATGGGACTTTGCTCGACAACTGCATCATGATGTGGGGATCAGGCTTGGAAGACGGTAACAAGCACCGACGGGAAAACCTGCCTTTTATCATTGCCGGAAAAGGCGGTGGATCCATCCACTCCGGTCGTTTCCTGTCTGATGTCCAAGGAAATCAGGGTGATTTGCTGACCACCTTGCTTGCTTGTGCCGAGATTCCGCTGGATCGTCCAATCGGTATTGCGACCAAACAGATCGCCGAAATGAAGGCCTAAGAGTAGGGGGCTGCCTTGATGTGTCTCATTCCGGTTCTTGTTTGAACGGTCGATTTACCACAGCGCATCCATCATAGTTCAACCTGTCAGATGGAGTGTGCGGATCGAAGCAGCTTTTGATGTGTCCTGAGATAATTGGACACGGGATTCTCTTAACGAGAGGGCTCGGAGAAGAAGTTGGGGACTCAAGCTAAATGCGACGACACAGTTTGGAAACGGCTTTTGGCTTAATAACTCTCGGATAAGCACACTTTTTGTCCTCAGCTCTAATTCTGCATTGGGGTGATTGCGAAAGAAAGGGAGAAATGAAGACAGAAAACCGGTTTTCGGATCCATAGCCAAACTATCGCCATCATAACCTGAAAAAAATGTCGCTTTTTCCTCTCCAACCTTTTCTAAAATTGCGTCTTGAAACTCCTCGTAATTCACGAAAAGGACGAAAGAAGCCGAGCGGTACATTCCCTGAAGAAAGCAGTAGCGGCAATCAAATGGGCAGTTGAGAAAGTGGGAAAAATAGTAGTTGTGTTTGGCTCCGATGCCATAACTTTGGGGAGTGGGGTACACCAGTGTGCCATGTTTTTTGGCGAGGATGAAGCTAGCCCCCTTTTTTTGAAGGCGGAAGTGTTGGCTTTTCCGATTAAAGATCTCTGGATAGCGATCAATGGAAATCACTTGCGTGGGGCTGAGTTTTTCGAGAACTTTTAGTGTACGGGGATGGTCTTTTACTTCCTTTTCCACATATACAAACGTCATGAGAGAGGGAGGGCGAGATTTTTTAGATGAGCTTCTAAGAAATGCAGAGCATTCTTCGCCGTTTTTTGCTGCGTGAAATCCTGGGAAAAAAGAACATGATCGGGGCAGAGCAGTTGCCATCTTTGGAGAAGGTTTTTAAGTTGGTGCGTTTCACATGTTGTGAAATGCCACTTTTTCAAACATTCATCCAGAAAAGGAATATTCACAGGGGCAATTTCATCTATGAGACCGTGCATTTCGCTTAAGATCTTTTGGATCAAATCGACCTGATCAGCAATGAGCTTTTCAACGAGCTTTTTATTCACTTCAGTAGCAGGGTGCTTTACATTGTCGGAAATCACTTTGAAAACATGGATCATTTCGAGTGGAGTGAGCTTAGAAGCAATTGCGTAAAATCCTGCGGCCTCCATATCGTAGACATAGTTTGTGTCGTAAGAGTGCTCGGGGTTTTCAACCGTTAAGCAAACTTCTGTTTGGCAAGGGGGCGTGAAGACAAAACTGGGGAAAAAAGACGAGTGACGACCTTCATCAATAATCTTATGAATGAGAAGAGGTGTTCCAACCTTATGGAGCTGATGGCCACCGATTCCGACATTGAGGTAGCCGTAAATGTCTTCATCGCGGTGGATTGCAGCGAGGTAGCTGCAGGCAGCTCCGGCCTTTATTTTTCCGACACCTGAAACAATCAATTTGATTTGGTCATTTTCCCAAATGGGGAAGAGATGGTTCCCAGAGAGGGGCTTAAGATCGAGCGCTTCGATAAGTGGGCTTGCTTCTGCCTTGGTCGTGACGGACTTTATGCTCGTCTTTCAAAAGATTTTCCTGGCTTGCCAGATCCAACTGCGATGTTCGACATATCCTATTTTCGAAAAGATCCCCGGCCTTTTTTCGAGTTTGCCGGTGAAATATGGCCTGGCGAATTTAAGCCTTCGCTCTGTCATAGATTCATACGTCAACTTGAAAAGAAAAATAAGCTTTTACGGAATTACACGCAGAACATAGATACGTTGGAACAGGTAGCAGAGATTCAGCGCGTTGTGCAATGCCATGGTTTGAATTTATAGTATTTTCTCTCTCTCTCTCTCTCTCTCTTCCTCTCTCTTTCTCTATCTCTGTCTCTCTTTCTCTATCTCTGTCTTTCTCTCTTTCTGTAAATATTCGGACACTATGGTTTCTTAATTTTTTTTAAAAGCCTCTGCCTTCAATAACTGTTGCCGTAAAAAAAAAAAAAATCGCACTCATTAATACAGCCAATAATCATGCTTCTTAGGACTGAATGCCGTACTGAGTTCGCTACAAAATACAAAAAACAAGATTTGTGGTGCTACCAATAATAGTGAAAAGCTGATAGTTACTGCTGTAGAT
Organism: Alatinidae sp. Z8VKAUB7J3; assembly: GCA_010016025.2. Classification (NCBI taxonomy): domain Eukaryota; kingdom Metazoa; phylum Cnidaria; class Cubozoa; order Carybdeida; family Alatinidae; species Alatinidae sp. Z8VKAUB7J3. The sequence continues at coordinate 79,846,929 of JAAAKM020073195.1, read as the reverse complement.
GTCCTCCTCTTTTCTTTTTTTTTAGCGTGAACGCTGGTTCGAAGGGCAAGGGACCCTTTGGATCATTGGGGTAAATCTTTAAGTAAAACTCGTCAATGCTTATATCGAAAGTATAGGTACGATTTTGTTCGTTAATTAAAGATTTGTGTCTTTGCAACTTTCCAGGCCAAAACAATTGGCTGCAGCAAAACACAACAACACAAGCGTACATACGAATTTTGTCTTTAATAAACAATTCGTATGTATACAACTTTCCTTGCAAAAATTGGCTTTTGTTTGTTTCAAATTTCGCGGTTTCTTTTTTGTCTTTAGACCGTGCTTGCTGCATTCGCAGCAGTAGAAGCGGTAACATGCTACCGTGCTACACTTGATGAAATAGTGCTAAAATAGGATTTTCTTGCTACAGGTGGCGACCCCGATTACACATGCAAAATTACACAAAATATCAAATGACTCGCTAGAACGTAGGAAAAAAGACAAGAATCCTAGCCTGAATCCAGGAAATCAAAATGGAGTTAGTAGTATTCAAATAGACACTTTAAAACATCCTGAAAAAGAATAAGATACACAATAAACGGTTAAATAAATTGATTGACCTTACTAGGCTGATGAAATCCGGCTATAAGGTGTTTTATGACAAAAATATCATGTAGCACTTTATGGTTTATTGAAGCAAAACTTCTAGGTAATGTCAGTGTGAGAATCCATAAATAATCGTTCGCTGAACAAACTTTCTTTGATTGTTTAAAGAATGTAGCAGAGCCAGATAGATGACATTATTTTTAAGTTTAGTTCAAAAAAATCTTTTTCTCCTCTTGTGATTTCATTCATGGGCATCAATACTATGACTATGGAATACGAAAATTTGACTGATCATTTTTTGATTGCCATGCCAACTCTGGCCGATCCTAATTTTTCCCGAACTGTCACCTATATCTGTGCCCATAATGAAGAAGGGGCGATGGGCATTATTATCAATCGCCCGACGGATTTGGAACTGGGTGAGGTTTTAACACAAATGGAACTGGAAACCAGAGACGATAGTGTCGAACACACGCCTGTTTACCACGGTGGGCCAGTACAAACCGATCGTGGTTTTATCCTACATGGCCCGGGTTTTGAGTGGGACTCATCACTGACCGTGAGCAATGGTATAGATATGACCACCTCAAAAGATGTATTGCAGGCCATTGCCAGTGGCGACGGCCCAAAAGAAATCTTTGTCGCCCTGGGTTATGCCGGATGGTCCGCAGGTCAGTTGGAAGAAGAAATCAAACAAAACGCCTGGCTCAGTGGACCCGCCAAGAGCGAAATCATTTTTGAAACGCCCGTACAATACCGCTGGGAATCTGCCGCTGCTTTACTGGGCGTTCATATCGAAAACCTTTCTTCTGACATCGGCCACGCGTGAAGGAAACAACGCTACTCGGATTTGATTTTGGCGAGTGGAAGATTGGTGTTGCAGTGGGACAAACCCTCACTGCCACCGCCACGCCATTAAGTATTTTAAAATCTCCCAATCGAAACCCCGATTGGCAACAGATTGAAAAACTCATTGGTGAATGGCAACCCCAAGCGTTGGTCGTTGGAGTGCCCTTGACAATGTACGATGAAGAGCAAGCCATGACTGTAGCAGCGAGGAAGTTTTGTCGGCAATTGCATGGTCGTTTTCACTTGCCCGTCTATGAAGCGGACGAACGTTTAAGCACGCGCGAGGCACAAAACGAATTGAAAACTGATAAAAATGTCGACGCCATCGCCGCCCAGATCATTTTGGAAGGCTGGATGTCAGAAATGAAAGACAAGATGAATTCTGATGATAAAATCCAGCTTAATGAATAATGAGAAAAACGGAATTAATTTATGACATCTGATTTAAACATCGATGCACTGCTGGATAACATGGCAGATAACCTGAAGTCTACGATATCGACGGATGACCGTAACCCATACGTCTTAATCGGTATCCACACGGGTGGTGTCTGGGTTGCGGATGAATTAAGAAAACGGCTGGAACTGGATTCGCCTTTGGGTGAATTGAATATCGCCTTTTATCGGGATGACTTCAGCCGTATTGGCATGCATCCTACTGTAGAGCCATCGAAACTACCTTTCTCCGTTGAAGATCAACATGTCGTGTTATGTCCATAGCGTATCTAGGACATGTGCTTATTTTTATCACCAAGTTTCATCCCAATCTCTACACTCTTAGCGTTTTCCAAGGTTTCTGGTTTCCCCCTCCAATTCCTCCCAATATCACTAAATCCAGTTGGGATTTAAAGTAAGAGCTCTGAGAAATGAGATGCTCAAATGTCATTAAGATCTGAAGAGCTTGTAAGTTAAAAATACATCATTTTTTCTAATTTTTTCCAAACTACCCCCCCCCCCCCCACCCCAATAGAGCCAAACCACACTCGATATGTCAAACACGTATCTAAAA
>JAAAKM020073195.1:79817025-79833252 GCA_010016025.2 Alatinidae sp. Z8VKAUB7J3 | reverse complement strand
ACCGCAACCGCAATCGCCAAAGGCACCAGGAAGTCCTGCGCGGCCGGAATGCCAGCCGCCACAATCAGACCGAACTCGCTGTAGGCCGTCAGCGAAAGGGCAGACAAGAATGCCGTACGCCCGCGCAATCCGAAGGCTACCAGAACGAAGAAGAACAAAACGCCTTTGACCGGCAGCAAGGCGCCCAACACAACGGCAAAGATCAACGCGTTCCAGTCGGGCAGCCCCGACATGCCTATCGACAGGAAGAACCCGACCAGAAAAACTTCCTTCAGCGCCCAGAGTGAATTGGAGAGTTCCCCGGCGCGCGGGTGGTTCGACAGCAGCAGACCCATCACCAACGCGCCAATCTCACCCTTGAGCCCGATGACGTCGAACACATAGCCGCCGACCACCAGGCTGAGCGCCATACCGGCCAGCACCAGAACCTCGTCATAGCCGGCAAGATCGAGTAGGCGGTAGAGCAGCGGGCGCAAAAGCGGGGTCGCGAAAATCAACAGGGCCCAGGGTCCCGGGACTTTGCCCGAAAATATGGCGAGCACCACCAGCGCGATGATGTCTTGAACGATCAGAACGCCGATCGCTGTCCGGCCGTGGAAAACACCCATCTCTCGCTTGGCTTCCAGCATCTTGGCCGCCAGAACGGTGGACGAGAAAGCGAGTGCGATGCCGACCCGTAACGCGACTGTCCAATCATCGGTAGCGTAGGTGGTCTTTTGACGTTTACTCTTTTGAGCAGACACCATTGCCATAACGCACCAAAGGGAAGGACAACTATGCAAGTGAACTGACCCAGTAACAGGGCACCACCAGACAGATAGTTCAGGCATGCACCTTGATAATGGCATTTAAAATGCTCATTTATGTATGTATTCACTCTGTAACCCCCCATTTTTCCGAAGGAAGAGTAGCAAAGGAATATGACTCATTTGGAGATTGCTGCTTATATGGTTATTTTGGAGGCGCTGCTGCTACCACAGCAGCCCAGTAAGAGATGATCCCGTCCCATACTAAGAAATAAAACAGCCCATACTTCCTAAAAACAGTGAAAGATCGAAAAACGAAATATACTATTAGAACCACCTCATCCAAAACCTTCTATAAAGGAAAGGTGCAGTCCCTTGGCTTGAACAACAAGAAAAATCCATTGGCTTGAAAAAAAGTGGCTGCAACCACGATATTCTCCATTAACAGCATCTATCTGCTTAATGGCTCATTTGCTCTTTACGCAAAAGCAACTCCGATTTCTAACAACGATTTGTACCAAACTTTTAACAACAAGTTCTAATAAGTTTCCAACTTCTCGATAAGGTTTTTGAATTTTTTTCGAGATAAGAGATGATGCGTTACTTTCTGTGGCATTCGAATCTTTTGACACTGACTCATCTGATGAGGTTTTGAAATTAGAAGTTTCGGCAAGGATGTGGATGGAAGCTTCATTTTCACCTCCATAATCCGGAAGTTTGGGATAACAAACTGGATATTTTTTTATTGCTGGTAGTTTTAGAAACGCATATATGCTGCAGCAGATTCTACAGGTTTTCTGCTTGTGGGTGTGACAGTCTGTATTATTGTTTTTTTGCTTCTTAAACTCCTCCTTTTCCAAAGATTTATACAGATTTATATAAGAGATATAAGATTTGTCAGTAGGCGTGGAAATATTTGGCATGGAAGCCGCCTCACTCCAGTCGAAAACTTTATCCTGATTGTAGCATTCTCTTTGGAATGCGTTTTCGAAAAGGCCACGAATATAGCTATAATCAGGTTTTTGTTCAAACTGTAGATTTTTTACATAGAATAAAATGATTCCAAATTCTTGAGGAAGTCCTTCACATAGCTCATTTTGTGCTGTCACTTTCATTTCCTTGATCCTCTTAATTTTTTCTTTTCCAGTTTTTGCTTGCAGACCTTGCCATGGTAAGGAACCCTTGCGAAAATATATAAGTACGTAAAGTAAAGATTCCAGATCATCACGTCGACTCATTTCAACGCCCTGTAAAGTATTGATTGAGGCATACCGCGGGGCTCCTCTATCGATAGTTCCCTTATCTTTGAACGGGAGGGAGGGGGGGGGGTAAGCAGGCGGGAACATGGGCGAAGTAAAATAAATAAAGGTACCCTAAGTTCAAAGATTTTCCAAATTTCTAGCAAATAAATTCTGCATTATTTATCCCATGGAGATACGTGGAAAGAAAGATTGATTTTCAGCTTGAGATTAACAAATTGTCGTAGTCCCTACAAAATAAAGAAAAAAGATGAAAAAGAGTAACAATTTCTGATGAGAGTACATGGCAAAACAACACAAAATTCACGCAAAAATAAGCAACCAAGAATAGAATACCGATATCGACATTGCAGGACATTGACTTTCCATTTACGTGATATCGACGATCTTTACCGTGATTTACCGTAAAAAATATCTATCGATCTTTACCGTAAAATCGATATATCTATAAAAAATCGATCGATATATCTATCGATCTTTACCGTAAAAAATTTGAACAAAGTAAAGTCCAAAAGAACTCAAATGAATGCAACTAAAATTCGTTTCAAACTCGAGCAAAAAAAAGAAAAAATGTTATTTTAGTAGCCGAAAAGTCATTAAGCAGTCTATATAAACAAGTGACTCATTATAAGACAATTCTTCTGACTTGACAGCCCTGGCCAAGATATTAATAGCTCGTACTATTAAATTTTTAGAATAAAAATAGATAAAGTATAATCCAAGACAAAGTAGATAAAAAAATTATAATTTAACTAGTTAAAATACTGATTCATTTTTTTTTAAAGTGTAATTAAATAAAATGCAAATTAAAATTAGATGAAAATAATAAAATACAATAAGAAAAAATAGTTAGACAAACATATCTAATAGATAATTAGAAATAGATCTTAGTGTTCGTTAAAATCCAGAAATAATGAACCATTATTTTTCCTTTAAAAGTTCAGCTATTTCTGTCTATTACGGACAATTTCAAACTTTGATGCGACCCCATGAAGGAGTTAGTCTATTGTTCTTGCATTACCAAGACACATTGACTTCGAATTTGTCAACAAAATCATCATGAATTATCTTTGACATAAAACCTACTTAACAATTTAATTCAAACTGAAAATAAAGCCTCTCATTGGACTCATTTTGCATCATTTAAAGACCCTACAATTCTTTATTTTTCTAATTTATAGAAAAAAAACGAAAACAAAAATATCCTAAAGCGAATAGCATATTAAGTGCCTTACGTTTCTAATGTACAAAAATCCTGTGCTATTATATGTTTTCAGTAAAAGCTAAGTTTTTATAATCCTACAAACTAAAGAGAATGCCAGCAGAGCCATTCCTAGGGTTGGTGGTGCCCGGAGCAAATCTAATTACAGCGCCTCTCTTCGGACCCAAATATAAGCGAAAAAAGACGAATCAAAGCGGAAAATCGCGCAGCATCGTATCGTGATCGAGCCCGAACTTGGCCAGTGATCCCGGCTTGAAATTCTCGATCAGAATGTCGGCCTTGGCGGCCAGCGCCCGCACGACCTGCTGTCCTTCCGCATTGCTGATGTCGAGCGCGACCGACTTCTTGTTGCGGTTGGCGCTCATGAAATAGGCGCTGAGATCCGTCCGCTCACCATCGGGGCCGGTGACGAAAGGCGGACCCCATGTGCGGGTGTCGTCGCCACCGGTCTTGGGATTTTCGATCTTGATGACTTCGGCCCCCAAATCACCCAGCAACTGGGTGCAGGTGGGACCAGCGAGAATGCGGCTGAGATCGAGGACGACAAGTCCGTCCAGTGCACCGGCCATTGGTTTGGCTCCTTGGGGTTTGGTGTCGTTGGCCTGCGCTATGGGCGCAGATCTTTTGTTGCTGGAGAAGCGCGCTGTAATGTCAGCCACTGATCCTGATTGTCAACGGACCTATCGCCCTTTGCTCTAAATCCGTCCGTCGTAGGATTGCGGGTCGATGACTGCCGCGATGACCGAGAACCGATCGGCCTCGAGCGCCTCGGTCAAGGCCTCGCGAAGTTGCGTGCGGCTCGTCACCGTGTGTCCGTGGCCGCCGAACGCTCGGCCGATGGCAGCGAAATCATGGCTGGCGAAGTCGACGCCCGCGTTGCCCAACTGCCGCTGCCGCTGTTTGAGCTCGATGAGCGCCAGGCTTGAGTCGACGAAGACGACAAAGATGGTGCGGCTGCCGAGTTCAGCCGCCGTGGACAGTTCGCCGGCCACCATCAGCATGCCCGCATCGCCGGAAAAGGAGACGACCGGCCGTTCCGGATCCGCATATTTGACGCCGATCGCAAGCGGCACCGCACATCCCATTGTGCACAGCGCAGTCGACTGCAGCAGGCTGCGCGGCTCGTAGCAACTCCACATCTGTGACAGCAGGATGCGGTGGGCGCCGGAATCCACAGTGGCGACGGTGTCGTGCGGCAGAGTCTGGCGGCATTCGTCAATGACCGCCGCCGGCCCCCAATCGTCATCGCTCGGAAAATCTGCAGCCAGCTTAGCCTTGGCTGCTTCGATTTCTCCACCGGTCCAGGTCTCATTGGCCGCAACACCGGCTTGCAGCGCTGCCAGGGTCGCGCCGGCGTCGCTGACGAAATGCAGCGACGCCTGGTGCATATAGTGGTGGTTCGGTGTGGCCGTGATATCGATGACGTTGACCTTCGCCGGGTCCCAGACCTCGGCCGCGTTCTGCGGCTTCTGCTGGAAGTCGAGGCCGCCGGAGATCAGCCAGCGACCGTCCTTGAGCTCGTTGGTCTGGAACAGCGTGTGCTCGGTCTGCATGGTGGATGGGCACACATCATATGCATATCCGGGTTATCGCCGGGCAAGCTTAACTGCCAATTCTGCCCACCATCATCGCTACACATGATGCCACCCACTTCTACACCCACCCACAGGCGTTGCGGGTTTTGCGCATCGGTGACTAGAGCCCTGGCGCGGCCGGGTTGTGGAGGGTCGACCGGGACGCACCAGCGTTTGGCTTCAGCAGTGTCGGTGAATGCCTCTATTTTTTGCCACGAGCGGCCACCGTCCTGGCTTTTGAATAATCCCGCCGGTTGGGTTGTGGCATAGAGGCAGTCATCCGTGGACCCACGAATCTGCCAGACTGCATGTTCGCCCAGACCGTCAACACGCCACTCACAATCAGCAGCCCATGCATGGATATCGGCGAGCGCAGTGCTGAACACGCCATGACTGGAACCCGCAAACAACCGACCATTAACCGCAGACAGTTCGCGAACGCCACGACATTCGAGCACTTGTGCGCACTTCGATGTCGACCGACCCGAGCCGTCAATGCTGAATATACCTCTGGTGGTACCTGCAATCACGGCCATCACACCCTCCCCATAGCAGTCAGAATAGATAGGCTATTGTCACACTGCTGAGGGTAAGAAATATAGCACCGCTGGATAACGACACCCCAACCAACCAACGTCCGACCCGATCGTCGCAGAAGGCAATGCTCAGCAACGCAAACACCGAGAACAAACCCGAGGTTAATGCCACTGCTGCAATCAGAACTATATTCATAGTGTCACCCTCAAAAACGGGTATTCATATCTGCGGCTGTTTGAGTGATTCGCCTCTTCCAGAGCACATTGCCTTGCGCAACCGCCAGTTCAGAAGCGCTCGCCAAAAGCGACCTGGCGCCAGTATGCGTAGGTGCGTTTTCTGCAACCGCCTGTCCATGCAGCAACATGGCCTTACAACGTAGCAGTTCAGGCTGGTACCAGCGCAAGCCACTGCTCTCACCATGGACCTGCATGGACTCCACCACTTCAAGTCCCAACGTCCAATCTGCAAGCTTGTTCGCGACATCGATGACAAGAAATCCACCAACCGGAAAAAGTGTGCTATTGCGAATTCTGGAATAGTTGAGCCACACGCGTTCAAGTTTATGTGAGTCGACAGTGCCCCCCTGATGCGCCGCAAACCAGTACGTATGGATCTGGACATAGACGGACAGCCCAATAATTTCGGACGAATATGCCTTTTTGAGCTGCAGCAGCAGGTCGCTCGAGCGTTGCGTACGACCGGCAAAATGGTTGAGTAGACAAAGAGAGTGTGTATAGGTAATTTCTGCTTGAGCATCATGGTGCGCAACAGCCAACGCCAGGTGCTCCTCGCTGAGAGTTATAAGCTTGATACATTTTTAGCAAGGGCTTCTTGTTTCTATCTTTGAAGAATCCACCTTGCTCGCCGATAGTATGCTACTCACTAAGGAAGCACTTCAAAATGGTCAAATAGATAACTTGTTTTTTTCGTTTAACTGTAAATCTGAAGTAAGGAAGAGGTAGATACCAAGATCTGAATGTTAAAAATTGAGTTAAGGAGCTGTTAATGTTGGAAAGAGCCTTAGAGAGAAAGGATCGTACGGCGACCAATCAGAAGACAGGTTTTTGTAAACACAGGGTATGTCGATGGCGGCTAAGTTGTTGTACCACATTGGAAACTTTTTACGGATGTTGCCGGTTATATTGCTTCAAGTTTAAAAAGAATAGTTACGAAAAGAAGATAAAGTACCGTTTACAAATAGGGAGATGAGAAGAGAAGATTTGGAAGTCATGTTAGACAGGAAACTTCCTAGGTTAGAAACACAAATCTTCTTTCAGTAATGAGAACGTTAGTGAGACGGACAATGCACGCCGCCGGCCAATCACGGATGTTCCCGCGTAAACTACGATCCATTTCTCGTTACACTTAAGAAGAGGCGAGACTATCGATAACCATTGTTCTGATATATTTTCTGAAATATTTTGAAGTGAAGATTTACGTGTTACTACGTTATCCAAGATGTCTGACGCTGCACAGGCTCCAAAAGGTGGAAAACAGGCACCCAAAGTTGCCAAGAAGGGAGAGAAGAAGGCAGGTATCGGAAAGAAGGGGGGCAAAGCTGCCGGAGATAAGAAAAGGCACAGAAAACGCAAGGAGACATACTCGATCTACATCTACAAAGTGTTGAAGCAGGTTCACCCCGATACTGGAATCTCCAGTAAAGCCATGGGAATCATGAACTCTTTTGTGAACGACATTTTTGAGAGAATTGCCGGTGAAGCCTCTCGCTTAGCTCACTACAACAAGCGATCAACCATCACATCCAGGGAAATCCAGACAGCAGTCAGGCTTTTGTTGCCCGGAGAGTTGGCAAAGCACGCAGTCAGTGAGGGAACCAAGGCTGTTACCAAATACACCAGCAGCAAGTAAAGCGGTCACTTCTCGTCTCTTTACCACAAAACGGCTTTTTTAAAAGCCACCAAATCTACCATCGGTTGCTTGCTTGACATAACTTCTGTTATAATGTTGTATTTAGACTGCAGTAGAATAAGTAGTCTACTGCTGTAATGATAATCTAAGCGTAAGCTCGCGTGCTCCAAGTGAACATTCTGCTAGTTCATGAGATATGAATAATAAGTGTTAGCAGAGAATAGTAAACATTAAAGTGATCAGGTCTGTATGTAGAGAAGTTGTGATATTATGAGCCAAAAGGATAGTTAGCATAAAAAGTTTTATGTCTAATAATATAATTTGAAGTCTATTAAAGTTACAATTTAAGAGAATTTTCGTCTAGAACTCTACACAATTCACCAAAAGGCTTTTCTCCTTCAAAAACGCACATTTTTACACAATTCTGAAAATATCACTGCACCACTAATGCCCGATTATAATTCTTGCCCATCAGCACAAATAAAAACCAATGTAAAATATAGCTTTCACGGTAATTAAAACGCTGTCCAGATGTAGAGTTACCAAGCTAATACATTTCAAGCCATTTTCAAGAAGAAAGAAGATAAAAAAGTCTAATGTCAAGTTTCGAAAAGTCAAAAAAGTTTCAAGTCGTTTTAGGCGTTAAAAAGTTTTATGTCTAATAATATAGATTTAAGTCTAATAAAGTTACAATTTGAAAATTTTTGGTTGAGAACTTTGCCTAATTCAGCAGAAAGCTTTACTTCGACACAATGTACCTTTTTATTCGATTCTGAGAAAATCGCTGCACCGCCAGTCATTTTCAAAAAGAAATAAAGACGAAAAGTCTAATGTTTAGTTCAAAAACTGAAAAACTTCTTGTCTAGTTTTTAGGTGTCGGAAAAGTATCTGGCCCATCTACAAAGATAAAAACGTCAGACGAAATATAGAGTTCAAGCTAATTAAAACTCAATTAAACTTTAAACTTAAACTCAATCATTTTCAAGCTATTTTCAAGATTGTGCAAGAAAGATTTTTAGAAACCTTCGAGAGTCTGCTAAATCAAAAGCTAGTTCGCAGTCAAGAAAATAACTTGAATGCTTTAATATCAGACAAAATAAATAAAATATGGATAATATAAAAAGCCTGTTTGCAATCAGTAAAATGGCTTGAAAAAATAAAAGCAATAAGAAATAAAAAATATATATATGAAAAATTTGAGCAGCTCTAGTCAAGTCAAGCACTAGTCAAAACTTGAATCACTGTATAAGGTTGTTTGACAATGCACATATCTATATTACATAATATGCAACCAATATTGCGAAACACCGTGCTTACGCAATGATGACTCAAAGAGCCTTATGCAATATTAGTCGCAAACATCCTTAATAAAAGTCGTTAAACATCGCAACCATGACACGAGCATACTATTGCAAAAGGGAACAGTCCAACATATTGACAATCAAGTCAGGCTAGCCGTTTAACTACGTTCCATGTGGAACGTAGTTAAACTTTTTTTTTGGTTAAATTCGGCATTCGAAGTTGTTTTATCGCTCGAAGCTTTTCATTTTTATCAAATTTACCTCCACTTACCTTCAATCATGCGGTCGTACCTTGGGGTAGGGATTTTCACTTGAAACTGATTCAAGATATCCCTGAAAATTCCTCCACCCCCATACTTTGACGCACATTTTCTACTCATTATACATAAAATTTTTAGTCCTTCATAAAAGCACTCAGCACATTAAATAGTACACGTTTTCCCATCTGAAAGTAAGGAGCAATATTTAAACTTAAAATTAACAGCAATTACTCAGAATATGGAGGCTTGCTGGTCCATTTTTGCCCTTCGCTCGCTCTGCTAAGGTTGTTAGTGCTTTAAAAAGCTTCTTTTTCCAATCCTAGGGTCTTTGTGTTTCAGCAGTTGTTCTTGGAGATATGGGACGGAGGATTAAACTTTAGTGCAAAGAGCAGGGCAGAAAAGAAGACAGTCCCTCACATATTTAAAATTATTTCTGTTTGTTTTAAGTTTGAATTTTGCTACTTACTTCCAGTTGAAACGAAACTTGTTTTTCAATATTGAATTTCTGATCTTTCTTCAAACCATGTAAAGACCTTTCCAAGATATGATGCAGGCTACTAAACGTATAAACCTCCGATTCCTTGCTGTTTAACTGTATACATCAAAATTTGTAAAAATATTGGCAACTTTCCGCTTTTCAGTTTTCCTAAGTAAGAATTATGATCAATGATTGTAACTAAAGTTTTGGACAAAATCTGAATACTTAGTCAAAATTTTCAATGAAAAACAGTATTGTTCAATAAGTTCAAATAACATGTACATTACGGAATTTTGGGTGTACGAAAAGGGGAGTTATCGTTTATATAGATCAGAGATTCATGAACCGTTGTCATTCACGGCCCCATTTATGATTGCTAGTTTCCTAGAAACCCATTTAAATATAAAAGAAATATTAATAAATATTCTTGGTAATTTATTTATTAGGTAACGATATACATATACAAATGAAAATGAATAGTTTTAGAATCCACTTATAAACATCGTCTTAGTTTGCTCGAATATATTCGAATACAGTCGTTGAGTAAAGTGGCGGTTCTGAACCTTCTTGTAACCGGGGGAAAATCTTGATTAGTACCTCCTCCCCTGTCTCCCAAAATTTTCATGCCAAATTTTTACAAAATTTCCATTTATTAATAAAATTTTCATATATCAACAAAATTTTTATTCATTTAAATCTGACTTTTCTTACTTTACATTTGAAAAGGAACATTTGGATTCAATTTTTTATGCTTACTGCCAATTGCGCCCTCTCCTTTACTTTAATAAAAAAAATTATAAAAATTGAAACATGATTATAATTGCTAGATTATTCATTTGAAACTCTGCACCCCCTAAAATTTCTGCACTCGTGGCAACTGCCCCTCTGTCACCCCCTAAAACCGCCTCTGGTTGAGTGCTAAGTGCTAAATCACAAGAGCTAAGAGCTCATATGACACTTGTGACGAGGTCGGAAGGATTCCTTCGACAATCCGGTCATAGCTCCAGCTACCCGAATCGGGGATGCGATCGACATCGATGTTCAAGATTGATGCGACCTTTTCGCGGTCTGATGCTGATTCGAATCGATGATGGCCAAACAAGTTCGTTGTGTTGCTCCACAGCCGGGATCCCATCGCGTTGCACTGGCCTGTGATGCTGTTGGCGCCGGTGCCCGGCCGGCCGATGTTTCCGGTGATCAATGCGATGTTGATGATGGCTTGAGCGGTACGAGTACCCTGGTAACTTTGGTTGACTCCCATCGTCCACCAAAACGAAGCCGAACTGGACGCTCCGATAGAACGCGCGGCGCGGCGAATGGTGTCGGCGGAAATGCCCGCTTGTTTTGCAACGCTTTCCGGGCGAAACGCGGCAACGTGGCGGCGCAGTTGTTCAAAGCCAACCGTATGGTTTGAAACGAATGTCTCGTCCACATCGCCTTCGGCAATCAAGTGCTCGGTGATCGCATACAGGACAGCAAGGTCGCTCTTGGGTTGGATTTGTAGGTGTTGGGTCGCTGCCGTTGCCGTTTCGGTTCGGCGCGGATCCAGCACGATGATCTGTGGGTCACGTTGATTCCTCAGCACACGCTGCCACATGATCGGATGCCCGACGCACGGATTGGAACCGACAAATACCAAACAGTCGCTTTGTTCGAAATCGTCGTAGGTATAGGGTGGCGCGTCGAATCCAAACGATTCTTTGTAAGCGGTGACGGCCGTTGCCATGCACTGACGCGTGTTGCCGTCACCGTGTCGAATCCCCATCCCGAACTTTGCCAACGCACCAAGCAACGCCATTTCTTCACAAGGAATCTGGCCGGTGCTCAGAAAAGCGACCGAATCCAAACCGTGCCGCTGCTGGATCCCTTTGAATCGCTCGGTGAAGATGCGCAGCGCTTCGTCCCATGACACGGGAGCCATCTTGCCATCGGCGCCGCGCAGTAGTGGCTCGCGGGCGCGATCATCCGCTTCCAACACCCGCAGCGCTTCCCATCCTTTGGGGCATGCCATGCCAAGGTTGACCGGATACTGCGTTTCCGGAGTCAGACCAACCGCTTGTCCGTCGCGAAGGTGTAGACGCAATCCACAGCCGGTCGCGCAGTATCCGCACGTGGCTACTGTCGTTGCATCGGCTTGCATGGACTCGTGGGTCATCCCAAGTCCGTGCCCGCCCGGATGCAAACGCAGCTGGCGAGTCATCTGTCCGTTGTGATGATGCAGGAGCTGAGAAAACCGAGATGGCTTCTTGGGATCACCATTGACGTGCGTCACTTTTTGAATCATTTCAGCGCTCCCGGCATTCGGTCGTAAACGACGCTGCAAAAGTAAAGCAGATTTCACAAGTGTTCAGTCGCTGAATTTGATTTCTCATACCAAATCTTTATTGAAGTTTAAGGACCTACAAAAATATGAACTTGGTTCAGGTTAACTAAAACCAAATAATAAAAATTGTTATTGTGAAACATTATTCGTCAAAAATCCGATATGTAAAAAAGAGAGCTCTTGAGGCTGTACGTTGACCTAGTCCAAGTGACGAGAGATCAAAAATTTTCGCGGAGGATGAACTCAGAGGAGGATATATTTTAAAATTAAAAAGACTTTTTGTTTAACAGTTTGGATAATTTACTTTAACTTGCTTTTAGTTCCAAAATTGCTTTCGTTCTAAGATTTGCATGTCACTAGGGACCAAGAAATAGGCTGAATTAGAAAGAATACGTTTAATGTATCGAAAGGTATTAATACAGCAGCAAAATTGTAATGATCTGATTTAGAACAAAATTTAAGGCCTTGTCGTTAAACACTAAGCAGAGCATTACTGATCGGGTTGTCAAAGCCGCATTTAGAAGGCAAGGAAAAATTGACTGAATGGGCCTCGGGCAGCCGAAGTAAAAAGAATCTTAAATAGTTCAGATTTTAATGAGCTCTAGAATAAGGATAAAGAAATGGTGCCTAAGATAGGAGGAATACTTACGGGGATGAAAACAGTTTTAAGCAATCAACATTTGTAAAATACCTGTGATATTGACGATTCAACATCCTTGTAGCTTTATCGTAGTGATAATGAAATCAAGATATATGAAAAAGATTTAAGATAGTTTATGGCATTATGTTCTACCTCTCTCCCGATAGAGGACAGAGGAAACATCGGAGAAGGATTCGTCCTAGTGAAGGTTTTTCTATGTGTCTAATGCGTAATAATGTCAAAGAAAATTAGGTCCGCCTAATGGCTATTTAGTAAGGACTGAAGGAATTGATGTCTGAGTACTCAGCTGTACACGGTGGAAATGCTAATTTCGTCGACAATATATTAAGTGATATGAATGTTGGGATTGTTTGACGGATAGATTGGTTTTATAGGACGGGTTTTAGGATCCCTAGATTATTGGAAGATATTTTATAGGGCATGTTATTTATCTTCTAAAGAGACATTTTGATATATGATAAGTCTTGTTTTCTGCATAATGTGAAAATTGCACTGTTCTTGTTTGGTTTGCTCTTTTTGGTTACTGACTAATTCAGTCAATGACTAATGACTAACTCATCAGTCAATGACTAATTCAGTCTGACTAATTTACTGACTAATTCAGTTTTTAGGAACACATTTGTATCTGTGCTTTTCCTATATCACAAAATGTTCCAGGCAAGTCTAAAAGGATTTGTTAATAGCAAGCATAATTATATGTGAAGAAAAAAGCAGGCGGCCTTCGGTCTTGGTCAAGACAATCTGAGCATTAGCGTTTCCGATATTCCCGGTGTTGCGCTTGCCGCAATCCAAGGCTTAAACCAGCGCTTGTCCAGCGAATTGGATGCCAAAGACGCCCAGCTCGCTGAACGCGACCAAACCATTAATGAACTTCATAAGCAAAATGAAGACATCAGCAATCGTCTTCAGGCTTTGGAAGCCATGATGCGTGAGCTGCAAAAGCAATCTCAAAAATAACCGATCACATAAGGATAATCAAAAAAGCCGGGGAATTGTCCCCGGCTTTTTTTTTTCCCATTGTCAATGCGACTGTTGATTAACCTTCTTGAGGAAGGATGCCACCCATCAGGCCCATATCCAATTCCGGGTAAAGCGGGAACCTGTCGAGCAGGCTTTTGACCCGTGCTTTGGCTTCCTCGGCAATAGCCGGATCCAAATTGACTTTGTTGAGGCTAGGCTTGCCCTTCTGCTTGCCTTTTTGAACGATTCTGGGTGTGGTGTTGGAGAGCACTTTGGCGAAGATGTCGGCCACTTCCACCATTTCCGCCTCGCCCATCCCCAGGCTGGTCAGGGCCGGCGTGCCGATGCGCAAGCCGCTTGCGTACCAGGGACCGTTGGGGTCGTAAGGGATGGCATTGCGGTTCAGGGTTACGCCACAGTCCCGCATCACCGCTTCGCCTTGACGACCGGTGAGTCCGAAACCTTCGGCGATGTTGAGCAACATCAAATGGTTGTCGGTTCCACCGGTGACTATGGGAATACCTCGTTCCATCAAGGCAGCGGCCAAAGTTTTAGCATTGTCGACGATGGCATGGGCATAATCGCGGAAGGCGGGTTTCAACGCTTCGCGGAAGGCCACTGCCTTGGCCGCCTTGTTAAGGGGACGGCGACCACCGAGAATGGCCGGACACCCTTTATTCACATAGCCGGCGAACTCATTTTTGCAGAGCACCATGCCGCCGCGAGGGCCGCGCAAGGTTTTGTGGGTGGTGGTGGTAACGATGTGTGCGTGAGGCACGGGGTTCTCGTTGCCACTGAACACGCCACCGGCAACCAATCCCGCAAAATGAGACATGTCGACCATAAAGACGGCGCCTACTTCGTCGGCCATTTCCCGCATCTTGGCAAAATCCAGTTTGCGGGGATAGGCACTGTAGCCCGTGAGGAAAATCAAAGGCTTCACTTCATGGAGTTTTTTTCGAATGTGGTCCAGGTCTAAAAGTTTGCTTTCAGGGTCGACCGAATAGGCGTGAGCTTCAAACATAATCCCGGAAATATTCAGCGGGTATCCGTGTGTGAGGTGGCCTCCAGAATAGAGGTCAAGGGCCAACAACCTCTTGCTTTGCATGGCAAACTACCGAAGAAGAAAAAAAAACAGACCAATACATGGGAAATATACAATTTGGACTATATATTTGCACATTAGGGAGGACTGAGGGCATAGTAGAGCAAAGCGATGTAGGAATTATATAAGTAAGTATTAAAGGGTTGTTTTTTTTTAAACTTGTTTTCAGATTTTTATAGTGTTTTCTTCTCAATAGTCCCTAATTATAGTAATCAATAGTAATTAATCAGCCTCGATAGTGATTCATACAAAAATGATTTTTTTTTTTTAAATTAAGTCTCTAAACCATAGTTAGCTGAAGGGCGCAAGTCCTGTCCATGACCCACCAAAATATTGCCACGCCCCACTGATGGGGCCTGTGCCCACTTTGGGAATCAGGGTGCTAGATCCTTTGGCTCTTTATATTAACTTTTTGGTAAGAATTGGCCACTAGTGGCTTGCAAGTCAAGGCTGTTGGTGGAAAGTATATTTAGCTAGTGGTTTGTATCACCAAATTCGAAGTAGGCCATCACAGCTTTTAAACAAACTGCTAATACTAGGCTATGAAACAAATTTTTTTCCGACTGTATGGCTGGCCTATGACACTCCCTTAGCTGGAATACAGTCGTGTTCCCTAGTACTTAAGCCTTTAAGTCATCTGTCAACAGAGACTGGTGCAGCAAGCCATGCTGCACAGTTTGGGATGCACCTGATGAGCCAAGCAACCATCATCACTGACTGGCACCTGCAAAGTTTCGTCCTTATTGCTTGCAAGTGCAATTTAATGTAAATCTCACTATTCTCCCTATCATGACGATTAAATTATAGCCATGAAAATCCTGCAAAACCATAATCCAGATAATCCATAAACCATCACTATTGCCAATTTCGTTGAAATAAGTTGATCACAGCAATGGAAACAAGGTCTAATTTTCTTGTTCAGTATCAACACTATAAAGCAATTGGCTTGTCTATTTGTTTACTATGAATCCTTAACAAATAGATCAACTGGGCTGAAACTTGGCAGGAGGGGGGAGTGGAAGGGTGCAGTTTTTTGGCGCTTTTACTCACAAATTATACTCAATTCGTCTACATTATTCAATAGTGAAGGGATTATCATGTTGGTTTACCTTCAGTAAGTGTTAAGTTGGAAACTGGATGGAACCACTTTTTGACTTTGCTTTTGTAACAAGAAACATTAGGAAGTACAACGTCAAGATGGGGTAAGGGGAGTTTGCTGCAGAGGGGGTTAATTGGTTGCACAATAATATCAGGATGCACTAAAAATTATGGAAAAGACGCAAAAATACATGTAATAGGCCATTATAAACATTCCCAAGCCCATAAGATGACAAAAGCGTGATGCAAATGATATTTCTTAGACTATATCGAAATCATGCTGGATTAAGGTGACTTTAACAATTTGTCGAATGACGGGATCATCGTCGACCAAGAGAATGGATGATCGATTAGGACTTGCCGAATAGTTCATGAGCCGTAACCAAAGGTATAGAAAAGAATTGAAAACTCATTCTATTACACTTTGGTCCGAATTTTCAGCTAAACCGCGAAAATATGAAGATTTCCGTGATTTGGGCGCACCAGGTACCCTTGAAACCTATTGCTGATGATCTTCGTGGAAACGTTTGAGTCGATAGGCCAAGTCGGGGAATTGGCTTTCTTCTGTCAAGCTGACACAAGCTCTGAGTCCTTCCAAACACCGGCTCCCCGTGACATCTAAGGTGATGGCACTGATGCCGTAATAAACCAAGGCTTGTGCCAGTTCGGCGCCGGTCATGCCCGGATAGGCAATCGTGAAATAAAAGCCATCGGCAAGGGGTTGATTCTGGTCTTTGTCGTAGACCAGATAAAAACCATTGTCGGTAAAGGCCTTTTTCATGTGAATGGCCCGGGACTCGTATTCGCGAACTTCTTGCCAAGGATCGTAACGAC
>JAAAKM020073195.1:79713578-79817015 GCA_010016025.2 Alatinidae sp. Z8VKAUB7J3 | reverse complement strand
GACCGTGGCATTGAGTAAGGCGGCCAAGCCCTGTTGTGGTCCCTGAGCAATGCTGGCCGTGGTGGGATACAGGCCCCCTTGGATAAATGCTTCGGCGACGCGGGCTTTGGTAAAGCGTTCTGCCAGAGCCGGAAACGACTCTTGTGCAAAGCCGTCGGGAATAAGGGTCAAGCCACAGCGCTGACCTGCATAGCTGAACAGCTTTGAAGAACTGATAATGATAAAAACCCGATCCATATAGCGGGCGATGGTCGGTTGGTAAGGCGGTTGAAAGGGTTTGGAATAATCTTGGCGGAAATCCATGCCGAAATAGGCCATATCTTCGATGGCGAACACGCCGTGGCGGTTGAATACTTCTGCCAAGCCTTCGAGCTCAGCTTCAGACAAGATCACCCAAGCTGGGTTGTTGGGGCTGCTCCAAAGGCAAGCACCGATAGGGTATTGGTGGCAAAGTTCATCAACTTTTTGGGCGAGATCTTTGCCCCGGTAGTCTTTGAGATCGAGCCCGACTGCTTCCAAGCCCCATACCT
Source organism: Alatinidae sp. Z8VKAUB7J3 (assembly GCA_010016025.2). NCBI lineage: Eukaryota > Metazoa > Cnidaria > Cubozoa > Carybdeida > Alatinidae > Alatinidae sp. Z8VKAUB7J3. Next base: position 79,816,485 of record JAAAKM020073195.1, on the reverse strand, counting down.
TGGTTTGGATTTTGTTCACGGGAAAACCAGGATCTAAGTAAAGAATTGTGTTGTTCCCCGCAGTGTGGCTTCCACCTAAACCCTGTGCGATAAAACAACCTTGCATGGCGCCGTTGGTGGGAATGACGCCCGAAGAATCGATGTCCACATTCATAAAGGCCTTGGCAAAACGCGACCCGGCTTCTTTCAATTCTGGAATCCCGCCAAAAGGCGCGTAGACATTGGCTAACTGGTCCGTTACCAGTGCTTTTGCTAGAGCCTCAAAACAGGACACAATCCTGCGATGAAATATCCGCATATCATATCATCAGCAAAAAAAAGTTTTCGTTGTTCAGATATTTTGAAACTTTCATTTCAAAAATAGAAAAAACATCCTTAAGAAAACGAGAATTAAGTTTAAGAGAAAGACATAACTTAGTTATATGTAAAGAAAATACCAAATTCCTTTTCATAAATGACATACACATGTATATTAATTTAAGCACACCAACAATTACAACAAAACAAAACATGACAAAATCCCTTTATGCAGATTTTCAATCCGTATGACTGAAAATACCTCTCGTCATCATGGGCGAAGGTCAAGGGGAAAATAAACAGAAATTTCCAAATATCGTTTCCGACATCTATATTTAGGTTTCAATATTCAATATTGATTTTTGGTCCAATATATAGATAGGAGACTGGCCCACGATCGGCAGTTTTGACTTTTTCAATTCTCCAGGAATTGATCCAAGCAATCAGAAGTTGCTGAATATGCCAAAGGAAAGGTAACTCATTCAATACCATCCTTGAAAAAGACAATTAGTAATGTTCCTCCACTTTTCAACCTGTTTGCCTCTCTATCCAAGCGGTCAAAAGTGCTGAACCTGGACCAAGCCATTACTGGTTCGGCCGTCTCTGGCTTATGTTTGGTCACCTGACAAAAGAAACAAAACTGTGGCCAGGGGAACATTAAAACCTTTTTTTGCCAATAAAATTAAGAAAGAATATGTGAGTACAAAAAACTACAAAATGAGTTTCAGCAAGGTTTAAAAGAAATTAAATAGTATTAATTTAAAATTACAAATTGACTGATCTACACAAAAGTAAGCCGTTCCGCTAGTCTTGGTCTTCCACCTGTCAGTAGTTGCAGTTTAATTTCAACTTCGGTGTTTAAGACGCTGTCCGTCTCATCTATAGTGAACAGGATTCCCTTTCTCTTCAGGTCAACCAGAATGTTATCATCAGTCTTGACTCTTTCAGTGTCAAATTGGAATTTGCTGGTAGGGGGCTTGTCTGTAACCTCCATACTGGAGTCTGGAAGAGTTGTACACAGGATCGTCTGCGTCGGAATGGTCACTATAACTGAAACTCTTATTATAAGAAACATGCCTTTTAGTTTTTTCACTTCTCTGACTTTCTTCCTTTCCAGGACTAGGGCTTTCTTGGCAGATACAGCTTTTATCCCAGCAGTAATGCGTTCTTTCACAGGGGTGTCAGTGAGTGCTTCTGACTTTTTCCTATTTTTCCTGTTTATGTTTTGTGTTGAGCCTTTTGGGAAGGGGTTGCATGGACGATATCTTTCAATAAATCATCTGCTGACCTTTGCTTCTCGTTTAGAGACAGAAAGTGTCCCAATCCGCCGGCGACCATCGACAGCGAGGATTTTGCCGGCCTTCCTTCTCCGGATGGCGCCTTTTCCGGTGACTGGATTGACGTGTTCACACCGCGCGACGCGGCCACTGTTTCGGGAGGTGAGGCTGCGGAACTCAATCTGCTCGAAAACGGCGGCAGGGATGCGCTTCGCGTGGTCTCGCGCGATGCTGGGGCACCGGGCGAGGTTCTGTTCGAACTCGGGCCCGGGCTGCTGCAGAGTCTTGCCGGTGGGCAGTCCATGGTCGCTCTGACCATGCGCTCCTCCGGTGATACACCGACCCAGATCTATGTGCGCTGCGTGTTGCCGGGCGGTGGCGACTGTGGGCGTCACCGGTTCGACGTCACCTATGAAGCCGGCGATGTGATCTTCAGTTTCGACCTCTCCAATGCCGGCGTGGCAACCGAACCGGCCTACCTGGCGCTCAACAGCGATATCACCGGTGCCGGAAACGGGGTCGATATCTACGGCATTCGCATCCGGCCTCAATAGTGCCGGTCAAGCAGTCAGTCGGTCAGGAAGCCCGCGCCGGACCCAAGAATCTTGTCATCAATTTCGCCGATCGCCGACAAATCCTTGCCGTCGTAGGGAAGCTGCGTCAGCAGATGACGGATGAGGTTGATGCGGGCGCGGCGCTTGTCGTTGGCGCGCACCACCGTCCAGGGCGCATGGTCACTATGGGTGCTTTCAAGCATTTGGTTGCGCCTCTGGGTGTAGTCGTCCCATTTGTCGAGACTGGCGATGTCCATCGGCGACAGCTTCCACACTTTTAGCGGATTGTGGCGGCGGTCATGAAACCGCTTGAGCTGCATCTCACGGCCGATATTGAGCCAGAACTTGAACAGGTGGATGCCGGCGCGCACAGGCATGTGTTCGAAATCAGGCGTTTCCTCCAGAAATCGCTCATGCTGTTGCGGCGTGCAAAAGCCCATCACGGGCTCGACGCCGGCGCGGTTGTACCAGGAGCGGTCGAAAAGGACCATTTCGCCAGTAGTTGGAAAATGGTCGACATAGCGCTGGTAGTACCACTGCCCGCGCTCCTTGTCGGTCGGTTTGGGCAGCGCCACGATGCGTGCCGATCGGGGATTCATATACGCTCTGGTCGCTCCGATAGAGCCTCCCTTACCGGCCGCGTCGCGCCCCTCGAAGACGAGGATCACACGCTCGCCGCTGGCCTGCAGCCAGAACTGAACCTTGACCAGCTCGATCTGCAGCGCCTTCAATTGCTCTTCATAGTCGCGGCGTTTGAGCTTTTTGTCATAGGGATAGTTTTCCGAACCGAAAGCCTTGTCCTCGACCCATTTGGGCAAAACCGGATCGTCGATGTCGAACAGTCCGATTTGGGTTTCACCAAAGCCCGGTTCTACCATTGGCGCGGGTGGTGTAGGGTCGGACAAATACCAGCGGCCTTCGTGAAAGTACTCTACCCAGGCATGAGCATCGGACTCGGTAATGTAATGAAACCTTCCAGATGAATGGATCGGCGGCACGAGAAAGCCGGTCACCAATCGAGCCGGGATCCCTTGACTCCGCAAGATAAGGGCCATGCTGCTGGCAAAGAGCTCGCAATGCCCCTTCCGTTGTTCCATGAGAAAATCTCGAATGGGATCTTTGGCCCGGGTATTGTTAATTTCCAGCGAATAATCGAATTCATTTTCGAAATAACGCTGGAGCTGGAAGACCACCACACCTGCCGAACTCCCGAGGTTGTCACCGAGAGCCTCCGCCGCAAAGGTTTCAAGGTATTCGTGGTTCTTGGGAACTTTAAGGTACACACCCATGTATTGCTTGTCGGGCAGAGGCGGTGGGTCTTTGGTCACCGAAAAGTGATAGGTCATGGCCATGGGAAAAGGCAGAGGCGCTGAAATATGGCTCAGGCTCTCTCGGTAACGAAGTTGTTTTAAATTTCCTCGAATCGACACCAAATGGTCCATGTAAAACAGCGTATTGCCGTGGATGGCTTCTAAATCGACCCGGTAGCGAATCACTTCTTCATCGTCAACATTGCGGAACTGGAAAACCTGGTCCTCGTTGGGCCTGGGTGCATTGTAGTGGTTGAACGAGGTCGTCCAAATACCGTCGTTGTAGAAATTGTAGACGCGACCTTTGAGATAGGAACTGTGCAGTTCGCCATCCAAGGGTTTCAAATCGAGTACGTGTTTGCGGGAGAGTTTGATCGAGCCGATATCGTTGAGCGTGACACGGTCGGAAAACCCGGAAACACGATCACCGGTGAAGGTAGGTATCGAAGATAAGGATTGGTTGGGGAACCGGGGCAAGGACCAAAAAATGGCAAAGCCAAGCGGGAAAATGACGGCCGTGTGCAGCAATCCGGCACGCCAATTCCGACGAACCATTTCGCGAACTTTGAAGGAAAACGTCGGCCCCACATGGAAACCGACCATGCAAACCACAACCGATAAGACATAAATCAGGACCCCAAAAAAGAGGCTGAGTCCACTGCTGACCCGAGCCTGGTGAATCACCACGAGGAACGACAGTAATCCGATGATGCGAACCGGTGCTTGGCGACGCTTTTCGCCATAAAATTCAAAGATTAGACAAAACAGAACCAGGAAAAATACCGAGAGTCGCATCCCAATGCCCATAAAGAAACTGGTGATAAACAAGCCAAAAGTCACGATCCCGTAAATTTTCCAGAGGGGAAAGTCTCGGATCCGATCGAGATCGAGTGGGAAATAGGTAAAGCGTTCATAGATTTGAGTCTAAAGAAAGACTAAGATTTTTAAGCTACTTAAAGTTTCACGCTTACTGTGATCTTCAGGCTTAATAAAATTCGATACAACTATCACCACTTAGCTAAGAAACCCTACATGGTTAATGACTCCCATGTTGACATTTCGATATCAGCTCAGTTTGTTTGTTCAAAAGGGATGAACAAACAAACTGAGCTGATTGCCCTCGAGTAAGGCAGTAAGTAGGCCTAAGGCAATTTTGGACAAAATAAACAGAACCATTAGATCAAGCACTGGATTTAAGCAATAGAAAGATACCAGTTCTGTGATCTATGGTTTACATCAGTTCCACATAAAGATCTACACACGTTTATAACATTCAATATAGTGGATTTCTACCCATCTATTTGCAAGTGCTTACTTTCCAAAGCCCTCAAATGGGCAAAGAACTTTGTTGAGATAAGCAATATTGATATGAAAATAATCAGTCACTCAGTAAGTCATTTCTGTTTGATAATAAACAAACGTGGGTCAAGAAAGATGGTTCCGGCTTATTTGATGTGACGATGGGCAGTTTTGATGGCGCAGAAAGTCTGTGAACTGGTTGGTTCATATATAATCAGCTCCCTACTGACATTATTTCCAAAGGAAAATGTAGGACTATACAGGTACGATGGTCTGATTATAGTTTAAAAAAATAGTGGACAAACCACAGATCTGTAGCGAAAAAAGATTATTGAGGACGTTAACAAGATAATATTATGGTAAAATGTTTGTAGATTATGAAAGCTCTATATCAAGTATATTGTTCTTAACATTCCATCCTGCATTTAGTTTGTTTAGAGAGGTACTAAGAAAATTTTGGCCAATATTAGATAACCTATTAACACTTTGATAACTCAGCCTTTATCAATGCCTGATGTATACAAGTGGCTACTCAGCATTTGACATCGCACACAGCATTGCTGAGTACTTGAGTATCTCTGGCATTGACGAAGGGTCAAAGCCCAAAACACAATAAATAATTATAAATAATGAATTTCCCCTTATCCACTAAGTGGAGGAAAAAACATGGCAAGATTGACATGAAAGTTTTTCATCTTAATTATTGGACATGATGGTTCAATGGTTAAGGTTTGGCTTTTCAAACCAATAGGTTGTGGATTCGAATCCCCTCAGCTCCCCTAATGAAAAAAAGACAAGTTATTGTGGTAATGCTCCACTCGTGCTAAATATGTAATAATTGCTGTGTCTGCTCAGTACATAGCTATGCATTTTTATTCACTGTTTGAAGATACTATTTAGCAGGCAAATCATTTTCATCAAAAAGCTTTTCGCCGATTCTCATCAGTTGATTTACATGCGGTTGTCGCCCTGAAATGGACCGTGCGTGAGATGGAGAACCGCTATCGCTCCATGTCCACCTTGGGCGTGCGAAACATCGAGGGCTACAACCAGCGCGTGGCCGAGGCCCGCGCCAAGGGCGAGGCCTTGGTTCGCCGTGTGCAGACGGGCTTCGATGCCGAGACAAACAAGACGGTTTACGAGGAACAGGCCCTCGATCTGACCGAGTTGCCCTACATCGTCGTCGTGGTCGACGAAATGGCCGACCTGATGCTGGTTGCCGGTAAGGATATCGAGGCCGCCATCCAGCGCCTGGCCCAGATGGCCAGGGCGGCGGGTATCCACATCATCATGGCAACCCAGCGCCCCTCGGTCGACGTCATCACCGGCACCATCAAGGCCAATTTCCCGACCCGCATCAGCTTCCAGGTCACTTCCAAGGTCGACAGCCGGACAATCCTGGGCGAAGGCGGGGCCGAACAGCTGCTCGGCCAGGGCGACATGCTCTATATGGCTGGCGGCGGCCGCATAAAGCGCGTGCACGGCCCGTTTGTCTCGGACGAGGAGGTTGAAATGGTCGTCGCTCACCTCAAACAGCAGGGCGAGCCCAATTACGACCATTCGATCACCGAGGAAGAGGGCGAGAACGCCATCTTCGACGCGCTTAGCATGGGTGGCGGGGCCGGCGAGGGCGAGGATGCCGTCCTCTACGACAAGGCCGTCGCTCTGGTCGCCCGCGAGGGTAAGGCCTCGACCAGCTTCGTCCAGCGCCATTTGAAAATCGGCTATAACCGCGCCGCCCGGATTATCGAGCAAATGGAGGCCCAAGGCGTCATCAGCCCGGCCAATCACGCGGGCAAGCGAGAGATTCTAATCGGCGACCACAGCGCTTGACCGCAACGCCAAGGCAACGCCTGGACAAGGAAAAACAATCCGCCACGGCATTGTCCGAATCTTGCCTTGATTGTGATTACGCTCACAGCCCATTCGAAAAGGCGGCTGCTAAACCGACGCCACCTTCACGAACATTGATTGGATGCACCTATGGTGATGAGACGCCGTACATGGAACAAGGTCGGCTGGGGCGTTGGTTTTTGCGCTGCGATCTTTCTGCTGATGACCGGCATGGGCAATGCGGCCGTTTCGGCCGATTTGTCCCGGTCGGACCAACTCGAACTCGATCGGGTGGAGCGATATTTGAATGAGTTGACGACGGTCAAATCGCGCTTCACTCAATTTTCAAGCACCGGTGCCACGGCAAGCGGCACCTTCTACCTATCCCGGCCCGGCCGTATGCGGCTCGAATACGATCCGCCGTTGCCCTACCTCTATGTGGCGGATGGTTTCTGGCTGTCCTTTTTCGACACCGAGCTCGGCCTACACACATTCTATCAAAATCCACTGAATTTTTGCAAAGTGAGAGTAGGCAACTATACTTTCAAGAACATTTACCAAAACTGAAACTATTTGCCCCCAGCACAAAAATTCAATTCCCTTTTCACCCAAAACGTGGTCCAAATGTCACACAGGTAACAATGGAATGGCCGAGTCCAAGATGGTAAAAATAACCCATACAAGGTATATATACTAGTGAAATTTTAAACAGTAAATACAATATACAATATACAATAAGAAAAGAAACATCAAACAAGGTAAAAACACCTCCATCTTGGCCCAGAAAAATTCTTAAAATAGTACTATTATCAATTGTAAGCCAGTATTTAATACATACAATACTTTAAAACCTATTTAACAATAATCCATAAAAAGGTTTAGTAGATTTTAAACAAGGCAGGAGACCTCTGTTGCCTCACTCACTTGAAAAGCCATCAAAAGGTGCAGTTATATCTATCATTACTTCATGCCAGTGTATGGGGTGTTACTATTTTGCTCACTCATCCCAAATACTACATATACAAACCACTGGGTTGAGAGAAGATAGAAAGAGCAATCAAAACAAGAAACCCAAATTGATTACATAACTTTATTAACATACCATTAATGAGACCAACTGGTTGTAATTTGACAGAGTATCATGGAGCAGTCATAATTGCCTTCTCTCAGAACATAGGTTTACAATAGGATGACAAGTGTGTTTGTATGATGCAAACAAGTGCCTACATTGTAACAACCTGCTTGAAACTCTTGAGGTGTTCTAACTTCAGGACATTCACCAAATTAGTAATAATGTATATAATTAACATGTCATTTAATCACTTGACCTTTCCAATCAACATACACAAAGCTGTTCTGCTCAGCTTTCTACTTTTCTTGTTTGACTCCTAAGAGATTTACCATCTTGGTAGCATTAACAAAGTCCTTTCTACTTCAAAGAGGTAAAAAGAAATTATTTTTAAAAATAACTTGTTTTGCACAACCGAATCTCACCATCTTAAAGTGCTAAGTGGGCCTCTCAATGATAATAGAGTCAAATGGTTAAAATGACAAAAAATATATTCAGTTGTTACATAAATGATGACACCAACAACCATTATTCAGTTGAATATTCTCACAAACAAATATTATATAATATATAAAGTTTTTAATTTTCTTATACATTAGTACAGAAGAAAAATTATAATTCCTTTAGCAAATAAAGCCATCACTGCTGAACATGGATAGCTTACCTCACTCAAACCTAGTTCTGCATCACTTTCCTGCTCAACCTGCTTTCTCTTCAGCTTCACTAACTTTTTGTACTTATGATGAACAAATGCCACACATCTTGTTAAAAGAGCGGTGTCCTTTGCACTGGTGTCCTTTTCCTGCTTCGGTTATCCCACAGCACGATTTGTCCAGAGTATGTACCACCAACGATTAGATTGGGGTGAAACTTTGCGAAGCATACCGATGTAATAGCGGACTAAAAAGTAAAGTTTATAATTGGGGGAAATGCATCATGCTAACGTTACACACTAGAAACACAACCCCTCCCTTGTCGAAAATCTACAAAACTTTGGAAAAAATTAACCGATACAACAGTTAACCTTTTAAAACTATTTAATAATCAGGTTAAAGCCTGTTATCGTCAATGATCTGCCTTTGTTACCCCTCTAAAGTATTGCTATCGTACGATTATGTGAAAATGAGATACCGACGATTGTCGAAGACAACAAAAGAATTGAAGACAAACATCAAGACCAGCAACAACGTCGAGCAGAAATGTGCCAAAATAAATAGATGCCAAAAAGAAAGAAACAAGCAATTCAAAATGGGTCTCCAATATGGCTTTATAATTAGAAACGAACAGACTGAATTAAAATGAAGTAGGTATTAAATGCATATTGCATTTAAGAGGAAAAATGATAAAACTCCTTAAGATTTTCAACGAAGACCGTAAGTACTCAAATTACCACAACGACCCTCGGTTGATAGTGCTAAATAAGGGGGGAGGGGGAGGAGGAGAGCTTAAATCGCATGTCGGTGCCTATTTTACGTCTAATATTTAGTTTGTTTTCAAACATTGCTTTAAGAATTTAATTATTGTCAAGTTTTTCAAGTATCTTTAATTCACCGAAAGACGTTAATCATAATCGTTACTGAGCATTTTGGACGGGGTTTTGAAATCTACGGCGTGATATTAAGCACTTCGTAACGATTACATTTCATACACGTTAAAATATAGAAGGGAAAGATATCGACTGTCGCATTATGCTGTATACAAGTAATATTGGACTTTGCCAGCTTCTGTTTAACGATAAAGATGGCAATTAACATTGAACATCAACACCGATGTACAAGAACTACCGCGACAACAGCTAGACATTTTGTGGGCACCTCTGTTGCGCTGAGAAAAACTCACTGACAAGACCTAGAAGATTACTCCACTTCAAAGGCTCACAGAGTCTTATCAAATAAGATCTGCGTTCTTGGAGAATAAGAGACACTAAGTAAACCACGGGAACAATAAAGCTTGATACGAAGTTGCAGAATTACAACAGTAATCTAAGTGATTTCGTAGATATTGTGTAGTAAACTGCCAATAACTGACTGGAAGCAACATGCAACACTTACTTGATTATGAAAAACATATTCGGGAGATGTTTTGTGAAACTTCATATTCCATATTAGTGCAATTCCATCAGGGTCTTGAGGTGCTGGTAGCTGAGTTGATACGGCCACTTTATTGCTAGCTTCACATTGCCGTACTGAAACAGACAATAAATTTTATTTCTTTCAACGTACTGCCCAAAAAACGTTTCTAAAGTGGAAGCAAATCGACTCCATTCATCACTACGCAGGTTAGAATTAGCAGAAATTGGTGCTATTGGAACGAAATCTGCTCTACATGGCAGTTTATTATTGTTACAGAATGGCTAAAAAGGTTGCACTTCCGGATTAAAGGGTGGTAAATTTGTTCCTGATACCCCTGATTGTTGTTCTCGTTACAATACACCCGAGTCTGGAAAATCTACTCTAGTTCGAGTAGTCTTTCTCGTCACTTCTACAAGATTTGCCTGTTATGCAATAAAACTTTCCACTTCCTCTTGTTTATCAGCTACTGGCAGTGATTTTAAACTAGCCGAAAATATGCTTCCTAAATCATTTTTTATTTCAATGCACACCTCAAACTTTGCTCTGTTCTCGGCAAGTTCTTTTTCTAATTTTAGCCGAGCCAGTTCCTCTTCCTGCAGTCTATAAACCTTCAACCCACTTTCTCTACTAGCAAATGCTAATTGTACTTGGAGAACAGCTTCATTTTTCTGTAATTGATTTTTTTTTGCTGAGCGAGAGAAACTACTGAATCTTTTGACAGACGACCATTTTTCAAAGAACTTGATCTATTTGAAGCATTTGATGATATTGAATTGTTAGAAGACAACGTCCGGTCACGAACAGACAATTCGCTTGTTTCACTGATCATAAGTTCAGATTTAACCCATTCCTCATTTGTTTGTGTCAAAATCACCTAGATTTTTGCTCTTGTTTTGTCTGACACCACTTTGTTCATATCCTGGTAGAGTACTTTAAACTCTCCTCACAGTATAACAACTTTTGAAAACTCTTGTTTCCAAACATCAACACTTTCACATTTGCCCAATAATGACAATGCTGACCGGATTTGTTTAAGAAATTTGTTACATTTAGTTTTTAGAGTTGTCAGCTGATTGCCACTCTGATATGCTATGCCTTTCTCTGTCATCACCGTTTGAAGAGTACCGGCATTAAAAACTACAATAGGTTTGACTTCCTCATAATCTTAAATGATTTCCACCCTTTAATAGCTTAAAATACATAGAATCCGCGATACTTGACGTCACCAAGCTAAATCACTATTACTACACGAACCCTCCTGATACCGTGCTGTTGTCCTGCAATTTAAGGGTTGTCCCTGCGGGCACATAACTCGCAAGAACTCTCCCATGATGAGTGATAAACTGTCACAGCTATCACAGAAACGGAGGGAATATCAAATTATATATCCTTTTCTATAACTCGCTAACTAAGGCGGCATGCACTATTGTTAGGATTATTTCCGGAGAATGATGAAACTAATGACCGCCCCCCTTTCATATTTTGGAAATCCCAACCGCCGCCCCCCCCCTTTTTCTTAGAGGGCCAGCTTTGTGACCGTCACGGATCAGTGTCAACTTCATCAGTTTGAAGTAAGCGTGTTTTCATCCTGTACTTATGGTGTATCGTGTACACATCTAACGACATGAAGTATGATGATTCAGGGACCGCGGAGCTGAGGGGGACGAGGGGGCAGCCACTTCTTGGCCTTTTGGCAAGGAATGGATGTACCGTATTCCCTCTTATTAGCGCCCCGGGCGTTTATTTAAAAATTCACCTACAATTTGCAGCGCTAATAAGAGGGCGGCGCTTATAAAAATTTTAAAATGATTAGGAAATCAATTTTATTTGAAACTCAAAAAAATATGAACAGAATCAATGAACGAAACAGAATCAACGTCTTTTAAGCTTCAAAATCTTATTTTATAGTGCAATTACCCTTCTGTATGGTTTTTCCCCTTTTTCTCATTAGCGCCACTTTTTCTAGGTGCAGTACTTATTAGAGGGGAGGCACTAAGTATAGGGCGGCGCTAATAAAATAATTTTACTTTAAGGTGCGGCGCTTATTAGAGGGCGGCGCTAATTTCTTATCCGGAGCTAACAAGACGAAATACGGTTTTCTCTGTACTCATTGATGGCTGGTTCTTTCCATGGTCCGTGAGAGGCGGTTATACTGGGTGGCTGAGCCTGCCTCATGGCTCGCTTCTTTGTCCTGAAGCCTAAATTGAGGGGCGTAGCCTTGGACGCCCCAGCTGCCCGTTATCTATGAGTTAGCCTCTTTGGTGGTTTTCCTGTCTATTTAGGGTAGTTTCATTGTCGGACCAACTGCTCACCAGGAGTCTTTGATTGAGAGACTGCCAGGCCCCTCCACATTTTTTGAGGGAAAAATCTGCACAGTGTTGAAAAAATTCTGCTTCATAAGGGGCGGTCACACTATTATTGTACACAGTCCAACTTGTCCTTGCTTTGCACTTTTGTTGCCTTGCAAACCAGAAATTTTCTAATTCCAAGAACTACAATAAAATATCTACGTACATTGTTTTAAAATTAAAACCATTACAATTGTATAAACCGACAATAAATTTATAACTTCCTGCTAACCATGCTGTTTAAAAACTCGCACCAAACATATTATTCAGAATACCTAACTGTAGTGTATGCGCCGAAGAAGTAACTGCATCAAGAGTACTCCTTCTCCTTCTCCTCCTCCTCCTACTATTACAACTGCTACTACTACTACTACTACTACTACTACTACTACTACTACTACTACTACTACTACTACTACTTCTACTGCTACTACTCGTAATAATATACAGGCAGCTCTCTTTCCTGGGTCATATGCTAAGGATGGATAAAAAGGAACCAGGTTACCAGCATGTCCTTTACGAGCCAGCCCATGGGAAGAAGAAACCTGGTAGACCAAGTTTAAGTTACCATAAATACAGCCAACATATTTTTGGTGACACCATCAAAATGATGCCCGCTCGCAATATGGAGGAGATGGCACAGAACAGAATGTCTTGGAGACAATTTGCGGTCACCTGTGCCGCAGCAGCCGAAAGATGATGATGATTGCTACAGACACAAAGCGGTTTCCTTTGATTGAATTCCCTGATTTGTAAGCTTAATCAAAAGTACTAAGGTCGAACGTAATCGCCCTAAATGTGCACGATGCAGGGTTTTCTCTTGTCATTGGTCGTGACGTGTGCATTAGTGTTCCTTTCCTTTCTTGTGTTTTTTATGACTGTTAAAGTGTTTTTCCTTCTCCCCCTCCTCTTTTTTTCTTTCGGTTATTTTTTATCCTTAGATGTTTGTATGCCTTCCTTTTTTTTAAAGTTTTGATCCATTCTTTTTTTAAACAGCTGTAAACTTAATTTCTTTTCAATTTTTTCCTTTGCTCTTTTATCACGTTTTAAAGAATTTCGAGGTATTATTTTGTTTTCTCTTCCTGAGGTTTTGTTACTTTCTTACCCACTGTTACATGTTTTGGTGCAGGCTACCATCGAAAAAAAAAGTGTTTAGTAGTGATGCTCTGCGTAACAAACCCAACTAGAATTCGCAAAAGGGGACATTTGCAACCTGTTAATACTGTAGCGTGACGAACAAGTATCTGGTTTACTTTTATCCACTGTGTAGGCCACTTTCAAATTTTCTCCCTCTCCTCAATATCATTAGATTGATTTAGGAGTTTCTCTTTCTTTTACTTTCAGTGGTGCAACCCCTCCGTCGTCTCCATCATCTAGTATATTCAGTGACTCTTTAACTGGATCAGATAAAGGTAAAGCGTTATCATCGTCATCATCACCACCATCATCATCATCATCATCATCCTCATCATCTTTATTATCGTCATTATCAACATCATCATCAAATCATCATCATCATCATCGTTATTATCATCGTTATCATTATCATCATCATCATCATCATCATCATCATCATCATCATCATCATCATCATCACGGGTTTTCATTTTATGGGAAATTGTTCTTATTCTTTGAAGTGATTTAACGGGATTGTTGATCAAGGAATTGTGAATGTGAGTTTGACTCTTAAGCTTCTCCTGCTCCAGACATTACGCCTTAATAGGTAAAAGTCAGGGTCTTCCATCCCAATATTGGGAGCATTGCACAACGTAGCGCGGAAGTCTTCGGAAGCCTTAAAATACAAAAATACATTGCAATTAAGATACGTAAAAATGAACATGATGCTAACAAACTCCGAGTCCCATTTGCTGCGTTCATCAGCTCTCAACGATAATCGATTGAACTGGAGGGCGCCGGCTCGGATCAAGAATGCAACGAAATGTGCTAGCAGGAGCGTTCGCGATACAGTAAGAACAGCAGAAGATGGAACTTGGTGGAGGATAATGTTACTAAACCCACGCTCTGTGAATGAAACATACACTGACAGACGGACAGATTGATGTCAAAATTCTTGTTCTAAAGAATTATTCTTGAATAATTACTGATTCCTAACAAAATGCAAAAGTCTTTTGTAAGGGTATCATCATTATTATTACCATCACCACCATCACCATCGTCATCGTCAATCAGCCATTTTGTTTCAATGCTGATTACTGAACTTTGTGGTACCAGTTTTGTTTTGCCCAAGTACTTGTCTATCTCGTCTCACCATCGTATGGTCATAGGAATTTGAAAAGAGAAAATACAGTAAGGGAATCACCAATTTATCCGTGAGTTTTGTGACAACACTCACTCGCCGAGGGAGATCGGACTCAATAGTCTATTTATTTCGGATAAGAAGGTGGCAGTTGCTACCCAGAGTTGATAGTTGGTGCTATTGGCTGGTTCATCTTATCATCTATCCTATTACGTGAGAGAACCTGCCTCTATTAAAAAGTACATTCTTTTCCATGCGAATTTCAATTTCTTGTTCAAACGTCTTATGTCATCGGAAGATAAGAATCGACTCTCAATACCAAAAACTCCTCACATGCTACACATATAATCAAATTCATCTTATCGGGGCACCTGCTTATACCAACTTTCATGCTAGCTGGGCTAGATACTAACAGCTCCAAAACTTGTCTTCTGCGATAAGCTGAGGAAGAAAAGAGTGTAACTTATGTGGAAAAATTTTAGTTTGACCAATAGCTAATGTTTTATACCTTAACCCAATAATTAACATTGGCTATTTAGTTACAATTAAAACTATGTTCTTCGTCACAAACCAAGCCATGAGTATTAGTTGAAGGTATTTGACATAGATAAAGTACTCGATAGAAATGCAAGAGTATGTGCTAATGTAGGTGACTTATGCTGATTTAGATACTCATAGATATAAGTGTTAGTACAGATATACACAAATTTGTACGGATTTATGTGTATGTTTAGTTACATCGAACTATACGTTATTATCAAGAGAAGAGAATTGCAATATCAGTTTTGTAAAGGCACCAGAGAAATAGAAATTATGTCACAACCGCGACCCAAATCCGCAATACATTTGTTACTTTCAATGGTTTTTTGACGACGTCGAATGTCTCAGAGAGACTGGCCTGCATGATTTGACAAAATGTGCTTCATTAGTTTTGTAACTTGATATCTATCTATTAAACACGTCTTACAGAAAGGTTAGGAGTTACCAACTAAAAGAGGCGACCTATCTATTGTTTTGTATGGTATCCCGAATGATAGACATGTATTATGGTTACAAGCCGCTATTAATTCAACAACAGCTTAGTATGCATTAACAGTTGTATAACATAAAATAAGGCTTTATAAAACTACAATTCATTTATATGTTACCTTTTCACAAGACTAGATGTTTACGCTATTTGCATTTTTCCTACCTTAAACAAGACTCTCTCAGCAAAATAATGTCAATTTGAATGCCGTAAGTTTCGTTACTTCTGCTATCTTAAGGCCCATTTGCATTCAGTAATTTTGTTGCCCACACTACAGGGATATTGATTTAAATTTCCATTTATAGCTTTAACTTTATATATTATATTAAATTTATATATAACTTTAAATATATAACTTTATATATTATATTGAATTTATATATTATGTATTAAGATACTAAAGCAGTCACTACTTAATTTACCTAAAATTTTATTATCATATAAGATTGGTAAAGAAAGCAGCCAAAAAAGTATTATATCTTAAAAGTAGGGATAATTTTTTTGGCATCAAAGAAAATTAAATCTTGCTAAATTTGTTTTACTTGTTTTACCCATCGAATGTCAATTTTGACACTATTTTAAGTAATTAGTTGTTTAATATTTACATTTGGGGTGATTACTGTATGGTACAACGGTAAACGAAACATACAATAAAAGGGAACCCTGAGTAAGGATAAGACTGAGAAAAAACAAGGCAGTGAAGATTTACGCAACATCAGGTTATCAAAGTAGATGGACACGGACAAATGAAGAAACAACACTAAATTCAAAAGTCGTACGATTTAAATTAAGTCTGGGAAAAGCTCTATTATTTTAACGTTATTGTGAGGTCTTCGTTGATACTGAAGGTCCTTTTTTCTACCAAACATAAATTGCAACGAATTTTTTTCCTAAAATGTTTGAAATCTTACCTAAGTAGTTTCTAAAATGTGTTCACTGAAACGTTTCACACCGAAATGTTATTTGTACCAATTTTACTTCTAACACCTCCACCCACTGAGGCGGCCTACAGGTGTGACACCTGTGACAGGTCTTTCAAGACAGCAGTTGGGCTGTCCTCACACATGCGCCACGGAAATTAGCTCCTCCCCATGTCATCGTCGTCATCGACGGACTGCTGCTGCTGCTGAAGAAGAAGAAGAAGAAGAAGAAGAAGACTTCTAACACAGTTTGCCAGTGCTAGTTTTTATGGGACACTGACATATTAAATTTTCACTCGAGGACAAAAGATCAGAACATATCTAGCTCGACATTGGATAAGTACATCTTGATTTACTATTTACCACCGAAAGAAATGTTGCCTAGGGAATATATCTCAAGTCCAGAGAGCGTTAACAACGTTCAGTGTTGTAAAACCTGTTAGTATTAATACAACACGTCTGTTGTAAACAGCAATGTTCAAACTTATTTCTATGCAGCGCCATGAACATCATCGGTGTGGGTAAAAAATGACTGTTGTTAACAACTACTTCCTCAATGCATGACACTTAAAGGTCCGTTTAAACCCCTTCAGATATTTCCTGATCATGGACGTGGACTTGGGGACGAAGGAGTACGATGAGAATAAGTCCTCAGCAAAATTTAATTAAAAAGACTTCATCGTTGGTGTCACAGTGAGTGACGAGCGATGGGGCCCACGAAAGATATCAACTACATTGTAACTTGAAGTAAGTGCTAGTTGTGCTGTAGCCAAACTTCATTGTTAAGGGTCTGCGAATTAGATCGCAAAACGGTGTCCAAGCTTTCACAGTTACGATGCTCTCACGTAATTTTGTTTACTTCTTCTTCTACTTTTTCTTCTTCTTCTTCTTCTTCTTCTTCTTCTTCTTCTTCATATCAAGGCCGTTGGTGCATCCACTGATGCACGTTACATTTCCACCTCTCTGTGCCCTCCGCTATTCTTTTGATTTCTGCCACTCGTTTTCCTGTCCACTGTTTTAAGTCGTCTTTCCACTGTCTCCGCGGCCTGCCTCTGCCCCTGCCTCCTTCAACGTTTCCCTCGATCAGTGCTGTCGCCATTTTGTTTACAACTTGGCTTTATTGATGCCACTATGAAGAACTGGCACATGAGAGGATGATATCTCCCAAGTCTGACATGCGTGAAGGTGACCATGTATTGATCGATCGACTCTTGTACAGTCCAATGAGCGTCCTTGTGTTTGGTGACTATAAGGTATCCGCGGATTTCACGAGAATCTTGTAAGGCCTGCAGAGACTAGTGCTCACGGCACCTGGTGACCAACAGCTAGACACGCATGAATTGACCGTTACCGCGTCTGCCACAGTAGATGGGTTTGATGTCGAGCAAGCAGGTATGGCCGAAGTAGAAATCAAGCCCGTCACCACGACCTTCATGGGACGGACCGTGGTTGCGGATACGTTACAGACGCCGTTGGCGGGGGTGACCGTAACGATGTTGGGGAAAGATGATACAGGCGCTCAGACAGGGTGTACGGGGCAAACCGTCTCAGACCTGGCCGGGAATTTTACGTTGTCAAATTTATCGTTGGATCGTGTCGGCAAGCAACTGATTCGCCATCATGGGTCTACGGCTATTGCCCCCGCAGGAAAGTATGCCGGGGCCGATCTCAAAGCTTTTAAGTACACAATGTTTTCGCTATTTCGTGCAATATTCTTGTTTTGTACCACAAACAAACTATTTGATCACCTAAAGCGTTTGTACTAAAGGCGATGAAAACAGCCTAAAAATTACTTCTATTATGAAGAGTTACATTTTGGCCTGCCAAATCAGTATCGTACAAATAGGAAGCCTGAACCTTTATATTACAATTTGATGCATCCCCATAAATATAACCCCAATCAATTGAGCGGGAATATAAGATTGATTTAAGACGAAGGTACTGCGTACGGATCAGTTAGAATAATGGATTGCGCGATTTGTAAACGCAATACATACCCAGAAATTTGAAGACGTATGAAACGAATAGCTTTTATTTAACTCCATGCCGTCGGATTGCTACAACAATGTCAAACTGGTACGAGCGGTATAATTTCGTCCATGCAGGTTGTTGCTAAGGTATTTATTCCAGGAAACCATGTATACAAATACGTTTGGATACCTATATTTAAGAAAGAACCCTACTGCAAAGGAGAGTTGCATAATCTTTACAGTTGACATGAAGTCTAAACATATTCTTACATCCCCTTTTCAATCATTGAACAGCATCATCATTGAAATTTTCCAAGCTCAGTGTGGCTCTGTGTGGTCTATGGTGGTGACATTCTTTCTAGACGTGGTTATTTGCACCATACCACAAACTGATCCTGCTATGCACCAAATTTCTACGCCCCTTTGGTACGCCCAACTCCTGTTCGCAGGCTATTAAGGCTGGTGCCTGGTTGTAGCTCATTTGAGTTACTACCAGTTGGTCTCTCTGATGGTACTTTGTGAAATTTATGGAGATAGGTTTGGCTTGCAGTGAATATTGTACAAAATAAAGCAACTGTGGGTGATGTCAAAAGACTTGTTTCTATTAACGTCAAATATAGTTTCCACCATCATCATCATCATCATTATCATCATCAGCCCATGCTGCTTGCAGGGACTATCGTGACGTTTTCTCTCCATGCCATTCTGTCCGTCAGCAAACGTGGTAGCTCAGCAGGACGCAGGCAGGTATCATCACGAATTGGCCCACATACTTTCTTGCTGGCCTGCCAACACTGGATGCTCCATGTACCGTCTCTAACAACAGAACATCTCAAGCCTGCTAATCCTTGTATCTTCAAGAATGGCAGAATCAAATTCTGCATCCTCTAAATACTTCAGACTACGGCTTTAGCTTTCTATTCTTATTGTAGAAGAATTTCTGTAGCACAGACTAAGAATGTTAAATTTATTCAAACAGTAGTTTTATGTTATGATAAAATGATAATATAACTTTTAAGAATGAACCTGTTTTTCGACAAATTTATCAAAATCTGAAATGCATCAAACAAAGACATCATTAAAATAATTAAAACTACAAGCTTGAAAGAATTCATTTATGCACAATATCTTTGCTATATTGGGCATGTGTGCAGATCATCTGACATTGAAATAAGAAAGAAGCTGATGTTTGCGAAATCCCCTAAGCCATACTATCACGATCCTTGGATGAAGATCGCAGAACTGCTCGGTAATGATGAACAACAGGCAAAGAAGGTCACCCAGAATAGAGTGGAATTTAACGAGCTGATTCGGAGACGTCTTGGCTCGACTCTATGATGACAACGTCATTGAACATTCAGGAACAGGAACTTACCGCTAAGACTTGCTGCCGATGAACTTTTTTCGTTTCAAAAAGTTTTCTGGTTTCTACCAAGACTGAATCGATTTCAACAATTGTTGCCTTCATCAGGCTTTCATAATCGATCTGACGCTTCTTATCCTGCGATGTTCTATAGAGATGTCTATCGATGCTTTCGCTTTCTGATTTTGCAATGTCCATTACATCCGTTAGCCGATCCTTGCTGCTGGTGATATGAGCTGCAATGACATACTCATTGGAATAGCCGAAAAAGTTCAAACCTGCCTGCACTCTTTTGCTCATCATGGCTGCATCTAATGAAGGGAAAGAATAAACAGACATTATCAATAAGTAAGTAATTATTTGATCAACAAAATGCTAGTCTTTACTGGCAATTAACGTCATATTTGATGTAAACACATCTTCATAATTCATGACAAACCAGATAATAATCACTACTACTATCAGGGGCAGAAAAGATTGAAGTTTTTTCTGCTATTGACCTTTCCCGCCATAATTTTTGTGATTATCACCTTCATCACAATCGTCATTATCATCAAAAGCATAGTTATCATAATTCTTCTTCTTAAAATCTCCTTTGTCAATGCTAGCCTGGGTCAATTGATCGTCGGAAGGAAAGAGTATTATTATAATTATTATCATCACCATTAATTGCCTTCATTGTCCTAATTACCACTATCACAATCATTATCATCATCATCATGATTATCATTAATAACATCGTCATCATCATCATCATCATCATCATCATCATCAACATCATCTTCATCATCATCATCATCATCATCATCATCATCATCATCAACAACAACATCATCTTCACATTCATCATCATAATCTTTATCATCATCATCAACATCATCATCATCATCAACATCATCATCATCATCTTCATCATCATCATCATAATCTTTATCATCATCATCATCATCATTATCATCTTCATCATCATCATAATCTTTATCATCATCATCATCATCATCATCATCATCATCATCATCAACAACAACATCATCTTCACATTCATCATCATAATCTTTCACTTTGTTTCAGCTTTGAGCCTTAATAAGGAGCTGTTAAGCAAATAAAAAACCTCCCATCTTTAAGAAATGTACAGCAAATTTTGGAAATTATATGGCTTACTATTTTTCTTTTATAATAAGACGTTTCTAGGTATGTCTTGCGTTACAACATAGTCATTCCCGTGTGACGTTGCGCGGCAGGCATCAAATCTCCGCCAATGTTTCCTATCTTGAGCCAATATCTCTGCGTCTTTCTACATAATTATAGCCATTGACTACATTTTTCAAAACAATACGTGCACTTGCCTTTATCTAACTCTCTTTTTGGTGTGTCTTCTCGCTAATTCTATAGACTCTTTTGGTATTTCCCTTGTATCGTTTTGCAAACATGACGCCTTTGTGTCCATATTTTTCTTTCTTATTTCAACTTTCTTTCTTATGTCCTCATTTGACATCCGGTGTGTTTCAAGCATTGATACTATCTTTCTCATACACGTGTTTTAGTAGGATCTTATTATCTTGGCTTGGCTTGTCTAGTTTCTTTCAATTTTATAAAAATATTAGCAAAACGTTAGCTCAATATCCACATATAAAAATGACACTAATAAAAGTATGAAAACTGTCCTTAAAAGATATATATATATTTCTTGTTTAAGATGTTTAGTTATTACCAAAACATAAATTTCTACAAATTTGAATATATATACTGCAAAATTATTGCCCAGCTTTAATAATAGCTTCCAACGAAAATTGGACTATTTAACTATTTTTTAAATTATTTGAGGTAATAAATCAGTGGTAGGGGCAGCCCGATCTGTCAAGAATATTGACAAATATTTTTGTATTGGTACAAACTGCTCACCTTACGCCATCTCATCCAATTTAGCTGTCCAAAACCTATCCAGATTATTGGCTGTTACATTGAGCAAGAACATGACGGCAAGTTAAAACATGTACTTAGATATAAGATACTTGTAAAAGGAAAGCAGATGAATGAAGTTCGTCGTCAAAGCTAGGTAAGGGCGAAGCACAGTACAGTAAATAGCTTGCTACTTCCTTGGTATCTTTGCAGAATCTCATTAACACAAGCAAAAGACTTTCCACAATAACCTGGTAGGACAGTTTTGTATTACAGTTGTATTCTTGTCAATTGGTTAATTTATTTGTACGTAATTAGACAAAAGTGAATGCAAGACGCTATTATTTCTTTTGTTTTTATTTATTTTTTTTATTTTTTATTTTTTGATTTCCAGATGCTGTAAAGAACACCAGAAAGGGTATTAAGAGCTCTAAAATTAGCTCCTACAATCTTGGACAAAACTGTTGAGAAAAATTAGTGGAAATTTGACCAAATCAGTAAAAATGCCACAGAACAGTTAAAGTATTCACTTAAACAAGAGTTTTCTAAACTGAAGCATATAAGTCTGAAAAACTGTACATGGAACTGAATGTACGACAAAATAACAACATTGCATTTTGTTCAGTGAAGCTACAAAGGTGACTACACGGAGTATTTTTGAAACTAAGCTTGTATCGTTCTAAACAATTTCTGCGTATGACAGGTAAGAGAAGCAGCCATTGCCAGAGCAAGGCATCAAAGTTGCACGCTTGCTCGAGGTAACATTATCTCTCTGACAATGAAAGTTAGCTGCGCCTAAAAAGATAATGAGTATTTAACATGAATACGAATAACATGAAGAGCAGAAGATATCATCCTCACAGCCCCTATAAATCTTGACTTTTCGCACCACTTTGCCCACAGAAATAGTAAAAAACGTAGTTAATTTTATCCTTAAATTGCTTATTATACTTTTAGTAGCTAATACGTTTCACCATATCACTAGAAAAAGATTTTAACTAAAATCAGTTTAATATCTGACCATCAAATCACATATTCAATATCAGTCATGATATATAGTCTATAGTCATTGCCAAGACAAAAGTATTTAGTCATTTCTCAGGATAAATCATCTTACGTTTATTACCTGACGTTTCTCTCGATGCAATATTACCAGACACAAATGAAATAAACATTTGCTGGCAGACTGGATCCTATCAATATCGAAGTAAACGTCATCAAACTGCTTGCTGCCTTGGTGCCACCATAGCGGATCCCTGCAGATAATTTCCTAAATGAGAGGATATTTCAAGGAGGGTTAGTTGTGATAATGTAAGGGCTTCATAGTGACGAAATAGTGACTGTGAGTCGAACTAGTGACTGGTGCTATTACCAGTTGTAGCCAAGTGACAAGGTGCTTATCCCCCTCCCCTCCCTGCAGTCGAGGTTATGCTGGTAACTCTAAAAAACACCTTAGATTTTATACGTTCTCACATATGGGAAGCCCTCAGAGAAGGCTGAAAGCCTGTTATTGCTACATTTCGTGGTTTTTTTCTTTGTTAAGATAGTAAGATAAAATGACATTTGGTTACTATGTAAGAATTGACTATCTGTATTAGGCACAAATTAGCACATTGACGTCTCGCTGAGTCATGGAGGAACACAATCATTTAAAATACCTGGAATGCCTCTTTTAAGGCCGAAAAGAGAACCATTTTGCTAATTATGAAAGGTATGTCCTTTGTTACGCTTTTATTGGCTGGTAATATTCTTTGACTCTGTCTCGTTCTGTTTTTAGGTGTTATCGCTAAATTCTTCCGGAGATTCAGTTTCTTGCTACCCAATCTCTTCCTGTCCGTCATGTTTATAATTTCAATGATTGGGCTTTACTTCGTCTTCGTCATGCTTACAGTCGGTTAGTAATACTAATGTTTGGCACAAAGGTTGGTTTATCTATTATGCAATTAAAACAAAACAGCCTTTACTCAGATAAATTTCCTACGGCAGCATGAAGAAATCTTTTGTCTACTAATCGTTCTTACGTACACGGCTAAGTATAACGAAAACTAAATATTATGAATTATCTTCAGAAAATTCTTCAAACCCCGTTTATTCCAACGTCCTGTTTATTCACTTCAGAAATTGATTCCAATCCCGCGTTTATCAATTTTCAAAATTGTCACCAACTCCCCCGTTGTTCAACTCCCTAGTTTATTCAAACCACAGGCCCCATTGGGGATTAGTTGGCCCACCTTCAGGAAGGCAATCTCAATTTACGTCAGTCAACTTTGTTATTTCTTCGAACTTTCATGTGATTAATAATTTTTCCCCTTCACCGAATCTGTCATCAATTTGTTAAGTTTCGTGTTCGGCGTGTTGTAAGCGCAACCACGCATTAACGTCATTTCTAGCAATGCAGAAAATTCTAAGCTTAATCAAGCACGTCTTTTACCTTGTATAACAGATAAGATACTTTTAGGAATACTCAGATCAACTAGTAGAAAGAAAAGCTGTGATGCTTTGGTCTTGGTCTCAAGGACTCAAGAGGTACTTATCTTTTCTTATATCATATTGTTGATTCACCTTTTTCTACTATCATGGTAATTTGCTAGATTTCTGATTCATAGTTTTATTTCGCTGTGGTTATTATAGTATGTAATTTAGAATTAATATGTATTACTTATTTGTATCACCTTTAGAATAAAGTCAGGTCGACAACACGATGATCTGTATGTGGAGTTTCTAAGGTTTGCCATAAGAAAATAAGGTCACGATTTCCATATATTTCATCACGGGTTGTTATTGCAGCTAAGTGTCTTGATTTAAAGGTAGCGTACATAGGAAGCGCAAGGCTCCATATAAGACGCTTCTTACAGGGATGTCCAAATGGTATTTCAGAGCCCATAACCTACTCGGGGTCCATAACCTACTAACAGAGGATCACATAAATAATACACTGTTCTAGTCTGATACATTTTCCTAGCACAAAACATACATATATAATAGAATTTCATATCTCAAGCAAAATTAGCAGGTGACCCGCTGAAGTAAAATACTCATTAGGTAATAACTATTGAAAAATTGCAAGAGCTAAAGCGATAGGAAATTATAATGAGCATGAACAAAGCTTCAAATACAAATGGTCTGAACCCTCACAAGACAACCAAACATTTCAGTGTATAGAGACCTGATGAAGTCCTATTTAAAAGGAAACGTTGTAATTTTAGTATTTTCCTTCTTGGCGTTTCAGCCATATTTTATTGAAAAACATGATTATTATATCTTTAAGCTTAGATTTTCTTTCCTAAATTTGTACTGACAATTTGGTATTCTCAATTTGATAAGTGACAAATGCAAAATCTGTGGCAATTTTGCCAAAAATGAAAAAATATGTTGTACAATAAGGTGAAGTTTGGGAGAGAACCTTATATGCAAAATAATTATAAGAAAATCACATCATTACATGAATTTTGTCATAACAGTGAATTAAGAGCAATATTCAAAATAAAGCGGTGGATTATGAGTAAGAAACTCAAATATTTTGTAAAATAATTTTCTCACAATCTAAAATATCTTGCCTAAACACAACGTATATGTGTAGGAATATCGTTGAGATACTAAGAGAACTTAAATAATAAAAATATAATTTTAATAAATAGGTTTTAAGGCCTGTTTACAATTTTTGAACATTGCGCAACATTTCATAGCCATATATGACGTCATATACACCAAATTAAAAAAAAAATTATGCAATTTGTTGGAAAAGAGCTAAACTATAAACTTGCTAAATATCTTTGTCATAGCAGTAGCCGATACAAAGTTATAGTGTGTCAAAGTGTCGCGGGAATACTAGCCCCACCCACCTCCCCCCTCCCCTTGTATAGGAAGAGCCAAAAAGCCCATTTAAGGTAGGGTTAAACACCTGTTTAGCTTTATTTAAGTAAATTCTTCCCCATTGAACAATGAACATGTCTACCTCAAAAGTAGACAATAATAAGTGTTTTGATATAATATTACACGATTTAAGAAATGAAGACAACTAAGTATAATATAGTGCTAGCCATTGTGATGTCTTCTCAAACAAGTTTAACAGCATTGTCAATTGCACACATTCAAGCCTACTGAAATACGGAATTGGTAAATACGTGTCAAAAGCATTGTATATCATGAAAGTTAATTTCATGATCCACACCAAGGACAAAAAAGCATTCACAGACTTAAAAGCTGAAGATAAAATATAAAGAAGTGACATTGAAGTTGCTTTTTCCAGACGTTATGAAATGAAAGCTGGCAAAATGTGCTAAAAGGATTCTTTAAGATTATAAAAATTATGAATACAGAACCGTCGCTCTGCAAGAGATTTTGAAAACAGATGCAAGGAATATATGTAGGGCTCTAGGAAGAACGGTTTATGAAGGCTGTCAGGTCTTTATAAACTCAAAGCACGTTTATCGTATCATAACTTAATATATTTTTCGGCTCTAAAGTAAATATCATTTCTGTTGAAAATATTCATCGTTGCAATATTGGCAGTTGAAGTTCGATATATCGTTGCACCCACAGTTGACAATGTATTGAATTGCATATTGTAATATAAGTATAGAATACCATTGATATCGGCACCATCAAATTAGTTACAAACTTGTGTTTAGTTTCTTGACACCAAAAATCGTGTTGACCAGTGTAATCAATTACGAAGAATCATACACTGCCAAAGATACGAAATGTATGAAAGATGGAATACATGAATCTATTTTCCAACATATAGCAAAGTAATTGTCTGCCAATTAACGCCCTTAAGGTCGTCTGAGCTTTGCAAGGATTCTTGTGACACACATCTGACTATATCTAAATGATGACATCATATATTGCGATCGAAAGAAAAGCGCAGTTGAGGAAGGGAGTTTTTAACATACTTTATGCAGTACTTGCAACACTGACATCCTGAAAGAAGTTCAGTAGATTTTTACTCCCCAGTATCTATTGCAAACTGCAGTCGAATGAAAAATGCACTTGAGAACACGGCCCCTATTATATGTAAACCTAATAAAATATGTCCGTAATGGATACTCTGAAAGAACAACAGTATATTCATATTCAACAGTAGCAACGTCTTTGTAGGTTCCATGAAGAAGTATTGAACTATCAGAAGAGTTTAACAATATCAGTTGCTACAAGTTTAACCACGACTCCGTACAAAGACCATTACAAAAAGTTGTTTTGGTCCAACAAGCACGCCAGGGATGGGCATGTTTGTAAAACGACTACAACGCTTTATCATCATCGGCTGGGAGGACCCCTGCTCTTTACCAGTTTCCTACACTCTTCTCTTTCCAGCATGACTCATTTCAGCTTGTATGAAAGTTGTCGAAAAGTTGTTACTGGTCTTACTCGTTTTTGCTGACAACGCACAATGCATGTCAAAAGGGGTCACGTTGCCGCTTGATCATAGTAACAAGAATGGTCACTAAATATGAACAAAATATCTAATACTTATACCGGAAACTGAATACTTATATAAGTACACTTTCATAGGATACACTGTATTTGTTATTCGATGAACCGACCCCTCATTTATTTTGTACGTTCGTTATCCAGGCGTCACTAGAGCAGAGAGACTGATGTACATTAGGGCAGGTAAGGACACTCGCCGCTGAACGTAAAATAGAAACAAAAGTACGCTGCGTTTATATAGCCTCTTTTCTGTGCAGGGCACATTCAATGGCAATTTACAACTGACATTTATCTTGCAGCTCAGACTTGGTGTTGCTAATGTTTTATCTGACACGCTCAACACCATCAGGCAGCGCTTACGTGTTTTTGCCATTACAGCTACGTACCAATTTATACCTTGGTACAAAAAAGCACAACAGAGTCTATATCTTGTTGAAGGACATCACAGCACAACTGGCGCTCAAACCTCTGAATCACATAGAGCCATTTATTATGAGGCAGCTGCTCTAAGGATTCAGCCACACTGGTTAGTAAAGATAGGTATTTAGGTTACTGTAGGTAGGAAGGCTGGAAACCACAGCGTGAAAAGATCCCAAGCAGACGGAGATAAAAATCCTACCGCTCTAATGGGCTATTTATAAATTATCTGTGTTTTGCGTTGATTCCATATTGGTTAGCAAACTGTGAGCTGACTTACATAGTATTTGCTTGCTCATTTTGGACCCTGTATTAGGAGCATTACTATAACATAAAATCTGGTTGCCATATTAATGTGAGCGATTTGGGGTCTTTCTGTGGCGCTGCAAATTATTTTGTTAACGGGATAAAGGCTGGTTTATCTAAGCGAGGCAGCTAATTCTTAAATAATAATAAAAATCAATATATGATCTGTTGCATTATATTATTGAAAAGCCCCTAAAAGTATGTCGTTCACGAACCGTAAACTGGAATAAATTCGAGTTTAAGAACTTTAGAGAACAACGTATTAAATGAGACGACCAGTTGGATAAAAATCTTTTGGTGTATCATTATTTTAAACCCCAGCAATTGAAATGGATCATTATGTAGAATATATGGCTACATGACCACGACAAAACATACAACATGAAATATATAAAGGAACAGATTTACAAAATGAATAGTACTGACGAAGGTTACAAAACTAGGACGAAGAATATTCAGCTAGCCATATAGATTATTATATGCAGCAATAACAGTAAAATGATCCCAGGAAAACACGTCTATATTTTAGCTTGAATATTCAACAACTAACAAAATAATAAAAGTACGTGCCTATCATCAACACATAACGGAAAAAGTAAGCCTTTGAAGTAATACGATAGTATCTCTATAAATGTGCTTGATATTTTTAGTAAAGATGTTATATCCGCTATATCAGTTTAATGATATTCAGTTCACGGGGCTGACAATTAGTTTACTTTTTTTTTATCCTATACATTCTTTAAGAAAAGATTTCCTCGTTTAGTTAAAACAATTGGTCTAACAAGTGTCTTCAAAACATATGGCAACAATATTATTGTTGATTAAGGCTTTTTTTCAAAGTAAAAAGGCAACACCCATGGTCTTATTGGACAAGCTCGAGTATGCCCTAAACGAATTAGACTCCAAGTAAGTGATAAGCTAAGAGGACTCAATCTGATGGTTTATTAATAGCATGCGCTTACCCTCACAACACAATCATGTCGTTTACAAAATTTACTCCCATAACCTACATGCAGGGAAGTCAAAGGGCACAGGGTATCAGGAAGCTAGGACAATAATAATAATAATAATAATAATAACAACAACAGACAACAGACAAGGAGAAGACATGGCAATGGCTATCAAAAGCTGATTTGAAAGTGGGAACGGAAGCCTTGATATGTCGCCTCTCGAGGATTATGGAAAGCATCTGTCATCAATGAGAACAGATACTACATCCATTCCTTGCCAAAAGGCCGAGGAGTGACCTGGGTAAAGGCTCTCCTATCTGATTCTCTTTGTTTGGAAGGGTACTCAACTGTCGACACTTTCATAAACCATGGGCAAGTCCAACGTGTTTGGTTAGGCCGTAGGTTATCGAATCATGCTAAAGTTCTCTAATTAGACAAACGAATACAGAACAATTTGGTCTCTTTCCTCTATGAACATTCTTTTTATAAAGTGCAGTTTCTGTTTAAATAGATGATACTCTATAATCTACTCAGTTGATACATGTTTTAAATTTAATTTAGGTATGCTCATGAAATATCACTCGCAATTCAAATGGTCTCGGCCACTCTATACGATAAACAACTGCAAAATGATGCAATGACATAGCGAGTTCCGAACGGACGTAGGTCATAATACGCCTTTTCTACTTAAAGAATCTATGTAGTACAACAACGTATTACCTTAGAATGGGTACTGGTCGTTCTTTACCGCTCATGCATCCGCGGTATTAATATCCTACCGATGTTTCGTACCAGCCCCCCTGATGAGCAGTATTAGTATCCTACCTCTGTAAGTAAGGCTTTACAATGGCCGCTAAAGCACGAAGGACATCTTTCGGGTGTAGTTTAAGGCATCTTCGGACTATAAAAGCGCTGTGCAAGTTGACATTCCCTGTATGATATAAGATGTACCAACCATCTCCTTTTACGTTTTCTCCTACCAACTATCAGACTCATAAGAGCAATAACATTGTCTTCCTCAGAGGAATACATCTTCCTACTGAGCAGGTATTTTTCAAACATGCGACGTGGCATTTGCCACTTCAGTCTAAAAGCACAGTTTCGCGTGGCTTTTGCAACGTTCCACTTTGGTGTGTAAGCTCCCAAAAACAACCTTCCGGTCTGTTTTTGTCAGTAGAAAACTGGACGGTTACCTTAAGACTCGAGAGATAAGGCCCCCTATTATAAACCAACAATTCGTAGTATATGAACTGAAATGTCACCTGTGCAATGAAGGGCATGTTGGTTACGCCCATGGGCACTTGTATGAGCGAATTGGAGGTCACAAAAGAAAAGCGTCTTCTATTTTCAAACATTATGAAAATGAACACGATGAAGAGCTTCCTCCAAATCTACCGAATTCGATTAATTAAAAAAAATGCTGTATATACATTCGCAAACGCAAGCCGGTGCAAGGTATTTCATGTAATTTTTCCTTCTTCATTCTTTCGTAGTGTATATAAATGGATCCCGCATTTCGTCAAATATTTTCTTTGAAAATACTATTAAGATGACTCTGAAAAGTCGGAAAGAAACAGAAAGATTAAGGAGGAGTAGGGGTGGGGTTGAGAGGAGGGGGGGGGGGGGACTTTTCTTTTCGCTGACAACCATTAAGAAAAGAGTGCAATTTTAGAGAAAGCATCACTAATCGCTTAACATCATTTTCATTTCATTCAAAGAATTTCTACCCGTGGATTAAATTTCTCCGTTGCAGTCGGCATAACACAGATGTAGAATTTGTAATGTCAGTAGACTCGAAAGCACCTAAATTTGACGACTAATTAAGCTAAAATATACATTATAGCGAGACATACGATATATCGGGATGCCCCGCTCGCCTACCCTCCCTACTACAGGCCTGATTTGCACGCCCCTAGAGGTAAACTATCTCCCAGAGAAGCTTCTTAGCGAGATTTCGTAGAAGTTTCTTTTAAAACAATCAGGTACAAATCTACGACACTTCTTAAAGTCATTTTACCTTGCCTGACTTGTTTCTCTTCTTTTAAAAATACACCTTGAAGTCCTTTTACTCCTTATTTCGTAAGGGTTGCCATGATGTATAGCTAGCGAAACTCTTTGGCAAGACAGGGCCTTTGGTTCTTCTTCCTGCTTTAAAATATACTGTCGTCAATATACTTGCCTTAACAACGAAATACATGTCCTAGTTCAGCAAGAAAAACGCTAGTTTAATTCTCTCAAATATGAGTTACAAAGAAGGTGACACGTGTGCACGCTCTGGTTTTAGTCGCCAGTTACATCAACAAATTATCGCAGAAACTTTGCTGACAGTTTTTGTGACGAGTGACTGAGAAAATGCTTTAGTAGAGCAGGTCCTTAAACCAAATAAATTATTATCATCGAGGAAGTTCCCAAGAACATACTAGTAGGACTGAAACATATCTCTCAAATGCAGAGGCTCTACCTTGAGGGTAAATCATGTCCACCCCTCTTGTGAAAGTGGGGCTGGTCTGCCCTCACTGGTTGTGAATTTTAAATCTTAAGACCTATAATTCACAACCATTGCGATTGATATTGTGCGCATTCAATTTGTCTCCGTTTTACGCACGGCGATGATGAACCAGAGTAAGAACCCTTCGTTGTTTAAATGTTACATTATCATGCTAATATGAGGGTTGCCTTGGTGTCGTTAGACATGGAAATTGAACTGGTTCTATTCATCAAGTTGCTTGTCTGCTTAAATTGGGAGTTCCCTTTGCTAGAATGCTATGACAACGACACGAAAAGCCGAATCGTTCTCAGTCAAACAAACCAATTGACCAATCATATTGCAATGGTGCTGAACGTCTTGGTGACTTTGTACCACAGGGGTTCAACAGAATGCGCGGGCTTTGCAAATTGCACCTTGCATCAAAACAGCTTTACTCAATAATGGCACAAAGACCTTCCAATAACAATTGTGGCAAAGATTACTGGGTTCAACAGTATTGTTAGTTCAATAATTGGATCAACCTTAGCTGGCCTTATTATTTCAAAATCAAGGTAAGTTTGTTTCTTCCAGCATTTGAAGTCTCTCTGTAGTCTCTTGCATTCCCATATTTGGCTTGAAAAGTGACTATACACCAGACTTTTAGCTATACCCTTTTTTGAACTGTCAATGTGAATGTCACTCTTTATGATTTTGTAGAAATCGATTCTGAGATTACTTGTTGCCAAGTTCCACCCTAATGCTAAGACTAATGCCCCCTGCCCCCCCCCCCCCAAATAAATTTCATCATAAAAGTAGCTTATCCTCTGAATATTAAACACACTGTCTATGATTGGAACTGCAGGCTTTTAATCATAAAATGTTTCTAATTGAATGATCCAAGTTGTTATGCAACTGAGCCCCAGCCATGAGAAAGTGTTAGCACATTGTGATTTGCCATGTAGTAAGTGTTTGTAGCTGCCTAATAAATTGGAGGTGGGCTGAACAAGTGGAGGGGTTGGAAAATAGACAGGGAGTTTCAAAATAACATAAAATCTCCATAGAGATCAAGATATGATTAAGAATCTTTCATTTTATGCACATAACCTTCACATAAAACAAAAATAACAAAAAAAGACTGGTTTACAGGTTTTTAGAAAAGTTCATTCTCTATCAAAGAAAAAGGTAGCAGCTTGATACTTAGCTTTCTTGAGAAACACATAATAGGCACCCTAATAGACTACAGGGGGTGGGTGGAAAAAGGTGAAAAGTAAATATGTGGGGTAGCTTGTTTGTCTTACTAATGTGCATCCGAAATTTTAATGGATAATATTATGCCACTGTGGTCCATTGGATAGTTCACTTAACTTCTATGCTAGAGGGTACGGGTTTGATTCCCTGAAGGGCCATTGGTGATGGCAGGAAGGGCAACTGGTCTAAGCCCTAAGCTCCAACAAGTTCAATATGTCTGGGTACTGCCTAGCCCCTGCAAAGGGGCGTGCAAGTCATAAAGCCAAATTGTCATCATCATTATGCATCTGTTGCTTAGGAATTGCATGTTGATGATCTTAAATGGAGCATTGGGTGGGTGTATTCAAGCTGCATTATTCACAAAACATGAACCCTTTTGATCCTCTTTTTAGAAAAGGAAAATAAAGGATGAAAACATCTGCAGTTTTTATGGAGGTCATACCCCTAGTTGCCTAGTAAATGGGTTGGGGTCAGAATATCAACAAATTTAAAAAACATTTGAAAAAGAAGTTAAAATGCCCATAGAACCAAGGAAGTAACATAAACATGTTAACTTCAATGCACATAACCCTAACATAAGTAGAAGTAGTAGTAGTAGTAGTAGTAGTAGTAGTAGTAGTAGAAGTAGTAGTAGTAGAAGTAATAGTAGTAGAAGTAGTAGTAGTAGTAGTGGTAGTAGTAGTAGTAGTAGTAGTAGTAGAAGAAGAAGAAGAAGAAGAAGAAGAAGAAGAAGAAGAAAAAGAACAACAGAAGTTAGGAAAGAATGGGGTTAAGTTGTTGCGACGATGTCAATTTGTTTTCATGGCTCTTTTGTGAAAACTGCGCTTTCTTTTCACAAGAATCTTATTAAACCTACATAAAGACACGGAAGCCATTTCATAAGCTCAAACAATGAATAAAAAGCTGGTTTGTGAAGCAGGCTATGGCTTCTTTGTAGGTCTAACAGGGCATGTTAAAACGCGAGACGTGTTACAACAGGCGTTTAAATGGCTGGCAAACAAGTGCCTGTTTTCAACAAGCTCGTCTAAAGAAGAGCGCAGAGTAATGAATCTGACAAACATTCGCTTTGTTTTCCTGCGGTTTTCTTGTATTCGTTCAACAAACTCGTACTCAGACCTCTCGTCACGAATAATACGAGTGTTGTTATGTGTTAGCGACTCTCCCGCTGTCAATTATATGTTTGTTGCCATGGTAGTCAAAACTAGCTTAGCGTAACTCATTGTTAGGCATTAATAAAAATGATATCAGGGTTATTGAATTCACTATTCAGCGCTGACTAACCAGGCATTTATAAGGGCTCCAATGTGCTCTTCCTTGTTATCATCGTTTAATCATTTATTTATGTGGCTAGAACAATGATTATAATACAGAAAACCGAGTTTCCTCAGGCGCGGTTTACCAGACCAAAACAGCTCGACACTCCTTGAAGGTCTGGTACAAATAAAAGCTTTGAAAATTTTAAATAAGATCTGTTAAAAGGGCTTCCAAAAACGGCAAGAAGTTATTAAATTGGCTGTGAACTCGTTTAAAGCATAGTTCTGACCTTGATATTCTCTTACCAAGTTCATGAAACGCGGTGGAGGACACCTGGGAAGTTAAATTCACATGAATACATCCTATAGTCGTTTTGTTTTCGTATGGCTTCTATTGTTGCATGAGACACAGTAGTAAAATTTATCTTTGTCCGCTTGAATGAGTCATTTAGGACACTAAGAGAAACTGTTAAGGTACTTTAAAAGACATTCATGTTACAATCACATTACATAATGATGAAAGGACTGCTTTGATGGAATACACTTCATAATAAGATCCGGTTCGATATGGTGACACGCCGTTAGGGAATTAATAAAAGTCCATTTTGCTGGGGGGGGGGGGGGGCATGCTTGTGGGGGCCGGTTGCAAACTTTTGAAGCCCATTCCCGGGGGGGGGGGGGGGGGGATTGAAGAACGTTGAAGTTCGAGTTGGCGCCGAGAAGGATGCGGAAGACATTAGGAATAAAATGTATGTTTGGTGGCTTTGTTAATTATGGTAAGGGTAGGTTGGAGTGGCGGCATCTTGGACTTCGTTCTTTTGCTACGCTAGGAGTGTATAAGTTTTTTAACAGCAATGGAAGACGTAATTTCATACTTTTTCTAGCATGTCAATGGCTTCGCTTCTTGTCAAATTCAGAGTGTGTACGTTACCTGATAAAACCCCCAAAATGTATAGTAAACTTCTGTGTTTGGATTCCCAATATTTACTTATAAAAGGAAAAAGTTTTCAAAAAAATAGAAAGCGAAATTTGTATCTTTAATTATTCAAGATTTTGGCAGATCCAAATCGCTTGTACTTAAAGTACAACAAAATTCAGTTTGGATAATCGAGGATGTATTGCACTTGGAATTCGGTAGTATTACAGGAAGTGTTGTGCTGTAGAAGATGGAGGCCAAGGGGCTCTTTCCCCCAAACCTTTTTGAAGAAAAATGTTTTTTGAAATTGAGCATTTCTAATAATTGCTTTAGTAAGTTGCTGAAGAAAAATTCTTAATTCTTAATTTAATCGAATTAGTTGTTGTGAAAATGGAGAATATTTGCCTTGCTTCACTTCATTAAAGAGTCTATTGCTTCTGTTTTACATCAAAGACACCTTGAAGGATCTTCCCCATGCGCCTGTAGTGCATTACACACTTTAGAAATGCTTTTAACTTTTCAATCAAATTAATCAAATTACCTGGAGTCTCTCATTCAAAGACCCTCGATTAGCAGTGGGTCCGACATGGAAACTTGCCCTAAATAAACAGTAAAGCCACCAAAAAGGCTAACTAATAAATAAAGGACAGCTGGGGAGTCCAAGGCAATAACCCCATCCATTTATGCTACCGGAAAGAGAAGCTTACAGATTATGGAACGAATCTGTCATCAATGAGAACAGATACTGGGATATTTCTGAAACCTTGCCCCTGGTCAGCAGAGTGTAAGGATTCTCCGATGGGAGATTAATCTATGCCAATCTCAATCAATCTATTCAATTAATTTCAGTACAAATTCTAATCATAACATTTACAAGGACTGCTAAATAGATTATTACAATGGAATTGTAAGGGGTGCCTTGCGGCAGGAGCTTTCTGCGCGGACTCAAATTGATAGAATACAAATTGTTTACAGTCAGTGACAGGAGCACGAAGTTATTGCAGCAAACAGTGACTAAGAAAAACGGCGAATCGTATACAAAGCGAAGCAATGTATCTGATGATAATCAGCGTATTCAACTGACTGGATCTAAGCAAAACACACTTATATATACCAAGGCACAATTAGTATTCATATCGAAATCACTTTCTTCTGTTTCATCCATGATCCCCGAATCTGTTGTAAGTTCATCCATCTCACTTGCTTAACTCTCAGTATCATCAGAATGGGCGATTTCCGTATCGAGTCGAACTTGCACAGCCATTGATATAGTATATAACAGGGTAAAACTCAGTGTTATATCTGAAAAGACAATTAAAGGTTATCATCAAATTTAAAAAAAACAACCAACAAAATGGTGTATGTATTTATTCTAAAATCGCTCACTCACGATGTAAAAGGTATTTTTACATCAGTGGGTGAGGCGAGAGTGGCAGCAAGTGAAACGGATTACATTCTCCAGTTTGAGGTTATTGAGTGTTTGGAGGAGGAGAATCAACCGGAGGGTGTAGCGCTGGAACCGGACGGAGAAGTCCCAGTAGTGGCGTAAGTATCACTTTTAATATGATAACTGTAGTGTATATCTATCCTTATCTCATAGCATATTGTGTTTTGTTTTATAGACCAGAAGTTGTTCCCATGGATTGGGAAGAAATAGAGATTGAGGATGAGTTTTTAGACTGGCTCCTGGAAGGAGCCGTCTCTGAAGATGAAGGTTACTCGTCCGAACAATGTAAGTAGACGTTTATTTTTATTAAAATATTATCATATGTGAAACCGCGTCGATCTAGGCCG
Source organism: Alatinidae sp. Z8VKAUB7J3 (assembly GCA_010016025.2). Taxonomy (NCBI): domain Eukaryota; kingdom Metazoa; phylum Cnidaria; class Cubozoa; order Carybdeida; family Alatinidae; species Alatinidae sp. Z8VKAUB7J3. The sequence continues at coordinate 79,780,206 of JAAAKM020073195.1, read as the reverse complement.
GGGTACGTTTTGATTGAAGCGGACGGAGAATTGTATAAAGAGTCTCTTTTCACTTTTTTGACGTTAAAAAGGGGTCACATATAGGATAACGTAAAGTATGCAACAACCTAAGAGGGGTAAGGTGTAGATAAGAGAAAGAGTATTTAAAGTGTAAGATGTATGTTCGCATTACATTCATGCCTTTGATTGTTGATGACAGGGTGCATATCATAGTAGAAGGGTGATTGAGTCAGAGTAAAAACCGAACAAAAGAAACATAACCACGACGGTGGAGACGTATGAATTACAACTACGATGTCCTTTTACTTCCGTATTAACTGGATAGCGGTTTTCAGGAAAGAGTACGTTAGTTTGGAAATTGTTAAAATATCGAGAAATGTTGATCTACACCTCTATACAGAGAGTGGTGTTGTTCTACGGAACTTATCAAGAGAGTTTTTTTGAGGAACTAAGATCAATAGTAACAGATATTGAGTTTATCCAAGGCATTCCGCATAATGTGGAAGAACTATTTGATGGAACACACACTCTAGCTATATTTGACGATCTTATGGATACCGTGGGAAATCATCAGGGAGTATGTAAGTTATACACGCGAGGACGGCACTTGAACGTGTTAGTGATGTTTCTCACTCAAAATATGTTTGATAGATCCAAGTATATGCGTACTATATCCCTAAATACCAATTACTTTTCTGATCTTTCAAAAACTTAATGTTCAGAACTTAAGAATCACCTATCGTGGGTTTAAACATTAAATCAAAGCGTAGATCATTATTGATAATCGTAATGCTTTTCAAACATATCCTATGCTTAAGTTGAATTAAATTCATACTCGTGTTACGGTAGCCTATAATGTAAACAGTACAATACAAATGATGTTTACTAACTGTTTTCAAAGCGATACGAATTGAAGAGGAAATTGTAACGACACGAGCTATGGATATAGATGCAGATGTGGATGCAGGTGTAAATGCAAGTAGGCCTATAAATGTATGTATAGGTGCAGATTAAAAAATCCACATCAATCACATTTTAGCTTCATTTGCCTCAATTTTTGGAAGATAAAGAAGATAGTTTTCAGCGATAACATGCAAGTAGCAACATCAGTTTATGTTCCAAAGGGAGTCTTTCAGATATACATCTTTGTTAAATCAAAACCTTTTCTATGAATTGCCACATGTTCTGAATCAACACTGATTCAACCAACTCGAGGACCTGCTGTAAAGCCCGACTATAGTTGTATTAACACAGCTGTGTCAAAGAGGTCATGGTTTTGTTCAAACATACGTAGTTTATTACGTGTAGAATTTCGCGCATCATCAAAACGAGGCTGGACTATGTTTGTCACTGCACGACAGGATAGCAAATACATTTTTACTATTCTAAGACTGCACGCTAGGAAAAAATCACGCATTAAAATCGGTTGAGTGGGTACAAGTGGCAGAACTGAGGGGGGTTGCCCAAGCAACAGCCCGCTATCAAGGATTCTTCATAAAGTTTGCCTTCGTCATTCAATCTAAAGAAAATGCAATTGGGTAATTGGTTTATGAATGTATATCGATGACACTAACAATGTGGGTGTGAGCGCAGGTAAAATACATGAAAATGACCTAGTCGAGTGTTGAAATCGACCTGTTGGTGTTGTTTTACCACTCTATAATCAATTACTACGTCCGCTATTGGTGGATGCAAAGAATTTTTATTTGGAAAGGTGCGGGACGTGGGAAGGAGCAGACAACATAATCTGAGGAAGAACAAGTAGGTCTACATAAAACAACAAAATGTTTTCCGCGCGCACTATTTATCAAGTCCATTTTATCAATAACGGAAAACAGCCTTTTTGAAGGCTCGTGTTTACAATACAGCTCTCGAGAACGGTGATGTTTGCGATGAACTTTAGATATTTGAAGATTACTTCGCTCAGTTCACTTTGTGGAAAGGGATTGTTCTAAATATGTCCATAATGCCAAATGTTACAAACCCTTTATGTTTCTAATATCCAAATACAGAAATACAGTGTCTAGGCCAAAACTCGAGAAATCAAAATGACATGTATAATATCTAGTTGTATGGTTCATTTAAAGTAGTTTACAATGCAATATAATTGTAACTTTATTGACGATATTATATGGCAGTAAACTGGCTATAAAATTTAAAGCCAAAGAATAACTACTTTAAAATGTGTGTAACGTATGAAAATGTATCTTCCGTGCTAACTTTGTTTAAGTTTTAATCTCCGGTTGATGACGCTAGAAAACAATGTTTTCTTACTGTCACTAAATCAGCTGCATCTGTTGCAGTGAATTTAGAAATTATATTTGATTCTTGTGGTTCTTATTCAGAACATTGAGGAATCTTGCTGTGATTGATTGTAACTACGGCATTCAATTATTTGTTCCTTTTTTCATGATGATTCTTGAACATTGACACGGCTTGTATTGCCGTCAAGTGAGTCCAATTACGCGAAAGTAAGATTTCAAACCTACTGTGAATATTAGCACGCCATACTTCATGGTCTGACAGAAAGATTGTTGGCTGGCGTTATCAATTCACTATCATCAGCAACGATTTTATATGTATTTAGTTAACTCAATGACTTACTTGTAACGATGAGTTTAAAGCTTTTTAATCTTTGATGCATTAAATATGTTACATTTTACCTTATTATGAAGGCTATCAGGAGCAAACTATAAAGTTACCCTAGCTCTTTCAGTTATAGTGCTATATAACACGGTGGCGCTTTGGCAGGGGCTAGGGCGGTCCCCATGCACATGGGACTTTTATTGGAGTAGTGGGTACTCTTCCTGACATCACCATGGCTTGTCGGGAATCGAACCTTTTTGGCGATGAGGAATGAATAGCCATTCACTTGGCTATTGCTATTGATGGTACCATTTATTAATGAGGAATTTAAAATGCAAAAGAATTACGGTATCTTAAATCTGACATTCCAATATTTATGATTCGGTTTGGTTTCCAAGAAGGCCTTGTACAGTATTGCTATTTTACATGTTTTACATTTATTGCATAAGTGGCCCCTACCAGTTAAAATTGTCGTAGAGTACGTACAGTGGTAAAGCTGATCTTTATTCAAACTACAGCTCTAAGTAAAATCTACGCTTTTAAACCAGACTGTGAATGTACATAAGTTAACATCTATGTCTTAAGTGTATACCAGGGTATTTCTTGCTTCCTTGGGACATATAAAGGTCAGCAGACAATGAGAAAGGTAACACGTTTGTCGTGGTTGCTCGTTCCAATTCCTTACCTGTTCAATATAACAATTTTTTCAAATACTAAGAATACTTTTAAATATAGTGAGATGATAACTCCCCCTCCCCTTATTCCCATTATTCAACCCTAACAACAGCCCCCGTAAATGGGGCTTTCCTACGTTTCTATAAATATACGGTTACATACTTACAAGTTATGGATCCTACAACATGAGTCGTTTATTTGGAGGTATAAACTCTGGTAAGTGGCTAAATGAAACAACCCAGGCTGTTTTCCTTTCAGTTCCACTTTCATTAGATGACCTGCACATTTTGTGAGAAAGCACAAGTCCTTATTTACCAAAGGTGCAGACAGATTTTCCATAACTGGTTCTTAGCAATAGCCTTGGTTGTGGAACTTTCTGACCAGTTACTTTTTTTGTCATGATCTACAAACCCATGGTGTCATCCACAGTTAGTTGCCCCCATCTGTCACCTGCTCCTCCCATATAGGCGTCTCTCCCCCCATCTCATTTGAAGAAAATCTCTCCCCCCCCCATGTACCCAAAGCCAGGTCCATGAAGTTGAGTTTACTTTACCTAACAAAACTGACTGCAGTTATATTTGAAATAGAAGAGAGACTACAATTGTCAAAAGAAAGCAGTAGTTAGTAGAAGTTGATAGTACAATAGTAGTGGCATGCACCGCAACACAAAGTTAAAGAGACAACATATACGCCAAGTGAATAGTATAAATGTGGGCAAATAAAGGCCTCCTAGTATTCTCATGCATACCTAGGCCCACTTGCGCTTTATTTCTGTATGTCCAGCTACACAATTTTTTTATAAACAACAATACTCAAAGTGGAAGAATCTCTTAGGAACTCCAGTACTGGGGGTTTTGTTCATTAAGCAACTTGAAATTATTAACTGTCTGTTGTTAAAATTAAATAACTTTTTCTCCATAGCTAACATAAAACAAACTCCAACGTAGCACTATACGCGTCATCGTGTACATTAAGACTTATACATACTGTGCAGAGCTCTTCCGTGCCAAAACATGCAAAGAGAGGGAGAGAGTTTCTTTGCAAAACATCCCATTTTTCTATATCAAACTGTCGCACCCATCCATATATTGAAGATTTTAGTTTTTACACACCCCTTCCCAATTCCGGCCCCAGCAACATTCCCCCACCATCTGCCTTTCCCCCACCAATTTAGGTCCATATTTGTGGTCCCCCTGAAGCAAAAATTTTATTCCCAAACTTCCTGGGGAGGGAGGAGGACGCTATGAAACCTGATGTTTATTTTATTCCAACATCATCGTGGCCATGTGCTGTAGGTTCCTGGTTATTATAACGTAGTCGACGACGCAACTAATTCGTAATTTATGCACCAGTAGGATATGGTAACAGCGCGTTCACTAGACGAAAGCAACGGTAGTATATGTGTTTGATGTCAGAACTTTCCGTTACAATTGAAGTAAATTTGTGGTATAAAGTATGTATATAAGTTAACATGCACAACTGTGGAAAGTATTGATGAATACCGACTTAATGCATGATATGAAGGAATACTTAAGTAAAGCTTAAAATTAGAAAAGAAAAATTAACGCTTTACAACCGATAAAAAAGAAGATGAGGAAAACATTGGAGCGTGGCATAGTGCTCAGGGCGCGCTACTCATAACCTGGTGGTCGTGGGTTCGAATCCTGGTCGAGTCCAGTGATGTCGTGGCGCTGCAAAAGGTACTTTAGTCCACTATCTCCTAGATTCTCTATACCTTTCAGGCTAAGTCCGGTGTCAGATGGATGAATAACAAGATGGTTGGGGGCAATGTGGAATAAGTTTAAAATACGATTTCTTTGAACGGGGACAGGAGTCTGAAGAACATTGAAAGTAGAGAAGATAATGCAAATTTGAATCGAATTTTCTTTTCATGGGGCTGCTGAAAATAGTCTTCGGCTTTTGTCCTTCTTATATACAATATCCTCAAGACAAAGCGTTGGTACTTATAAATCTCACTTTTCAGAGTAAACAAAGCAATAAATGATTAAAATTCAAGGAAAAAGCAAAAGTATAGCCATGAAATGTGGGTAGGAAATATTTTATCATGCGCAGTATTATTATCCATATACATATCATTAGATTTACAATTTAAAAGTTTAGTATAAATCATTTTAAAACACGTTTCACAATACTCAAACAGGTCTGTAGTGGCTGTGTCAATGTGAAACATAAAAATCAGAGCAACGTAATGGCATACAAAGCTCGACCTTGGGTTTTGAACTATACAAAATTACAATAAAATCATCTATTGATTAGAGAAACTCTTTAAAACATTTTAGCAATTATGCAAAATATTAGACGATATAACACAAGCAAAGTTCTGCCATATCTCCAAGGCGATTAAGATAACGCCTGTCTATAGTTATCTTAAGTTCTATTTTACATTCAGCGGGCGTCATGTACTCTAAAATCTTGTAAACGGACCGGCAAGTCAGACGGACATGCTGCAACTTGCTTTTATATACCAATGTAGCCTTACGTACACGCATAGAATCACAAATATGATACTCTTGCATGGTTTCACCACAAAGTTATGTAAATAAACAAACATTACTGAGTATATAATTATAAAGTGTTTCTTCTAAAGTAAACAACAAATTGTACTTACATGCTTTATTATGAACATAATGATAAAATAAGAAACAAATAAGAGAAGTATTTATAAGCTTCTGTACATAAGTTCTTTATGTTTAAACCATTTAACAGTAAGGTGCGTAGCCATAGGCGCAACGGACGAAAAATAGTGGGTGAGCGGTGGATTATTTTCCCGACAAAACACTCCTTTGCCCAAAAATTATTGGGACATGAATCGACGGTTCTGCAGACGGTTGAATCGAAGGGGGGGGGGGGGGGGATGTCGAAAGGCAGATATTGCTTGTTGAAATGACAGTGTCAATTTAACAATCGTGCTTTCTCTCTTTGTACAGCTCTTCTAATTACAAATACTGTGGTTTTTCATTATATTAACTGGTTACAGTATCGATTTCTAATGTGATGCAGTCATCAACTGAAAGAGTCGTCCCTGAGTATTGAAAAACGAGGATGAAAGGATTCGTGCCAGTTTAGCACACTATAAAGCATAAAACTTGTAACCTTTCCATTGTTGATAGCAGGGACGTGCCGTGAGTGAAGCAATTAGCATGTAACAGAAAAGTTACAACAACACACGACATTGCTCTCTTGTAAAATGTTCAGAAATTAAACAACACACTATAATCTGGAAATTTCATTTTCGTTTTTCATTTATTTCTCATTTTTTTCGTACAAAAGTTTTCTCGTTTTAGTACAAAAAGCGCGCCAATTTTTCAGGATCTTAGAATGTGCGGTTACAAAGTTTGTTACTGAAATTACAACTTGTATTAAAGCTAAGTTCGAGAGACCATCATGGTCCTGATTACATGTGCAGGTTTTTACTCTCCCCAATGCAGAATGTTATTTCTCGCTGGTTGTAGAAAGTGGGATGATAAGCACTGACTAGGCCAGCTTTGTGACTTACGGAAACCTATATCATTATTTTACTTCCGTAGGATGCCTCTGGTCACTCAGTTAATAGTATCAATCCGAGCCTGACCAAAGGTATGATGCTGTGTACATTTACTGCTAACTCAGCTCGTGACGTTTAAAAGCTGTGTATAAATTATTTAGATGTGAGGACCTTGCTCCTGTTCACACACTTTTCTCATTCATGGACAATAAGCAGGCCCGAAAAAAGAAATTACTTACTTCAAAACATCCATAAATCCATTCAAATAACTACAAATTGAGTTGTCAAAATATCGATGCCCTTTTTTACTTGCCTTTCTAAAACTTGTCTGAATATGTGGTTTCTTCACAGCTCTCCCGTTCTCTGTTATTCTACGCTTCAATTGAAAGTCTTTTCTACTAAATTGTTTATCCTCAACTTGATTATCCGTTTCGCTACAAAGGCTGGGCCTTGGATTCAAATTGGTAATCGCATGCATTGTCATCACCTTCAATTGTGATTGCGAAAAAGGTTTGACTAAAACACATTGGAATCATCGAATGACGAAAGTCTCTCTCATAAGAAACGAATTCACTACACAGAGTTGCATGCGTCGTTAGTTTCCCTATAAGTTCTGTTTCCTGTTTGAACATCTGTAACAGTTTTTTACCCGTTGTTCGTGGCTGGCTGTAATCTGACGGTTTTCTCGATTGATCTCGCAAGAAACAGGGCCGACGGATACGGAGCAGTTTTCTACAAGCAACTCAGTTGCTTAGGTGTGAGGCCTTGATTTGGTCCAAAATCTAAGCAACAAGCTAAGCACCTCGAGGCCTCAAATTCAGGAGGAACAATTTTAATACGCTTGAAAAACAAATCAAGAAACATTTTTCATTAAGAATGGGTTAGAAACTGTTGATACATAACAAAAATCATACTGTTGATAATGTGTCAAGCAAAGAGATCAAAGATCTAACCATCATATGGTATTTCATCATGTACAACACAACGAAATTCGAAGATAACCTATAATGATATTTAAGCAACTACTTAAGAAACTCCAGGCCTGATTTTGGAAATTGCTAAGTAACTCGAGGCCTGACCCCGAAAATGGAGTTGCTTATGAAAAGAAAAATGTGTAGTCAACGTAGTGTTGCAAATCTTGTTGTTACTTACGATTGCCAGAAATCCTCGTTACCGAAAAATTCACAGCAACTTTATCCGAGAGGATCGAAAAATGAAAGATTTCCCAACTCCGTTAACTTGATGATCGAATTTGTTGACGGCTGTCCGACGGTCTCAACAAAACAGTTCATTGTACTGTAAAAAACCCCGGTATTAAAATCGGATAGATAGCAGTCATACATTTGTATTGTTTATGGGACGGTACTAAAATCGGATTGATAGCAGTCATACATTTGTATTGTTTATGGGACGGTATTAAAATCGGATAGATAGCAGTCAAAGATTTGTATTGTTTATCGGACGGTAGGGTCCCTTACCACCATGCAGTGTTTTACCGACACAGGACTGACTTTGCGACTTTTGAGTACTCAGTGTTCTCTAGGAGCTAGAGAACTTTCAGTACTAAGTCTAACCTGAAATGCCTTAACGAAAATACACATATCGACACGGTATAACAAAATTTGGCAGGCTTCTACACAAAAAGGGGCTTCGGATTAAAAATCCTACATTTTTTGTCATCTCTCCTCCTTATTCGCCCCGCATCATGTCCCCTCCCATTTCTCGTTTGCGCTACATTCGTTTAGGAGCAAATTATTACCTTCCGCGGTAAAAACGGCAATAAAATAAATCCACGGTAAAGAACGAATACTAAGTTTAAGAATTGCATAGGTGCAAAGCAGCCTGTTCAGTTTAACTCTTCTTCGCACTTCCTTAACAAATGCAGAGCAAAGGATAACCCGTGTATGTTCGAGTACTTTCATAATATTTTCATCGTTTCTGCTAGAAAGATGGCTGATCTTTCCTTTATAACTTTTATTCGTAGCATTCCCAACAAATGCTTCTGCTATAGTAGTTAAATTACATTTATGACATTAATTAATAAATCTAAGAGTACAGCGTTAGAAGAACCTCCTCCTCTTTGAACCCCTAATAGAATTATCAGGATATTTTGGGGATGTCTGTGATCAAATGAGTTCCCAAATAGGCTAACCGAGCATGCGTGTCTTCGACATAAGTCGAGTGGGTGTACAAACGGGCTCGACAAGAATGTACAAGACTTCGAACAATAGATTTGTAGAGTAGATCCGCTCGACAACCCCCGACTTCTCCATACAAGGTGTACAAACGGGCTCGACTTTTGATTCAACAAAAGTCGTGTGAAGTCTAGTTAAAAGTCGAGCCCGTTTGTACAGGGCTTTAAATGCAAAGCGCGTCCAAAACCCTTAAATGGAATCTCGAATAACCGAAAACGATCATCAACGTTTGTAGTTAATCGTGTTCCTAACTTTTGTAAATTTGGATTCCTTTCTTTGCTGTCCTATGTTTCAAGTTTGACAACAGGTGCTGGTGAGAGTCTTCCGCAAAAACTTTTCGACTCAAATGACGATGAGTCGTTTTTTCAGAGCATCTTTTTCATCAAATTTGAAGGTGTAGTAACCTGAATTCACGCGTTTTTTTTATAAGCAACTCCATTTTCGGGGTGAGGCCTCCAGCTGCTTAGCAATTTTCTAAAATCAGGCCTGGGGTTGGGTTAATAGTTGCTTAGGTATTACTACAGGTTATCGTCGAATTTCGTTGTGCTGTCGGTTGACAAAATGCAGCCCCTAGCAGTTGTGTATTTTTTTGTATGCGATAATTTATGACAATTTTGAAGGAGACGAAGATGGGAGAGATGCCGAGCTTGTTGTAAATCATGAAATACCAAATGATGATTGGATCTTTGATTTCTTTGCTTGACACATTATCGACAGTGTAATATTTGTTATATATCAACAGTTTGTAATCAATTCTTAGTGAAAAACGTTTCTTAAGCTGTTTTTCAGGCGTATTAAAATTGTCCCTTCTGAATTTGAGGCCTCGGGTTGCTTAGCTTGTCGCTTAGATTTTGAACCAAATCGAGGCCTCACACCTAAGCAACTGAGTTGCTTATAGAAAAAAACAACGTGTAACACCGAGTCGTCTTCATGGGGCAACCCTATTTTTATAGACTTTGAAGATGTAGTAACCGAACGTCTTAGAACCGTCCCAATTTATCTACACGTTTTTTTTCTATAAGCAACTCAGTTGCTTAGGTGCGAGGATTCGATTTGGTCCAAAATCTAAGCGACAAGCTAAACAACTCGAGGCCTCAAATTCAGGAGGGACAATTTTAATACGCCTGAAAAACAACTCAAGAAACGTTTTTCATTAAGAGTTGATTACAGACTGTTGATATAACAAATATCACACTGTTGATAATGTGTCAAGCAAAGAGATCAAAGATCCAACCATCATTTGGTATTTCATCAGCTAAAATATGGTCAAATTTGGGTGAGGCTGACATATTTTGATTAAGAACAACAAAAAAGCCCCGAAATGAATTTTTTCAAGCTTCACAATTTTGAACCAGGAGATGATAAGCTGTCTAAAATTGTTTGGATGGGAAAATTCACTCTCGGGAACTATTTTAAATCCATTACAAAACAAGATTTTTCACCTAGCCATTTTCCCCGTTATTCTGACTCCAAACCATAATTGCAGAGACAAAAAATAGGGATAATTTGAGTAATTCGTGTCTAAATTTCATGATGCAGACCTCTGTCCCTGTGATTTTGGGGCTGCTGAATCAATTTTGGCACTTTGAATTTGACAGCTGGTACCATTTTTCTTAAAACCTAGATTTTTAGGATTTTTTAACCTATTTTAGCTGATATTTTATCATCAAATCAGGAAATTACCGTATTTCCTAAACTAGTTACAGGTTATTTGTTGAAGAACATATCCTCTCTCATTAGACAAATTATTGGTCATTTAGGCACATTACAACTCAGGATAATTTACAAGCCAAGTATCTTCAGAACGCCTCAGCAATTTTTGAGAGCGGAAAGATGATGAAACGGATCTACACAGATATTTGTCTGCTCCTGAAAACTGCTGCAGCTGATGAATACTACAAGAATTCTAGAAGGAGCAAAGATCACCGTGCAGAAGCTCGTGAATCCATTCAGTGGTGTAAATTTTGATTACATCATATGTCTAACTTACATCTGCTCAACTGTTCGCATCACTCGAGTCCCTAGCACTCCATGCTCTGAATGATTCTCACATGACTTTGAATGATGGACTCCATGGAAGTGGTGGACATTTTATTTTCAATCAAGTGGGCTCAAGCGAAACAAACAACATTATTATGTTCATGTTTCGCATTGAAAACTTGAAGACTGTCAATGGTGAAATTCAAGATATTTGTTGTTGTTTTCAATGCCAAACTCAGCTAAGTTTATAAGACCAGTGTTCCCATTTTGAATCTGGTTGAGTTTGAATCTGGATTTGATACAATCCTTGTCACGACATTATTCCTTACTTTTGGTGCAGAGACAGCAAAATGCTCCTCCCAAACCTGGTATTATTATGTGCATTTTCTCATCCACCACGGACATCTTTGTATGCATCTCAGCTTTGATCGGTTCATTGAGATGGTCCACGTAGAAATGAGCACTGTGTTGTTAATTCTGAATGTCTGCTACAATTTCATAGCTCTTCCATGTTTCCTTTCCAATCAGTAACATTACAGGACAACAAGATGAAGAGAATGCATGAAATTGGTTTTCCCACACAATTTCACCATTTGATAAATAGAGATTTACTGAAACACAAGCAAGCAAAAACATCCTGCAGATCTAAAATATTACTTGATCTGAAAGTCCACAGTGAGGTACAAAACCCCGCAATTTCACTCGTATGCTTCGGTGTATTACTAGGAGTTTTGAAGTACGCCTTTCTTCTTTCATAAGAAAACCGAGGCTCTTTGCTATTTTTCAAACTATGGCAGATAATAAAAGTTTAAATACACAGCAAGAAAGGTGTCACCCCAAAACGTTCTAACATATAATTTCCATTGGTGGGTTGAAAAAACGTTTTCGAATATGATCACAATGTTAAGAAGCATTTAGGCTGAACCCTCAAACCTGGATTCTAATAAATAGAAAATATTGTGTTAGATCAAAATAAGATCAAAATGACGAACAGTTTGAAATGGTATTTGAATTCCAAACTTCACCAAATGCACAAGGAAATCATAAAAATGATTAATCGAGTACGTTCACCAAATTACCATTTTATACGAGAACCATGTGATGTGCAAGCTTGGTTGGAACCGTTATTTACCCAATTACGGTCTTGCAGAAGGATCACAATGAAAGAAATTAATAAATTCAAAAACACCTTTTTTGACAAGATGAACCCAAATTCAACTATTTCCAGTACAAAGACTTCAATATTTAGATGGAACTATATTTACACATTCCATGGCACCCGCAGTAGGGGAGACAAGACAATGAAAGCCTTGGACATTTATAAGATATACATTTCGCTGTTGTGCAAGAACACGTTGAAATTAGTTGTAGAGCATCAATCCCTGTATCGCACCAATTAGGAACAAGCGGTCCATTGGGCAAGCGCTTTCCTCCATACATCAGTGGACATGGAGGTTCAATATTTTCATGGAAATGACACCCAGCCACCATCATACACAGCTCATTTGAAATGCTGTCTTAAACCATCTCTGGATGGTGGTAACAATCGTAAATTGGTGTGCGTAGAATACTCAAAGTTGTGGAAACGGAGCTCGTCAATGGTCTTCTCTGATTCATTGCCATAATACAAAAAGCAATAAACTTTTCTAGAATTGTTGCTTGTTCCTCGGATACATTGCCGGGTGTTTCACTAAGATTTGCAAAAACTGCAAAACAAAAGCTCATAATTCTGACTGAACTTATTCCAACGGTCCCAAAACTTGCATTTTCCTTGGTTAAAGAAGAACGACGTCAGATCACTACCTGCAAGAGCACGGGGAAATGGAAGTACTTTACATTTCTCACTCCCAATTAATGAGGATACAGCGATGATGTCATAGAACGCTGTTTTTCTTATCATAAGCTAACCAGGCAAAAACATTGCATTGGTGGCGAAGTCTGTGGACAATGGCTAAAGACAGAATGATGACATCAGTATCGATAGTCCTTACATCGCATGGGAAGTTATTCAAGTGTTTTCAGACATCATTTACATTTTGAGTACTGGAAAAATTCCTTGAAATTAATAAACAGGGGGTCCTAATAAGGAGCGGGGGAGTTTATGAATTTTAAAAAGTTAATAAGCGGGGGGTTCGAATATTTGGCACTCGAGAGTACTCGAAAATGCAAGCCCTAGTTCTTGACAACTGATGGATGGGCGAACTATATTTTCACAGCTGCGACAGATGCGTTGAAGATAACAAAAAAACCAGCGCAAAGCAAAGCATATAAGTACACATGATACTGGCACTTTTTTAATCTGAATATATAGTAATGGTAGTATGGGTCCATGGTTAAAGAAAGGGGCCATTCAATAATTACGTAACGGTCATATGGGTGGTTGAAGTAGTTGATTTTCTTACGCACTGTTACACTATTTCAACATAGGTGGGTGGGGTCTGAAGCAACAAATTACGTAACGCTCAGGAAAAAAATTGTATCTCAACATCCCTGTGTGTTTATTTTCATTATTATGATTTTCATAATTTTTAGCAATCTTGAATCTAAGATCCTCGGAGAGATTAATTAAACTAACGTACATATAAATCGAATGTTTACATACATTCTATTCAATTTCTGAAGGTACTTCATTAAATATTAGAGTGTGTTACGTTTATGTTTATTGTAATACGTTTGAACGGAGACTGCGAGAAATAATTTAATGAAGTAATCATGAGTGAAAAAAATTCTACTAGCTCATTTTCCATATACTTGATTTATGGTAAGGCAAGGGTTTATGATGACATTTCAGGTCCGGTCTCCTGGGAACTTGGGGTTTGTTTCTCAGACTGTTACATAACGGTGATAGGTGGGGTTATGCTATCCGTTACGGTGTGTCACAGATGGGTGGGTGGGACTGAAAAAGTCGACTTTAGCGTTACGTAATTATTGAATGGCCCAGAAGCAAGCTTAGAGGAAGTGTTACCTTTCAACTTCTCTCTCAAACACGGTTCCAGGAATATCAGCTGCTGCTTATCATCCTTTAAGCAATCCAACTTGCCTGCCTTCATCAATCGTAGGTATGGACTTCTCCATTTACGATACTTCGTTACGCATGAGTGAGAACATTTATGGGATCGAATATCCCAAAAGGCTGAATAAAGTATCATGTCTTGTATATTTTTAGATTCAACGTAGTTCAATCTCGTACATTGAAAATAAGCTGAGACATTAACCGAATTGTTAAGTGCAGAAATATACAGTGGTGGTCTCAAGGCAGCAAGGTACTTCCTGCTGCTAATCTGAACCAAATCTGACACTCTAACTGCTCTTCCTAATGTATCTGCTCTGGTTGAAAGTGAAAATGAAAACCTCGAAGAAAAGAGAAACCTTGACGTCCTCCGTACCCTCCTTCGAAATAAATGCACAGACCAGATCAGAGATGATGCAGGGCTACCAATACTGACAGCAGAGAAGACAGCAAAAACAGAGATCGTTGGAGGACCGATAGTTAATGGACAGTGAATAAAGCTCCATTGATTGAGTCTGCTGACCCCCAGCAGAGAAGCATCGAGTAAAAACGTTCAAAGATGATTTTCAAGAGAAGAGAACCCTGGACCTTCTCCATACCCTCCGTCAAAAAGAATGCACAGGTTAGGTTAGAGTTGATGCAGTGCCACCAATACTGACATCAGAGAAGACAGCAAAAACAAAGATCGTTGGAGGTGTCTGGCTAATGGGAAGTGGACAAAGCTCCATTGATGGAGTGCACTGATAAGTCAAGTAAGCCAAGTATTAAGAACTTGGGGCCCGTAGCGGCCTTTACATTACAAAAATATCTCTGCTTAATCAAAGCTTACAGGACGACACTTGTCAAGACAACGTATGAATTAATTTTTTAAGTGCTGTCGCCAGATTTGCTACTGTGTAGGATTAAAATGATACATGAAAATGCGAAATTGGTTTTCGCCAGTGGTAAAATAAACAGAATCATCAAAATTCCTTGGTTACCGATCTCTTTTGAAATATAGCTAGGTATTGCATACATCAAGCACTGTCTGCAAGAGTTTCAATGGCTATCTTGCAGTAATTACACACATATGAATATGTATATTTGGGGTTTTTTCTGTATATAGTGAACATGTTTCTGTCCATATCAAAGATAACAAGAATTGTTGTGTTTCAGTGTCATACCTCATTCTTTCCTAATCCTTCAGTTGAGATCTCCTTCTCTCCTTGAGTTTGAAATGTTATTATGATTAAAGCTATATAAACATTGATAATCATGAAGGTAAACACCATAATGAAGATGATATAGAAGATAGCCATCCGTGGTTTATTATTCCGTATTGGTCCTTGATGCTCATCTGTTGCATCAATTGAGTTATACATGGACCTGATTAATGAGAATAATAACGAAGTATGTATAAAAAAATTGATGACTTTAACCATATTCAACCACAAACTTGTCTTTTAAATGAAGGAAAGTATGAAAAGTATATTTAAGAGGTTTTCTAGGAGCGTTATTGGGGAAGTAGGAAAAGTCCTCTATGATTATACACCATGTTAGAGGCCTGTTATGAACACCTTAAAGTTGAAAGTTTCACAAATTATTCAATTGTTGCATGGCAAATAAACTGCTTGTTGAAGTGGCTTGTTCACGGATAAAATCTACAAATTCACATAAAAGGACGTCTATGTTAACGTACCTATTTGCATCTCAAGTAAAGAAAGTCTGATTGGCTCGTTCAAAATACAGTTGGGTATACTCTTTCACACATTTCATTTCGTTCATTCTGACGTTAGTACTCTGCGGATTGTCGCACGAAAAAAGCTTTTCGGTACACAATTTATTCGCTATTTCGTGCAATATTCTCGTCTTGTACAACAAACAAACTAGAGATATTCTATAGAACAAAAGTCATGATAACGGAATACCACTTTCAAATGAAATTTTTTCAAAAGTTCATAGACTGAATGCTATCAGTGTCCAATCTGGAATATTAGATTACTTAGTATCAAGAAACATGAAAGCATGAATTGAAGAAATCAAAATATAAATTTTTAAACTTAAAGCCTTCAAAAGTATCACCTCGTCGGAAGTTTCTCTGATTTCCAGGAACGTCTCAAAACCGAGATAAAAGAAACTACCCAACAAAGGTTACTTGTCTTGGCCATCTGCCTTGCACTCTGAACAGTATAAAATCTGCAAGAAAAACACGTTAGCTTTCCTATGTATAGTTTTACTTATTCAGAATTTGGAATGCAGAGATAGCGAACATAATGTTGTATACTGCTCTGATAAGTGGACGACGGGCATAAGTACTCATGTGCCCACTTAGCTACCTACCTACATAGCTAACTGACTAACTAGCGAGCTAATGAGAGAAGTAACTGACGGATTAACGCAACTGTGGAACTAACTAGCCAAGTTACCAAACCAAATCTTACTAACTTCGTGCTAATATTGAAGAAATTTCATAAGAGATGGATGGGAAAAATCTGGGTAGTGGGAAGACTCATTTAATTTCTAAAATCAGAACTGAATCTTAAGTAAGGGAGCAAACTCCTGGATTCTGTGGTTTAAGAATTGTTGCATCTGTGTAGCATCACTATCTACATGAAGTCACTGCGCTGTGTATTGAATTTTTTATCTGGAAATTAATTGCTCTCCCGGATTGGCTTTAGTAACCGGCATTACTCGTTATGCAACTTTACTTGTAGTGGTTGTTGGTTATTTATACAACTTGCATGTTAACATTATAGCCTCGTTTTGGCAATCTCGTTTTTGTTTCTTTTGTTACCAGTTATTTCCTGTACGTCTTTGGCTTTTCCTATTGTAACACTTGTGTCTCCTGTATAACAGTCCTCTTTGTCCTTAATAGATTTAGATCATGGTTAACTTTAATGGAGTTCAGACGAGTGTTACATTCGATTCTTCTTGCGACTATGCGTCTTATTTAGATATAGCTCTTTTACAACAGTGGTTAAGCATTAAACAAATAATACGTAAACCATTCCGTCTTCCTCAATAACAGGGTTAACGCATGCGCAGTGCACTGCAGCACTGTAGGATCGACCTAATACAGGCATTAAATGGAAAATATTTGAAAGGAAGGTATGTGATTGGTTACAAACATCGAACAGAAGGAGCAACTGCAGACGTAAAGGACGACCCTACTTCAGCAAAAAAATTTCATAAACAAAATTATTTTGGCGGCAAAGATCACACAGAAAGTGGATATGGAAGGGGTGTCGTGGATCGTCAAGGACGGAGTTGTAGAGACAACAGGAAGATATTGGAATTTTAGGTCGACTCTGCCATCAGTCAACCCGTGCTGTTAAACGTCGGATGCAGCGAGGCGTTTACTGATGTTTGTTTTTACCGAGATAGATCAGGTTTTCATATAAAATTTTGGAGGCCCTTTCCATAAAAGGCTTTGTGTTTGAGTTCGGCCGATAATTCTGTTCAGTGTTTGTAAGCAATCGCACCTCAAGCCTAGAATGATTTTGAAAATTTTTTTGAATCTTTTTAAAAGAGCATCTTAAAGGGGAAGCTTTCGTTTTGACATTTTGACGTCTTTTCAAAAGTTATTGCATTCGTAATTGCTTATATTTACGTTACAACTGCCAATGAAACAGGAGAATAGTTAAGACAAATTATGGTCTTGACATAACAACTCTTCACTGTATCCAAACTTTATACCTTAAGTTTTCAGTCCTCTTGCACGTTCATCCTATATAAATGGGAATGAAATATAATGGTGAGAAAATTACTGACAAGCTCTGGTTAAAGGAGGAAACGTTGTCGAAATTGCATTTTCTTCCTTCGTGTTTTACATATAATTTACTAAGGAAGATAGTTATTCTTTCCAATTTTATAATAGTCGCCAGCCATCATCATGTTTGTTTCAAATCTACTTTTGGCAATTGCATCCTCTTCCTTTCTTAAATTCTCTGCAGGGTAATTCATTTATGGGTGTTGTTACTACGTTTTCCTATAGCAAATATTTTCGCAATTCATTCTCTACCCGCACCATCCTAATGACATTTGTTCCTTCATGAGCCGATCCTGGAATTCATCTTCTAGTGGTTTGCATATATTCCTTGGCAAATGATAAGTTTTCAACAAGAAAAAAACATTCAGCTCCGCTGCTAACTTAGGTTCAGACCAAGATCTTTCAGACAATGACAATGCAATCGCAATTCTGACATTATGATCTGCAAAACTATAGCAACGATATTGCACTATCAGGTAAAAATAGTAACGTCTTCATCAGTAATCTACATCTTTTTGTACCCTCCGGTCTGCATCATCTATCGACTAACGGAAATGTGCAATTTCTTCCAATTTTATTGCATTGTGAGCCGTAGAATATTATAAATTACGGAAATAGTAGGACACTTATATTTTTTCTTGTCACTTTTAGGACGCTGTTCCGGTTTTAGCATGCCGATTAAAATAGCACTAGAAATAGCAAAGTTTGCAAGAGGGAGAGCAAAAACCTGAGCAGATTGGAGAGTGAATGACTGAATTAAGAATAAGCCAATCGCAGCTATCCCTCGCTCTCTTCTTTTTAGCTGGGATATTAATGAAATATCACACCTTTTGGAACAGACATTATTCTTAGTATATCGTGTAATTATTGTTATAATTAGGACTTCCTACTTCTTATAACTATGTTTTAACAGAAGTTTGGCACATTTCAATTTTATTTGGTGAGGGGTCTACCCAACCGAACTGATTTGATGATCATTAATAATCGTAAAATTGTTGAAATTCGATTACTCTTTTATCATTAATTGATGGGAAATCAAATAAGAGGGGTAGGACATGTATTTGATACATTTCTTACATTAAAGCCTCACAATAGAATAATTATTGCGGAATTATACGATTATGTTTCGAAACGGTAGTATTGAAAACTCTGAATTGATAATTAAATATGGGTTAACTGTTTATTGTCTAATAATAATTAATCATTATTTTATGAATGTATGCTGCTTTTAATAAACTCTTGCATAGTTTTAAAGCTTTTGTTTCCAATTAAGACGTTTGGAATAGGAGAAGTCACTACAGCACGCAAATACGTTTCGAATACATTTGGAATAACACCACAGCTTTTATAAGATGAGTTCGTGGTAGTTGAATGCAATATTGGCGTTTTCTTGAATTTCTTAAATTGCGGGGAGGGGAGCTTATAGAAACATGCTACCAGAATGAAAATTTTTATAAATAGAAATTTACAGCCGTTCAATTTAGTTCTAAAGAGAACAGAAAATTGCATGTTTTCTAGGGTGCGTGCCCGAGTAGCCAAACGTTTGGGTTCAGTTGTATTGATTTGTATTGCCTTACTTAATGTATTCACAGCTTTAATTAAATTTCATTCGAAAAAGTGGTCAAAAGCAGAGATTCTTGACTCGTTTTGAATTTCTGTACGAAAAGCGACCATGATAAACAAGATTGTGACTTTAAATTTTAATTATGACGTCATTAAATTGCTCTCTACAAGCCGCCACTGGTTTCTAAGATCCTATAGGATGCAGTGGCGAGGCTGGCCTTTGGCTCCTGGTCATGCTCATGATGGGAGTGGCCTTGTTTCGTGATTTGATTATGGGTGTGAACTCTGTTCCTGCTGTATGAGTGCTCTTTTAAAATCCCTTTATATACTGTGTAGTGCAATTATTGCTTAATGTGCGGTGTCTTACTAATAAAATTCCAAAACAAAATATTATCAATCACCTAAGTATTATAAATAGTTGTTTTTTTCAATAACTGGCAGGCTACTTGTACCAAAGCTATCATTTCAATCGGGTCGTAATAACGACTTCGTAGGAGTAAATACAACGTAATAAGAGCAAATCTCGTAACATCGAGAAAGAAAGCTAAAATGGTATGAACAAAGTATTGCCTCATACATTTATGAGAGTTTAATGTAATTGACTAAGAGCTAAACGTAATTTGCTGTGAATGGAGATTCCCGAATCTGTTAAAACGGAACCGGTAACTACGCGATAACAACGCCGTAACAATAAAATGGTTACGACGCAAGAACTAACGTAGGGTAATATTGAAGCAAAGCTTTACCAAGATGCCGGAACAAGGTGATGTAGTGTTGTGCGGTTATATCAATTTTAGTGACAAAATGTATTCTCAGACTACCAAAGCTTCAATATTCTGGCGCCGTCTCTTTTATACCTACCTTGTTTTGCCAAATGCAACTGTTTAACGAGTTCTCTCCCGTTGGACATTTTGTTTTCAGGGATTCGCTCTTACTGGAGGCTGGTTTTCTCACCATTATAATCGCACCATGGAATCTATTCATAGGGATGTGGAATGTTTGTAAACTAAAAAGATTCAGGTATGTCAGATGAACTTTTCGTATCATTAGTTACTGAAACATAAATTCTGAACAGTATTTTTGCTTGCGTTATATGATACGAATTTGTTTCTTTTTTCTAATTGCTATACCGTAATTATTTGATTAACCGCACGGTGTGCTTATTAAATTTTTTCAAATTTTTAGGGCTGCGCTTACTTGTGAGGTGCGCTTGATCGAGGGAGTGCGCTTATCACAAATTTTATGGACACCACTCTCCATCTAAATTGTATCGAAACAGATAGTACACAGGAGAAAAGTCCGAAAATCAGTGTTTAACTAATGAATCAAAAAACCCACATAAAAGTAGATGTCAACATTATCATGATCTAGTTCTTCATCTGAGTTGTCATCACGATTAAGAAGCATTACCTGGGGTGCACTTAATCGAACAGGTGCGCTTATTACAAATTTGTGCTCAGAAGGAGTGCGCGTATTGGGGGGCTTATCCAAAGAGGGTGCGGTATATCGAATAATTACGGTAGTCCCTTTTATTATACAAGTACTGTCCCGGAGTTGCTGTTTATAATGGCGGTTGCATTTTAAATGTTTGCCAGCCACCTGCAAAGTTTTATTAGTTGCAGAACTTTTAATTGCCGAAGCTATTTTAATTAAAGGAAGATGCCCACCTATTAATCGTTAGGACGAAGGTTTTATCTGCACATTAAAAATATTTTAGGCCTTTTATGTAAATTTTATAACATTTTAACAATTTTAATACCCCCCCCCCTTTTTTTCGCTTCTTTTAGTAATTTTACTACCCCTACACTAAGCCTCTACAATTCACTTTTTATCAAAGAGAAGGCAATTTTGAGAAAGAAGACGAAAAGGAGGAAGAAAAGGGAGAAAAAACGGAAAAAGGCAGAAAAGAGTATAGAACCGCTTCCTGTTTCCACGCAGGCATCCGTTGTTGCAAATGACTCTAAAGCAGGGGACAAAAAATCAGGAATTTTTGAGTTCGTAGATAAATTACCAGATGAGTACAGGGGTGAAAATGTTCGTCTTGTTATTATTCCTAAAGCTCCAGCCAAGCATCCTCTCAGAGCAAGTCAGAGGTAGGTTGAAGTATTACCGAGTGTGTGTTCGTTTTACCTTCGTATCATTACCGAGTGTGTTTTCGTTTTATCATCGTATCATTACCGAATGTGTATTCGTTTCACTTTCAGTTCAATTTAGCGTTGATTGCTCAATCGTAACATATCTATAAGTATCTCTTTGGTATTTCTGTCAGCATTGCAAGGCCGTCCTTGGCAAGAGCAGTCACTCAAGAGATGTTCCAGTATGGACGCGTAGTGCATGTGTATGACGTCGAGGACTCATGGCATGCTGCAGACCTCATTGCAACAAAGCGCTCTTGGTATAAACTTAACAGTAGTGCAACTTACTTTAAGATTCAGGGTTTGTGACGAGGTCGGAATGGACCAAGGTTCAATGTTTTCAATGTTCAGCCTTTTCATACCATATTTCCTTTATTAAGGCACCTTCTGTACTTCAATTCAGAGCTGTTTAAGTTACAGGGCATGTTTTAAGGTCAAGAAAATCAATTTGAACCAAAAAGTCTGTACAATTTTTATAATAGAAAAAACTTAAATTTTGAAATAACACATAGACACTATTATCTGGTTGGTAAACGTGAATTTCCCCTGTTAAATGCAAACAGACTGATCTTTGCAAATATTCATCTGTACCTCTAACACTTGTTTCCTAACGTTCATTGGCCATTTTATACTTAGGGAAAGATCACTAAGTAGTATCCGTACCACGTTTCTTGTCGCTTCTAGTCTTTTTCGGCTGCTTCAAGGCTAAAAATGTACCTCCTCTGGTCTTGTCTTATTTCTCAAGGCAATCCTTGGACTCTCATGATCTGACCTGGCATCTCATGGCTTCATCGTGTCTCCCCTAAACTCTTCTGGCAGCATGGTACATTTCTGGTTTTTTTGAGTCTCCCTTTTTCATGTGGTTTCTCCTCAATCTATTGTATCCTCACCTCGTCTTCCTGGTCCGTATTATTGTTTACTTTCTGTATTGTCTAACATAAGTTTTCTTTCCTACCTCCAAAAGATGGGCCATACAGACACCCCGAAAAGGATCAAAATTTCCAGTGTCGAATGAAGACCTCAGTACAAAATGGAAGCAGCAAAATCTTATGTGGCCTATGCTTTCCTTTTGGCGTAAGGTAGTAATTCTCCTTTTTACTCAGAGACTACAACATATTCAGCTCACATTGCATAGATCTCTCTCTTTCTCTCTTTGCAGTGCCGTATTCGAAACTTTTGAACTTAGACGACCATGGCTCTGCCAAGATTACGGTCGGAAAATGTTTCGCGTAAATTGTTCACTTTCAAAAAGCTTTTTAAATGTCCCACAAAATTTGTCCGAGGTCTTCCACGTACTTTCTGTCGCGGCGCATACAGAACTTAAGCTTCGATTTCTTCTTTCCTAGTGACATTGCATAGGTACATTGTTTTAAATTAATAGAGAGGGCTGTAGCCACGTTAGCTACCCTTGTCTGCTGCCCGTGCGAGTTCGTATGACACGAATTCTACTGTATAGGTTAATATTTTAATATTGTTACTTTATGTGCCTTACAATGTTATAGCGCGTGGCAGCATTTGAAACTCTTTAGAAATTTTATGTCGCCCATTTCGCTGTATTTGTTTGAGCGTTTTAAATGCTCCGCCATTCATTCCAGCACTCAATCCAAACATTGTACGAAGGTTGTCCTGTTGTACACGACGTACATGCTCGAAAACCATTAAATTGTGTTCCAAAATGCTATTATCGCTTGATGATGTCATACGTGACGTCACAACCATTAACGACCTGGCACGCGAGCTTTCCTTCTTGGGAAAACGAGTTACGTCGAATTTACTTACAATCACCATAGCAGCTATTGATTTTACTGGGCCCAAGGCGTGATATTGCCCTTAGGTCTTGCATGCAACATGTTACAATGCTATTTTACTTCAGATGATGTACGTTATGTAACGGAAACATGAAAGAGAGGTATAGAGGAAAGAACGCCACACGTGACTCTGGGTATACTGTGTAGTTTTAAGGGATTTGGATACTTGGCAAGATGTTGGTAACACGTGCTAAGGCATTTTAGCAACCCCTGTTATTTTGTTAAGCACGTACTTATAAGGTTTAAACGGCATCTTAAAAGTGGAATTACCCTAACAACGATGCCATAGAGGAACAACGGGAATCTAGTGACGTGGCATTCCTCTGAAAGAACTCTGATTGATCCAAAGTCTAGTTACGTAATATCAGGCTCGTAAATTTGAGAAGAGGAATTCGAATCATGTTTCAGATGATGATCTCTCTATATATCTATATATTTATATATCTATATATCTATATATCTATATATCTATATATCTATATATATCTATATATCTATATATATCTATATATCTATATATCTATATATCTATATATCGATATATCTATATATATCTATATATCTATATATCTATATATATCTATATATCTATATATCTATATATCTATATAAAAAGGTTTTTAAACCGAAAGCTTGTGAGCTGGCCTCTAGGCATCTTTTAGTTTATATATATACTTTAAAACCAAAAAAAACCCTACCCATGATAATAAAAATGAGATAAATCACCCTTAAGACCAAAAAAGATAACAACAAAATACCTAATGTGAAGTACCAAATTGCTACTTAATGCGAAGGAAATATCCTAATTAAACACGAAGCTCCCAACAAAAACATACAATAATAGTACTCATACTTTAATGTCTTTTACAATAAATTCTTTTTAAAATTTGAAGTCATTTACAGCTAAAATCAAGGCTTTCATGAAAGAGCTAACAATGTTGGCATATGCTCACTTATAAAACCGAATCATAGATGGTTTCTCAATGAAACCTAATCATATAAAACATATTTCCATATGCAAACACTACACTTATCAGTCCCTTATCTATACATATATCACAAAAACAACCAATCTACGTAAACAGCACTCTTTTGCATTGCTCGGCACTATCCCCTTTATGCAATCAAAAAACCATCTAAGTTTCATTATCTTTGCATCACTGTATATTAGTATAAAGTATTGTAATGCACTTACACATTTGTTGTGTATTTAATAGGTGTACCTTTATGTATGGTTAAAATAAATATATAAACACAAACTTGCCAATGATACAATCCAAACATTATTAAATCTTTTATATTTTGAGTTATTGGGCACAATAAAACTTGTCTTTTATTAGTCATTTGAAATGCTCATCATTTGAAAATGTTGAAAATCAATTATGTTTGTTTTTTCACCAAACACTTAAGCCTCAAAGTGCCTTGTCTTCCTGCAGTCTTTGTATCATTGAAAAATTGTCTCATTAAAGTGGGTATAGTACTAATATATGGGGCCTGTTCTGGATCTGGATAAATACTTAACAGGTCCCCAATGGATATAGACATCACGGATTGTTATAAGAGAAGGACTGTCATTTTTAACATCTTAAGATGCCTAAGGGAGCTAAGACGGGTGCTACTTGTAATTTAACTTTCAAGAATGTTAAATGCTAGTACATCCCTACAAACAGGGGCGGTTTTCCGATGCGTGGGGCCCTGGACACTTTTCCAACACGGGGTCCTATTAGGGAGATGTATATCTGTCAATATCTCATCCAATTTAGCTCACATAATATGGGGCTTTCACAGTACCTATCGTGTGTAATAATTCTTATATGCAGCGGGGCCCCTCTTGAGCCTGGGCTACCGCCCTGTCCGCCATACCCTAAAACCGCCCCTGCCTACAAAGGTAACTTTTTTCAAATAGTAACAATGCAAAAGGCACATATGGATATGCATCCTTACGAATGTTTTGCCGATGATTGCAGTATGACGGGGTTCGATTCCTCGTGGTCCTACGTTTTCACCATTGAGCTTTTCATCCTGTATCATCATCAACACACGTCAATATTACAACTACACTAGGCAATATTCTGACTACCCATGCCATGTCAGAATGGGTTAAACGTCAATTTAACAACTGTTGCGACACTTGCGATAATTTCCGTTGCATTTGAATACTCTTTTCATTTTTGTGTTAGGCCGCTTTAAAAGGTAATAATCAGGGGCAGGGGAACAGGGAGCAGAGGGGACCATGGCCCCACAAACATTTACCAATTCTCAATTTTTTCCCTGACCACTTTTCATCTTTATCAAAATTGAAATTGATTGTGACAGTTATTGTGTCACATTCACAGCAAGATATGCATATCGACACGAAAAACCCCTTTTCACACAATGACAAATGGCACCTTAGTGGAATGTGAAAAAATAAATTTGAACCCAGCTTACTTGGCCCCTCCAATCGGCCTCACCTTAACATAGAACTTACTCAAAATTCAATGGAGTTTTACTTGTATGCAACAAAATATATCAATCTATTTTTGTTAAGACACAGGGCCAAAGTTCGCACTGACAATATCTTTCCTGCAGTTGATGTGCATTGTCACGTGCATTCTTATCTAATACAAATTCATTTATTTAGATAATATAGTATAAGACTGGTATACGCTAATAAACCCTAGGCTATAATGGCCTTCGTTACGCGGTGGCAACGGCATACTCAATACAGTACATTCTACGAGATGGTGAAAGTGTTTTTACAGGTCTAGAGTTCTCAGTGTTAAAAGCATTCTTCCGACAAATAAATTTATAAGTTAATTTACTTGATCTAAAATCTTTAAAGCGCCTTGTTTGGTACCTCCAAAGGTAGACGTATATGCAACGGCATTTAAATAACTTTGTATTAGGCATTTCGTTGCCACCACGAAACCAAGGTCGTTATGGTCTCAAGAACATTTTCGGTTTAGTCGCGTATTTCATGTCACCATCTGAAAGTATATTGTGTAGTAGGGTGTAAATGTGATTTGCTAATCGAAAAGGAGTAGAATAGAAACATGACAAAGCCTTTTGTGTCAACAGTACCCAAATCCAGAGGAAGGGAAGATGAAACCAAGCTCTTGATGCCACGCCACGGGTTCCTATGGTATGTTTCTGCTTCTGTTAGCCATCGATCAAAGTCACACAACAAGAACCTCGAAGAAATTATTAAAATCATTAGCACAATTTATAACTTCCCCTACCCCAGATGAGAACAGCATGCAAGTTGCACACATCACAGAATATTAAGGTATTCATACTTTATTAGGACGATTTTATGTAGGAAATACAGGATGGGGGTAATTCTGTCAGCTTCGCCGACAACCGAGTTGGGCAACCAAGTTGTCGTGAAAGTTGTCCTGAAAGTTGCTCGTGTGTGCCCGGCTTTATTGACCTAAATGTTGAGGTAAATGGTATTTCAGTTACCCACCTATTTTTTGTTGTATCTAGTGGAACCAGTTTAATAGGCAGGGATGCATTAGATAAATTGCACATAGGAGTATCGGTCGGATCAGAAGTAGTAAGCACATTGTCAGCTAGTACCAGCAATATCCCTCAGAAGGAAATTATAGTTAAGAAACCTGTACTAGCGAAGCAAGTTAGTGATAGCTGTGGTGTAAATCGTATTATTGAACACTACTCTTCAGTTTTCAGGGTTTAGGGTGCATTAGGGGGTACCAGCATGCCATCAGGGCCAAGGAGGGTGCTACCCCTGTATGTGCTAATAGCCGTAGATTGCCTGAGGCATTACGGGGTGAGGTTAAAGGGGAGTTAGATAGACTTGTAGAAATTGGTATTTTAGAGAAAGGTGCAGAGTAGTGAATGGAGATCACCAATTGTGGTTTGCAGGATGAGGAATGGGAAAATTAGGATCGTAACTGATGCAAGGGAGGTAAACAAACATCTGATTTGCTAAAAGTACCCATTGCTTAGCCAGCAGGAATTGTTGTCACGAGTTGGAGCTGGGAAGGTATTCAGTGACATGAATCAAGAATTTCACCAGGTTGAGCTAACAAAAGATAGCCAGAAGTACACTACTGTGTCAACACCATTTGGCCAGTATGCAGCAAAAAGGATGGCCTATGGATTTGTTAGCTCACCTGCTAGCTTCCAAAATATAATGGATGGCATTTTTGGAGACTTGACATTTGTTTTGTGCTACTTAGATGATTTGCTAATAGTATCTGCTAGTGTTGAAGAACATAGAAATCACCTAGAAATGGTTCTTAAGTGTTGTCATGAGGAGATGACCTTAAACTTAGAAAAGAGAAAATTTTGAGTTACAGAAATAGACTGGTTGGGGAGGAGGCTAACAAGTGAAGGTATATTGCCAGAAGAAGGGCAGAAAGATGCTATCCTTTCAATTAAAGCACCAAGTGACAGAATTGCAATCATTTTTAGGGAGTATACAGTATTAATCAAGTCACATCAGTAATTACTCGTCCAAAGCAGAGCCTCTTTTTGAATTGCTCTCAAAAGGGAAAGCGTTCATATGGAGTAGTGAATGTGAAGTAGCCTTTCAAGAATTGAAGTTGGCTCTTAATAATGCTATTCCTCTCAGCTTCTTTGATACCAGTGGTGAAGCTGAGGCCATTTTAACCCATATTATCCCAATCTCTACAATTGTAGACCCTGTACGTTTTAGGCAATTTCGGTTGATTGACTTCTGTTTTACTACTACTACTACTACTACTTCCACTACTACCACGACTACTACCACGACGACTACCACGACTACTACTACTACTACTACTACTACTACTACTACTACTACTTCCACTACTACCACGACTACTACTACTACTACTACTACTACTACTTCCACTACTACCACGACTACTACCACGACGACTACCACGACTACTACTACTACTAATACTACTACTACTACTACTACTACTACTTCCAGTACTACTACTACTACTACTACTACTACTACTACTACTTCCACTACTACCACCACCACTACTAGTGTTACTACTACTACTACTTTTGCGTCTATTATTGCTGCTGCTGCATTTATTGTGTCTACTTGTATGAATGTATTTGTATATTGCATATTGGGCTGACTTTCAGCATTAACGTATTTCAATCTCCTGAGCGTTCTTGGGTATTAAAATAACCATCAATATCAGGTTTGCCGTGATGATACTAGCATTGAATGACTTATAAAAGCTAATTAGCCTCCGCTTTGTTTACAACGATCTTTGTTCCTTAAGAGTTGAATACAAAATTTAAATTCCACCGCAAAAGCCTCTCAAGTCATTTAGGATACCTGTTTACTGCAGTTTGATGGGATTGGTCCAAGGAGACCTTTTTATTGTCGTACGAGTCTTCGTTACAGAAATGGTGTAAAAGGGGCTAAAAGAGTCTGTAAAGACTATGGGTGTGACTGCACATGGGACATGCGCAATGGGAGATAAATGCGTTGTATTGCCGGGAAAGGCCTACTGCTCTTTGTTTCTTCCGTATCACTATAGTCTGTTTCAACTTTGTGTTATGATTGTTAATTATTTTGATTTTGTATCTTGGTATAGACGCCAAAAACAAACAAACAGATACAATTTATCAAAGGGATGAAATTTACCGTTAAATTAGACGTCTCAGTTGACGGCCATTTTGACCAAAATGTCGCCACAATCTTAAGAGAGCTGATGTTACGATGCCACAAAGTTTATGCTTTAATACAGGGATCGGCAACCCTTCTGCCTCGACAGATAAGCTCAGTTATTAATTGGGGTACCACGAGCCATTTAAAGAACATAATACATATATATATATATATATATATATATATATATAATTCTCTTTGAGAATTATATATAATTGCAATGTGTCTGCTGAGAATATGTATATGTCTGGCACTGATAAAGGCTCAAAGCCGAAATACAATAAATCTTAATTAATTAATTTCCCCGTACCCATTGACTGGAGGAGAATTCGCGAAAGATTGAAACTAAAATCTTCGCCTTAGCTTTTGAGCCTCGATGGCTCAATGGTTAAGGCGTTGGTTTAGTAACCATGAGGTCGTGAGAGTCCTTGAGAACGTGATCCCCCTGATTCATAGACAGGGGGCTTAAAGACAATCGCAATGAAACTAACGTAATCCCTCAGATAAACGCACCGGGTGTTCATCAAATTCTCGGCAAAGAGGGAGGACTGTTTGAAGGGAGGAGTGTTTATTGGAGAAAGGTTTATCAAATTATTTCATGTTTAAACTTTTTCTACCAATAATTTATCAAACATGTGGTGCCTAAGGTAAACAAATAGCCCTTTCAATTTAGTTTGAAGTTCCATTGATAGCTTCATTACAATTTAGCAGTGTTGTAAATTGTATAATATTCAAATAGGAAACGACACTGCGTCGAAGTTAAACCATTACCAAGGAGGGTGAAATTTAATTGGCTTTCAGCAAAAATAGGAGGGGCGTTTAGTTGAAGGGGTGTTTATTCTAAGCATTAAGGTATTGGGAAATCCCAACACGTTCTCTTGAAAATGTCAAACCACGCTCAGGTAACGTAACTCTTCGGGTTGCTATCTTTCATCCACGGATCAGCGATACTTTCCTTCTTTAGTAACTTATATTCATGACATGCTTTTCAAAAGACTTCAGACTTCGGGTCTGATCCCGACTTGCTCAATATTCGCACTGGAAGTAGTATTGGAGTTGCTTAACTGGTTGCTTATTGTTTGTAGGAGGGTGTTGGCATTGAAATGTAAAATAAGCAGCATTGTGGCAGTAAGGGGTCAGACAGAAGACAGATTTATTTTGCTGTTTTGGGGATCGACTAAAGTCAAGATCGACCTCGAGTGTCTTATATGGACGCACGCAAGTTGCCTTTTGAAAATAAGATCTCGGTTCTGCTTAAAGTTTCCCCAACTTTGAATTTAGTTGCTTAAAAACGGGTTACTTTTAAACGTTATTGATGTGGCAATGTTCTCAGCCTCACCTTGGAAAAAATTTCTCTGATAATTCCCAGATTTCCCTGACAAAATTTAGCGAAATTCCCTGACAATTCTACACCATCTAGCATTCCATTATATGAAGCGTCATATATTGTATGAAGGCCAGTTACACCAAGGTCATACATCTCAATACATTCACAGTATCAATTCAATGACGCTCAAAATAATTACAGGAAAGGCACTTTCCAGAACATAGAAATACCAGTTTAACAATAAATCGATGATAAACACCTAAACCTTTATTCAGGTTTTCCAGATTTTCCAGATTCCTGCATTGATCCAAAATGCCCTGACAATCCCCTAATTTAACTTTCAAAATGAGTCCAGTTGGAAATTCCCTGATAATTCTCTGATTTTCCTGATTTCCTGGTTGGTTGTGAACCCTGTGTAGTATGCGTATGTCATATTATCTAAATAAAATCAAACTAATACTAAAGAGAATTACAAGAAGTTTTGCAATCATTTTTGTCTCAATATTTCGTACCTTCACTAAGATACATTTTGATGAGAGATCTCTCATGAATATGTATCTTAGTGAAGGTACGAAATATTGAGACAAAAATGATTGCAAACTTCTTGTAATTCTCTTTAGTATTAAACTTGTTGCCCAATCTAATGTATTTAAGATCCTAAATTGTTTAATCTGCTTTAATGAACAGAATAAAATTTTTGTTTCTCTTTACTACAACTGACAACATTTTATACAGCCTGAAAATATGTTATGATAGTGGATTTAAAATCAAGACGACGTTTTGTTACGAATGCTGTTTTTTACTTGTTTTTTATAACGGATGACGGATGGTCATTTCTGTAGCTGAAACGGACAACTTCCGTGGTTGTACGTAGACCGACTTTTTCTTGTAAAGATGCAAGTTAAAGCTTAGGTTTTGTCTTGAATCTACGACTGAGAATTTTCTATGCGTCGTTAAAAATACGGCACAGTTGTAGTGGATTTTAAATTAGTTTGCAAGTTCTGTTCAGACCTTCGTTCTTTTAGTCTCACCCAACGTATTTAAAAATTACGATCGGTAATAAGCTAGCAACGAGTTCTGAGAATAGAGAAACACAACATTTTAACAGAATGTAGAATTCAAGTAAACAATGACACTATCATGAGACAAATAATTATCATTTATTTTTTCAACGGTTATAGACGTGACGGAAGTCTGAAGAGGAAGGTAAGAAGGGGCGTAGAGGTAAATTTGTCTTGTCATGTTTATTTAAGCTCTGAGGTGACATCGAACACAGCTGAAGATGAAATCAAATAGTTCCACACGAGTAAAGAATATTATGTCTCCGCCCTTCCTATAACCACCGGCTACTTTTAGTTGGTAAGTTAGCAATGTCAACATCTGCAGTCTGGATCAGCCAGTGATCATAGTGGTCTCTGGAAACAGCTATTAAATCCACTCTAGACTCCACTTTCACAATGTGACAATGCCAAAAAGTACAGCAAGAGTTTTTTTTCATAAAAATTAGTTTTTTCGTTAATTTCCCTTAATTTCGTTAATCCTAATAACCCGAGGAAACAGTACGAGATTTTTTGCGAGTGGGTTAGTCCTCGGATGGAACAATGCGATTATCTTGTCAATGCGGCAATTTTTTGCAAATTGTGTCACACTTCAAAAGTTGTATAAACCCGGAGAACGGTTCAGTGTGGCGTCCCAAGCATTGAAACTACCTCTTTTTACTGTATTCCTCCGTTACACGTTTTTTTGTAAGCAACTGAGTTGCTTAGGTGTGAGGCCTCGATTTGGTCCAAAATCTAAGCAACAAGCTAAGCAACAATGAAAAGGCAATGATAGGATGAAGTGTATCGATACAGGTCCTAGAGGACGCTATACCGTGATTGGGTAACCCTTTAGCTAAGAACAAAACCCTAGAGAAAGCGGACACAGCTAATGGACGCATCTATTACAGCCGCATTCGTGGAAACTATTCAAAGACAAGTCAAGCTAGTAACATTTTGAACGGGGAATGAAAAGGCAATGAGAAGGTGAAGAGCTGGAAGGACGTACATACAAATATGACCTTTGAGGTTTGCACCCACGGGTGACTCTACAGAATTAATGCACCCGAACAACAAACAACATGGAAGACCTGTTCATGGCATCAAACATAAATACAATGAATACCTTCACTTCAAAGGATGCACAGAAGCGATTCATAACCTGTGAATTACATGTTTTGATAATTACAACAACTGCTCAACGGTGTTTTTTTGCTTTTAAACTTACGTCCCAGATAACAAAAACTAAATTCAGTAGTTTCAGCTTGACGTCGTGCTGCCCGAAGTCGCGTTTCTTGTTGACACCCAATTTTTACTTTGTGCGCTCCCCTCAAAATACGGCGCTACTTAAAGATGAGTCCGCCAAACATACTGCTCGAGAAAAGACTCTATCTTCCTTCAGTTGTGTTGACTAATTGACTAATTAATTAATTAACTAACTAACTCAAAGCACTAACTAACACCCTAACCAAACTTAACAACCTGCAACAGTAATGGCCAACCCGCGGCCCTCATGCGACCAACAATGTCTCTTTGTGCCGGCCACTTAACATCCTAAAAACCATTCTTTTTTTCATAGCTTTAAGCACTTACCTTAATACGTCAAATTAAGCCGCATACATATATAGGCCGCACCTTCAAAACTGCAGCCTAGTAAAAGCGCGGCTTAATTTATGGCGCGGCTTATTAAATCGCGGCTTAATTTTTTGTAAGGAAAGCAAGGAGCGAAGGGAAACTGTCATTGGACCCATTTGCATAGACTTTTAAACTGTCCGTTGATTCGTGCGGCCTAATTAAAAAAGCCTTAAAATGCTAATTTTTGTTAAGTGCGGCTCAATTA
This sequence comes from Alatinidae sp. Z8VKAUB7J3, assembly GCA_010016025.2. Classification (NCBI taxonomy): domain Eukaryota; kingdom Metazoa; phylum Cnidaria; class Cubozoa; order Carybdeida; family Alatinidae; species Alatinidae sp. Z8VKAUB7J3. The sequence continues at coordinate 79,747,168 of JAAAKM020073195.1, read as the reverse complement.
AAGCGCGGCTTAATTTAATGCGGCTTGATTACATACGCGGCTTAATATCACGTAATACGGTAGTCAATTGGGCCTACTAACAAATAGTTCATTTATCTTAATTTAAAAATTGGTTACGGCCATTCTTGACATCAGGCCTGACAGTACAATGGTTGAGGCGTTAAGGCATTGCTGAGAATATTTACAAAAAATAAAAAAAAATAAAAAAAAAAAAATATATATATAAATATTTAAGAAGGGTTACAGCCCTTGACACAGACAATCAAGATCTGGCCTACGGTTCAAAAAAAAGGCTGGCTTAATACCTGACGCGGAATCAGCGAATATTTGACATTTGTCTTGGTTCAATTTCAGTTTGACTTTTCAGTTCTGACATTACAAAGTCAAAGAATATGTCACATAGTGTAGGAGAGAAAATGCACCCCTGACGCACAACTACGAACAGCTTTAGACGACGGATTTGTCATGAATTTGTGCCGAGATTAATTTAATTGCATCTGGAGAAGGTCCAACAATTTGGCATGCGTACTAACGCTCCTGATTTCTCTTGTAGCATCCATGGTTACAATTATCAAAGATTCCGCCAATGCCTGCAACAGCGCTTTGCATGTGGCACTGCTCATGACGTAAAGCACATGAGACGTCTGGTAAAAGAAGGATCTTGCGTCTGTCGTCTAGCGCTATGAATAGAATTTAACTTGACAAAAATCCACCCAAAATTGGACGTCTCAAGGCAACTAAAACCTTTGTCACATTTATGTTAGATTTATGTTAGATCCAACTGAATTAAATTTGACTCGAAACAAATCCGACGTCGAAAGGAAGCCTAAGGTTTACTTTAGACGTCGAATTTGAAACTGACGACATCGCAACTTAATTATTTTTCTGCTGCCCTCATTATTTATACCTTCTGCTTACAGTTGTTTCATCCATCCACCTCTCCGTGCTCATGAGTATGTAATATGACTGTATCCTAAGCCACCAGATTAATGCTCGCATTTCTGGTTTGTTAGTTTGAACTTTTCATAGCATCCTTATCTTTTTCTGAGCTCACAAATGAGTACGACCAACGACATAATAAACTCTACCATACATGGAAACGATTGAAACAACATATGTTAGAATGCCAATATTACGGTGGATATAACACAGGCAAGCTACAGAAAAATGCCAAAAAGGGAAGTAAAATTTCGATAACGTGTTCGTCCTATTGCATGACTTGGTCAGGACAAACAAGGAAACTACAATTTCGACAATGTTTCGTCTTATTGCAAGACTTGGTCAGGAAAACAAGGAAACTATGATTACGACATCGTTTCGTCTTATTGCAAGACATAGTCGCGTCACTTCCACACTGAAATGTTATACAAGCACAGCTAAATAGGCTAAATTTCAATGCAGATGAGATCTGACAAAGTCTTGCAATAAGACGAAACGTTGCTGAGGTCGTTGTTTTCTTGTTGACCTGACAAAGTCTTCAGACTATACCCACTTTTGGTTATCTTTTCGGTTACCTTTTTTGGTTTCAAACCCACTCCCTCCCGCTGGGTCACTAAAAAACCTACTAATGTTTACTAAATGTAAGATTCAGGTAGATACCTCAACCATTCCTTCCACAATGTCCTGAAATTTATTGATCCTTCCCATAAGTGCTGAAAACACGATTCCATATGCGCATGCGCATTGCCATCATAGGCACAAATTTCGCAAGGCACAAATTTCGCGCTACACCGGGAACCACCGAAGGTGAGCTACACCGCACGATTAGTCTTATGAGTGTCGTAATCAAGATCATTTTATCAGTATAGCTAGAAAGAGTAAGGGGAGTCACCAAACATGAGATAGCAAGTCAGCAGTATGGTTTTATGAAAGGAAAGGGAACAAGGAATGCAATCTTTGTACTAAGGGCAATAGAAATGCAGAAGGATGTTTTTATCTGTTTTATCGATTACACAAAGGCCTTTGATAAAGTAAAACATCAATAATTGTTTAAGGTACTAACTGATATAAACAAATGGAAAAGAGTGCTGAGAAACTTATATTTGGATCAGAAGGCAACAGTTCGAGTAGATGGTCAGTATCGAGAGTGGGTTGACATCACGCGAGGGGTAAGACAGGGATGCGTAGAGTCGTCAGAACTTTTCTCATTAGAAGGTGAATTCATCCTTGGGGAAATAGAAGATCTAGATGGAATATCAATAGGAAGGAGGAACATCAACAATATTAGGTACGCAGATGATACCGCTTTGATCGCCGACTCTGCGGACAAACTTCAGAGAATTTTGACCAAGGAAGCTGAGGATAGTGAGAAGAAAGGTCTTTTAATAAACTGTAAGAAAACCATCGTAATGGTAGCTTCCAAGCAAAGTACCCCCCCCCCCGATGTCACATCAAATTGGGAGGGTACAGAAATACAGCAAGTAGGTCATTTCAACTATCTCGAGAGTGAGGTATCTTCAGATTGTAGGTGTGATTATGAAGTAAAGAAAGAATTGGAGTAGCTAAGTCTTCTTTTAACAACATGAAATCCACTTTTAGAAATCAAAAACTAAAGTTTAGACACAAGGTTAAGAATTATGAGGATATACATCTGGTCAGTTCTGCCACAGAGGAGGTTTTCCCAGTGCCCATCCTTCCAAATAAACTTTTCCCTGTCACAGTAATAACGTTTAGGCCACCCAAACCCAATACAAACACACGTACACATTTTCTTGAACACATGGAAGATCATTACCATGGCTCTCTACCAAGTAGTTTGATGTTTTCGTAGCCTTGGGAGAAGGATCATGCTCTCCCACATTCTGCCTGACCAACGTCACGGATTCGAGCTGATTTAGTCATATGATTGGCTGGAGGAGGCAGCAGTAGCCTATGTTCCATGCCGTCTACTCCGGCTTAATTAAAACCGCCTGCCTAACGTAAGAGACAAGGGGACTACACTGTAACGATCTCGTTTTACTTTCTCAGCGAACTAGTATCTTGTAAGCCAAAGGCTGACTTGGAAAATGAAATGTATTAAATTCAAGGGTGACCCTCAACATACTGTGTTTACAAAGCAATAAGAAGCGCCTACTTACATGTTAATTTTTTGAGAGAAATTTTATTTATCCTTTAAATTCATGATGAAAAAACTTACAGTCTATCATGATATATGACCACCACTACCCCCACCCCCCTGATTATGTCTTGAAATCTTACTTAAACCGACTATCTTAATTAAAAGAAGTTTCCTTCTGGAATGTAGGCCTCATCCCATCCAACTGGAAAACAACCCTTCTTTAAAATATACTTACACTTAACACCCATTGTTAATGTAAGCAAAATATATTTGAGTTTATATAAAGATGCAATGTTATTTATAAAAATTATTAAAAGGGTAATACATAAACTTAAAGAAGTCTTCTGTTGATAATAAACTGACAAAGTATATCTTATTTAAATTCATCTTATTGCGAAAAGAGTCTACAACTATTATTAATTGTGGAACAGAATATCTAATGCTATAAATAGTTTATTACGAATTAAAATGCTGGTCAGGTCGGGTCAGGTCACACCTGCTACTGGTACCATGTAAATTAGTACTACCTGTGTCAGGGTCGGGTAATCAACAGCTTAAACGGCATTCCTTTGATAGGCTCATATACGCCGCTATAAGAACAAGAGGATGAGATTAGGAATCCTGATTGCTCGAAATACAGTATCTCTCTTTACAGGTCTGTTATGAACCACTCACATTTATTGCTTTGTGACACCTCTTAATGGTGGTGGTAGACAATTATATCTTTTGGCCAACTACCGCATCTGGAAAATCTTTCACCTTACTACGACCTATCTGTCCATTGGAACCGCCACTATTCTTCCGAGAGATTGTTGATGGTAAATGCACAAGAGTGTAGGCCTATTACATAATGTCTTTTACATACAACTTTATTGAGTACTGGTAACATGGCAAATTGCATAATGAATCCTCCTTGCTCTGGCATCCAAAACGCAAAACACCAATATAAAGCAAAACAGCGTCCCTTAAATCATAAAAAAAGAAAACTAATTACGGCTAATATGAAGCAGATAAATAGAGCACTACACAGAGTTAAAATTTGGAAGAAATATCATGTCATTTTTGTACCTCACGCTATTGAACTCCTATGAGTTATTGATTATCTAGCTGCCATACCAACTCTTAAAGGACTTGCCAAAGCCATTAACAGCTTGGCCTGTGGAAAAGCACCTAGAACTAAAAGCACCCCACCAGATCTAGTTAAACCAAAGACAACTCTTTTGCAGCCACCTTGTTACATTTTATGTCTGTGGTGTAGAGAGAGAAGGAAGGGGTATCCCAAGGAACGAGGGACGACAAGATTGGCACCGGGGTCATACACTGCGTTGCCTTTGGACACCTCAGCTGCCCGTTATTTATTAGTTAGCCTGTTTGATGGTTTTTCTGTTTATTTAGGGTAGTTTCAATGTCGGGCCCACTGCTGATCAGGGGTCTTTGATTGAGGGACTGCGTTGCCTTTGGACACCTCAGCTGCCCGTTATTTATTAGTTGGCCTTTTTGGTGTTTTTACGGTTTATGTAGGGTAGTTTTAAATCGGGCCCACGGCTCATTAGGGGTCTTTGACTGAGACATTGCCATTTCTATGTAACTAGGAAAGTTTTTTTTTTAAAGCTTGGCGCTGCGTCAAGCACTACGGTATCTTATTACTGATTGAAAAATTTTATATCACTTTTTAGTCACGGGAGATAAACCATCTTCAAGGCAGTCACGGAGTTCCTGGTACGTTTTCCTAACTCGGCTTGTCGCTTCTCAACCCGCAATAAAAAGTACCTATTCTTTACAACATTAATCAATCTGATAGAGTTTTAGTATATCAAATGTCACGGGATATACAGATTTCAGCTCTTGTTTTCATTTTGTTAACAAGGATGGTTTTTCTCGACAATTTTAAGAACATTGATATTGTCCTTCTTCGCCTCCTCACAAGCATCTTTTTAAAGCATTATTCTACTTATCAATTTTTATGTTAAAGATGTTTTAAACGTGTTTTCTTCGCCTTCTGGTCTGAATCTTGCTCACGTATGATCTGAAAATCGTTATTTCATAGGTTTACTGTACTTTCGTTCTTTTTTTACGACTCGTATATTATATTATGTCGTTTATTATGTTTGCTTCTTTACCTGCACACATGCATCTTCTTTAAGCATTATTCTACTTATCAATTTTTATGTTAAAGATGTTTTAAACGTGTTTTCTTCGCCTTCTGGTCTGAATCTTGCTCACGTATGATCTGAAAATCGTTATTTCATAGGTTTACTGTACTTTCGTTCTTTTTTTGCGACTCGTATATTATATTATGTCGTTTATTATGTTTGCTTCTTTGCCCGCTCACATGCACTTTCTTTAAGCATTAATCGACTTATCAATTTTTATGTTAAACATATTTTAAACTTGTTTTCTTCGTCTGCCCTTAGGAATCTTCGTTTAGTATAATTTGTAAGTCGCTATCTAAAAGACTTATTGCACGTATTTCCTTCTTTCCTACACTTAGTAATCTTTAAGCATGGTTTATCGTTTCCTATATTAAAGACTATTGTGTTTGCTTCCTCGCCTGCTCACTTGCATCTTCTATAAGCATCAATCTTTTCAGTAATCGTTACTTTACAAATGTTTGAAACTTGTTTTCTTCGTCTGCCCGTAAGAATCTTTGTTGAGTATTATTTGTTAAGTCGCTATTTGTTCTCTTACTTTAAATACGCAAAATAACATATTTATTATTTAGGTTAACAATGAAATTAATTCACACGGGCCAAACTTTAATCTGGTTTCAAACCCGAATCTCTTTGGCAATCTCTTAATCAAAGACCCCTGATGAGCACTGGACCCGACATACGCTAATACGCTAAAAACTAGAATGGCTATGGTTACGTGGTGGCAACGACATGCCCAGCACAGTATTTTCTACAAGAAGTTGAAAATATTATTACACGTTTCATGTTATCACCGATTAAAGGATTCTGTCTACCAGTTATATTTGTAAGCTAATTTCATCTATTCAAAATCTTTATTATATCTGGTGTGATGCCTCCTATAATGTAATCATTTTTCATCGGCATTTAAGAAACATTGTATTAAGAATGACGTTACTACCACGTAACCAAGGTCGTTATGGCCAAACAAGCATTTCCGGTTTAGTCACGTACTAAAACTACCCTAAATAAAACCATCAAACTGGGTAACTAATGAATACAGGGCAGCTGGAGCCAAGGCCTCAATTTAGATACCGGGCCGAGAAGCAAGCTACGAGACAGGCTCAACCGCTCAGTACGACTACCTCTCGTGGATTATAGAAATAATCTGTAGACAATGAGAATCTCTTTGGCTACCCCCTCCCCCCATTTCAAAATCTTCTTTGCAGACCCTGTTATATATAATGTGATTAAAGTACTATCTCTGGGGCTTTTCACCTCTGCCCATATGTCCTTTTCAGTAGTAAATGAAGATTTCGTCGTGTTGAGAGACGAAAATGGTGAGGTGGGTACGAAAGTAGAAATGAAACACTATCATGCAAACTCAAAGGTTCCGTTTCAGGGTAGATCTTTCTTAATAACCTATCAGGTGGCTCCGTTACAACAAAGAAGTGAAGACTGAAAATTAATTTATTTGCTTGTCTGGGCATAGATACTGTATTCCAGGGCATCAACGCCCCCCTCCCTTAGTTCTACAACAGCAGCTTGGCAGGATAATGTGGTAACAGCCTCCGTTTGACTCCTGTTTTCTTCTTATTTTACGTTGTACGAGAAATTCGACAAATAAAGTTAAAAGCAATTTCATTTTCAAATGAACCGGTGGACAGTATTCCTAATTTATGCCAACGTGGATAGTATGACTATTCCGATCCTGAGTAATTCTCGTTCCATGCAAACGAATGGCACTAAACAAACATGGAAACAAATTGGTGATTGGGGTAAAGAAATCCAAAGAAAACATCCTCTGACCATGTATTATTCGTTTCAAATTCCCGTAAAATGTTACCCAGCAATACAATGCATTCTAGCTAACCTTTTTACTATGCCTCATTACTTTTAGTCATTAGTGTACTTCCCAATCTTCAAACTGATATTTCAAATCATCTCTTCTCAATGTTACTTCTCGATCCTCAAACTGATATTTCACCTCATCTCTTCTTGATGTTGCTTCCCAAGCTTCAAACTGATATTTCACATCATCTCTTCTCAATGTTACTTCTCGATCCTCAAACTGATATTTCACACCATCTCTTCTCGATATTACTTCCCAATCTTCAAACTGATGTTTCAAATCATATCTTCTCAATGTTACTTGTCGATCCTCAAACTGATATTTCACACCATCTCTTCTCAATGTCACTTCCAAATCTTCAAACTGCTATTTCAAATCATCTCTTCTCGATGTTACTTCCCAATCCTCAAACTGATATTTCACACCATCTCTTCTCAATGTCACTTCCAAATCTTCAAACTGATATTTCAAATAATCTCTTCTCGATGTTACTTCCTGATCTTCAAACTGACATTTCAGATCATCTCGATACTACTTTTTAAAAAAGCAAAAGAAATGGTAAGAACAGGAGCTCAAATTGTAGATGCACAGTTAGACAATTATCAGTTGTAACTCGGACGTAAGGCTCGGGACATCTTTTCTTAAGTTTCTCTATTTCTCGGCTACATGGGTCATCGACAACTTTTGCAGACTTGCTGACAGTGAGTTGTCAGATCCAAAGCATTTAAATGAAGTGCGAGGGTTTTTCGTTGTTTTGGTAGATAAAATAAAGGATCGTGAGAATTCAAGGTTGTGGTTGAGAAATGTAAAGCTATCAGGTGCAAGATCTCATTGTGACGACAAAGATATTTGCCTTGTTGAACTGAAGCACTGTAGTTTGATAATGGACGTTTTAAAGCTGGCTAAAAACTTGACATATGCAAAGAGAACAAAGACCCGATGATATAAGCCTACAGTTTCATTTTCAGGCTGGAATTTGTAAGAAGAGGCAAAATATGGGCACGTCTAGCAAATTACTAAATATGACATCGTTTGACATATTCCGCCAAACATTTCGCCGAGCATATATCTCTGGGACAAGTTTAGTTATAATCCTTTCATTAAGATTCAAAACAAATACCTCTGTCATTTTCTCAAGAAACTGACGTTATAATAATAATAATAATAATAATAATAATAATAATAATAATAATAATAATAAAAAGAGAAAGAAAGAGCACACGGCAATGATCATCGACATTGCAGTGCAAGCGGATGTGAATGTAGACTGGAAAGAGAACAAGGAAGTGGGAAAGTATCAAGATCTGAAAAGAGAAATAAAATGAATGTGGAAGTTGAAAGAGGTGGAAGTTGTGCCAGTGGTGATAGGGACCCTAGGAGCTGTGACAAAGGATTTTGAAAAGTGGATCAAGAGACTCAGAAGCGAAGAAACGAGAAGCATGGATGGGTGGCGCCCCTAGGAGACCATTGACCAGTCGCCCCCCGCTAAAACTGCAAATGCTAAGAGCCAGTTTTTGAAGATACGTCCTATGGGCGTGCAATTCTTGAAGCGTCATTTCAAACCGAATAGAGTTGAGTCGGAGGCACCAGAGAGCAAGCTATTGTTTGTCTAAGAATATTCCATTCACGTCAAAATAATGGCAAATTTGCCAAACGCCATCGATTAAAAGTTCCTATTTAAATTACTCACTTTCAATTGATATTGGCTTTAGAGTGTCTTCATTCAATAATCTCAGACAGTGAACCTCTGATAATCCCGTGTCATGCAACAGTTCGTCCAGATTTCGATTGTTATTTTCATTTGCATTGGCTGTGAAGCGTGAATTACCATAAATCGAGTGGCTGGCATTCCTTTGCAGTACATCTTCATTCGAGGCCATGTACTTAAATTTGCCATCTGGATATCTTACGAAAGAGGAATAATTGCAACCCAAAGAGTGACGTAGGGGGTAGGGGGAGCTAAGCTCCCTCCAAAATATTTTCTAACCCGATACGCGCCTCTACGCACTAACTGATGCGATAAAGACCAGACCATTTTCAATATGTAGGAACTAATGCTCAAATTAATATTTAGCAAACTTATCTAGTTTAGCATAAGACCATAAAAATGTAAATAGGTTTAGATATCTTCAAGTGAAACTTCATCCACAAAGCAGTATGTGAACATTCACATAGCCAACTCCAGGTCTACCTTTGATAGACTAAAACCGTCTGGAAATCAGCCCTCCCAAAGAAGCTTAAAGCGCCGATTTTTCAGAGCAGAAACATGGACATTAGCAAAGAAGCTTGAGAAGATGCTTGACGGTACTTAAAAAAAAATTGTTAGAGCCGTACTCAGGCACGCAACTAGCGGGGGCGAGGGAGGCGATGCGTTGCACGCCCTCTTCCTAACCAAAGAATGTTTGCCCTCTTTCTCACCAATGAAAATTTCCTGTCTCTATATTAAACATGCGTATGCCTACTGGTTGAAATTTTAGCAATAGAAATTAGAAATTTAGATGTAGGAGGTATGGGCCAAGGGTTATGAATCCTTCACTTATTTTTGAAAGTTGCCAAGGTGCACTTTTTCTAGAATAGAGCGCCCATTTTACAGGAGAGAGTACTACCATTTCTCAGCAAAATGTACCAAATTAGTCTGAAAAAGAGAAATTTCATACAGGGAAGAGCACTTTTTCCTCTCAAAATATGATAAAAACGTTATAGAAAAACATACTGTAGAAAGGGGACTTAAGGCTTGCAAATTTTCATTGCTACCGTCTGTCATGGGAAGACCGGACTCTAATAAAAGAGTATCTAAGAGAATGGATTGAATCTTATGTAGCTTGTCTCTAGTCTTTGTTCGTAACATTGTGGCCTCTGCAACGTGTATCTAATAAGGATTAGAATCAGTTGCATTGTTTTAAATACGTTAAGCAACCAATAAAAACTAGTAACAGAGGATCCAAAAGAATGGGTTGAATACTTTGTAGTTTGTCTCTAGTATTTCTTTGTTGTTTTGTGGCCTCTGCATCGTGTGTCAAATAAGGATTAAAACTTGTGTCGTTGTTTTAAATCAGTAAAGCAACCAATGGAAACTAATAAATGAATATCCAACAGAATGGATTAAACCCTATGACGACTGTCACGAATCCTTCTTCGTAGCCTTCTCGCAACTGCAAGGTGTAACTAATTAGAATTAGAATTAGTGTCGTTGATTTAAATCAGTAAAGCAACAAATAAAATCTAATAAACACATACAAAAGAGTATCCAAACGAATGGATTGAACCATATGTTGCCTGTCTCTAGTCCTTCCCTGTAGCCTTATGGCCACTGCAACGTCTAACTAATAAGAGTTAGAATTAGTGTCGTTGTTTTAAATCAGTAAAGCAACAAATAAAACCTAATAAACAAGTATACAAAAGAATTGATTGAACACCATGTTGCAAGGGTCTAGTTCTCTTCGTAGCCTTGTGGCCACTGCAACGTGTATCTAATAAGGATTCGAACTTGTCTCGTTGCTTTAAATCAGTAAACCACCAATAAACACTAATAAAAGAGTATCCAAAAGATTGGACTGAACCCTATGTTTCCTGTCTCTATTCACTCTTCATAGCCTTCATAGAATCAAAATTGATGTCGTTGTTTTAAATCAGTAAAGCAACCAATGAAAACTAATAAAAGAGTATCCAAGAGAATGGATCGAACCCCATGTTGCCTGTCGCGAATCCTTCTTCGTCGCCCTGTGGCCACTGCAACGTGTAACCAATAAAAATTAGAATTAGTGTCGTTGCTTTAAATCATTAAGAAACCAATAAACACATACAAACGTTGTCTGTCTCTAGTCTTTCTTCGTGGCCTTGTCGAAACTGCAATGTGTAACTAATTAGAATTAGAATTAGTGTTGTTGTGTTAAGTCATTTAAGCAACCAATAAAAACTCATAAAAGAGTATTCAAAAGAATGGATTGAACCTATAATGTCTGTTTCGAATCTTTCTTCGTAGAATTGTGGCCACTTCAACGTGTAACTAATTAAAATTAGAATTAGTGTCGTTGTTTTAAATCAGCGGAGAAACCAATAAAAACTAATAAAAGAGAATCCAAACGATTGTGACGAAACCTTTCTTGTTTGTCTCAAGTCCTCCTCGTAGCCTTGTGGCTAGTGACTGATAGCTGCCAACCGTTGATTCATGGTGAATTCTTCCGCTTGCCAGCTTTGCCTCTCTGGCCATTGACCTCATCTAGGGAGTTCATCTGCCCAAAGAGACATCCACCACTGCTGCTGCCCAGTGGCTTTATCGTAACCCTGGCACGAGGGGACTCAACAGGTACTACACCTTGTCCAGAGGTGACCCGGGACTATTCTTAGGCAGGGTTGTCCATACTCTGAGGTGAACTCATTCACCCGCATACCATAAAAAAGTTATCTCCATTTATCTCCTCCCAATAATTACGGTGAGAAACTTTTTAGGTCAATCTTGCCATGTTTTCACCTCACCTCAGTGCGTAAGGGGAAATTCATAAATTATAATTATCAATTGTGTTTCGGCTTTGAGCCTTCATCAGTGCCAGAGATATATAAGTATTGGTTTACCCACTGAGGTAAGGCGAAAACATGGCAAGATTGACTTGAAAATTTCTCACCTTAATTATTGGGAATTGATGGTCCAATGGTTAAGGTGTTGGTTTTCAAACTAATGGGTTGTGGGTTCGAATCCCCTCAGCTCCATTAGTGAAAAATGAAAGCAAGCTATTGTGGTAATGCTCCACTCTGTGACATATATATAATAAATGCTGTGTCTGCTGAGTACCATTGAACGGGGTAACTTTGGACACTTTCAGCGGTTCTTCAAGTCGTATTTCATCGGAAACACATTGATGGCTGATCGCTGCTGTAATATATGACAAACGACCGATAAACTGAAATGTAGTGTTCACCGATATCAGAAAATTGGATCTGGGGCCTAGTTTTTAATATTTCTTTGCGTCCAAAGTCTCCCCATGTCAGTGGGGTAACTTCAGACAGAGACTTGAGTGAGATGTAACTTCCGTAGAAAAGACAAAATTAGTACGATAGCTAGCAATAAATCTTTTTAAACAATGGAGATAACTTATTTCACTCATTTAACAATTGCGAATGACACACATGCCTTCTTCACTTTATATATATATATATATATATATTCTCAAAGAGTGGAGCATTACCACAATAGCTTGTACTTTAACGGCGCTGACCGGATTCGAATCCGGGACCTCATGATTACTAAACCAATGCCTTAACCATTGAGCCATTGAGGCTCAAAAGCTAAGGTGAAGATTTATATATATATATATATATTCGTGAAAGATTGACACTAAAATCTTCACCTTAGCTTTTGAGCCTCAATGGCTCAATGGTTAAGGCATTGGTCGTTGGTTCGAGTCCGGTCAGCGTCCATAAATTGCAAGCTATTGTGGTAACGCAGTCTCTCAATCAAAGACCCCTGATGAGCAGTGGGCCCGACATTGAAACTACCCTAAGTGTTGTACTGTGCATGGTGATATAGAGTAAACGATATTTCTTTATTCGATGGAATATGGCACGCTTTGTTATTCCCATACAAATGTTTTTCCGCCACTGCGCTCCTATGGGTGTGGAATTGTCCCCGAAAGGCCTAATGTGATGATTAGAGAAAGTAGAGATTTGTGGTCATATTGATCGACATATAGTTAAGAGGACGGGGTAAAACGTTGTAAAAGCGTGGGTCAAATCTTCGAAACCCAATCATATGTTTGTTTCCTTCTAGTATTTTCAAACATATCAATTAAGGTGAACGATAACAATCGCAGCAGGTCGATTAAGGTAGAACGTGCTTCAAGACTCGTGTTGTGAAAAGATCAGCTTGTTCAATAGAGACTGCTCATGTATATTTCCAACCTTAGCTCATGACTTTTTGCTTTCCAGTTCATATAATGTACCATCAGCGATTTCTGGTGAATCCTATACCGAAGCCATTCTGTTATCTAACACTAAGCTTCGATGACCATCATTATTCCTCATTGCCGTGGCTCCAAATAAGCATCTTTTCAAACGCATTACGTGTTCCTAGCTTAACATGCAAGCACCATTGTAGTAATGCGACTTGAGTGTACTTTCACTGTAAATCAAAATTGGTTGTTTCCTTTTTTACAGCGAATGGAATCCAAGACAACCTGTTCCTCTGATAGAATTAATAGAAGCCTGGGAAGCAGTTTTTCCAGTCTGGGTCACTGAGAACATTCTTGATCAGCTGGTCATGCCACGCCTGCAGGTACGTTATGAAAATGCATTATGGTTAGTTTAGGATCTTTACTTGTTGTTTTTACAAGTTTTTATGACGCTGCACGAGTAATCTGAAAGGCTACTGGTACCTTCTCACCAGAATGAATGTTTAGGTCATTCTTCTTGCATATTAAGTTCCGTAAATGTGTACGACAGCCAGGGTATGATATGTGAGCGTGTAGGTTTTTACTAAAGATCGTGATCCTTTGAAAATTTTGGAGTGGTCGCGTTTTTGATCTGGAAGCTAGGGGGCGATCTGTGGGAACGTAGTTATTATACAATGAGATCATTTGTTCTGCAAGCATGAACCGAATGACAGACTTTAGGTGGATAGTTTTGAGCCTGGATTTCACAAACCGTAAAAATCGTATACTCGTAAAACAAAAGAGGAATACTTGAGTCGTCACGGGAGAGGGTAACGCCCTTGTAAAGGGGTAGTGTATATGATTATGTAGCAATATAGAGTGTAGTTAGGGTAGTATTTTTAAGGCATTATAACAACTACCAACTACTGTTTGACCCTTTATGCTGTAGGTAGAAGTGGATGCTTGGAACCCATTGATAGATCCTGTGCCAATAAATAAGAATGTCCTGGGTGGAAAACTTTTGAAAAATTAATTAGCGGGGGGGGGACGTCTATTAGGCACCCAAGAGTATTAGCTAAAAGAATCTCTTGTAATTACTTTTTTGGATGATTTGTCTATTAATGACGTTAAATATTGGAAGTCATCCACTTTATCAAGCTCCTTTTGGTTCACAACTATACTCGGGTTATCTTCTGAGCTTAAACAAATGAATTTGAGTTTTAGATGCATTGATTTGAAGAAGAAACGCGTTTGGGAAGTTGGCAACGAACAATAATAGTGCTTGGGCATCCTCGAAAGGATCAGCAACCAGCACAATATGATCGGCAGAGTATGTACAAGTTAGATAAATGCAACTTGAATCATAGCTTTTTAATCAATGCCTTAAGATTGATTACAGTAGTCGGAATGCCTTGTGCAGCAAGATCTTTCTCTGCTAATGCATTTGAAGGCTCTCCAGATGTTTGTACAGCTGCTAACTTTTTGAACTTAACGTATGATGCAAATGGCTTTCTAAGTTTATTGGTAATTAAATCATTTTGGTTACGAATTAACGGGTGAGTTTGCGCAACATGGGAAAAATCCAGTTCGGAAACGAGTCTCTAACTTCTAAAGACAATGCGTTTAAACTATAGGATTTGCGAAAATTGTCATTTAAAATTAGGTGGTACAAAAGAAAAACACCACTAGCATGACTATCACTTTTTCAGCAAAAGAAATATCATAAAGATAGGTATGAGGGTTCCATACAATATTTCCCATACATATGATTTATTAGCTGCTCTTTAAAGGAACACAATGTCTGCAATGGCGACTAACAGTTAGTTAAACAAATAGTTGTAATAATAAAGCATATGTGCAGGTGCGAATCATATTTTGAAGCCTTTGAATTTCTCGTTTCTCAAATTGAAGAGACATTCATTGTTAGGCTCCCTATTTAGATATCAGCTCAAAAAAAATGCTTATATTCTTAAACTCAAATAAGATATATCATGAACATCTACGACGAAATCAACTCGGTTCGCTGTCAACACAATTTTGTCTCACTCTTGCAGTGACTGTGCTACATGTCAACGAACCATTAAACCTTTCGACCACATCGAGAAAGTTTTTGAAAGATACAGTAATAATCTTTTGGATGCAAGTTAATCGCTGGAGCAGTGCATAAAGCGAAATTTCCTTTTAAAGAGCTTGTCGGATCAAGTGGTGGCAACGTTCTGCAATGGTTAACAGAATTTAACAACGTATTTATTTTAGATATAAGAAGGACCTTGCGACTTTTAAGGCTGGTTTATAGTCCTGCTGTGCCGCATGATTTTACAGCATGCAACATCTTTGGTCATTCCCCACATTGTTTGGGAGCTAATGTGGCGACTAGAGAAATAGAAGTATGTTAAAATCGGAGGTCACCTAGCTCAGTTGGTAGAGCACAAGCCACAATACTGTGGGTAACGGGTTCGATCCCCGGTGGTGACATATTTTCTATTTCTCTAGTACTCTTTCCAAAACTTTGATTTGTAGATATCCTCGTCATTTTGCTAAATTTTCAATCCCTTCTTCAAATATTTAGCAGTACATTTCTTCCTTGCCACCGTACGTAGGGCTTATGTACGATTGACGGGCTAATTATATAACCAAATAGAAGAGATTACTGGCAAGAATTTGGAGAGCAGAGTTCAGAAGATTATCAAAATTTGGTTCACATATATTTGTGTACAATCTTTAAATTAGCTAAAATGTACCTCATCCTTACTAACCGTCTTACAAACTCATGTTAACCGTTTCTCCGAAACGTACGTGTGATAATCCATCTGTCTGAAACTTGTGTCAGAAATCGTCCCAAAATCCTGATAATTTTGTCGTTATTAAAAAGTGTCCGGAAATTCAGTGTCCGAAATTTCAGTTTCCTTATCGATTTAAGACTTACGTAAACAGGTTAAGGTTGGGACAGGGTAAAATCAATTTTCAACCACTAAATTTGGAACAGCAGGGAGTGCGCGTAGTAACGAATCGGCAAATCGAGTCCAGCCTTGAGTTCGCACAAATCATGCTATTAAAATCTCTCCACTGCACAATATCACCACGGTTTTAAAATTCATTGCGTAACTTAAAACTACGTTGACCAAAAGTCAAATCGTGAATAATCTTATCCTACCGAGTAATACATTCAGCTGTCCCGGCATTCTTCCAGCAACTGGATGGATACCAAACCTGGCGTTAATGTTCTTTTCCTTTAACAGTTTGATCATGTCGGCGATAGCATACTGTGCCTTTGCAACTGCTAATCCATACCCTGGCACAATGATAATATTTTTGGCGTTAACAATGGCATCAACAGCTCCGTCTACATTGACCTCTGTGTGGGTTCCTTCAATCTTCATCCTTTCTCCCTTTCCTGGAAAGAAAAGGAGATATAACACTTGAAATCAGAAGCACAGTCGATGCTTAATATGCTGGCCGCCTGCACAAAATAGTCAACTGTAACGAAAATTTTTCTACAGCACCTGTGGCCAGAATGATCGCATAGAACAGACATCTTTTCGAAACGTAAGAACAACAACTGAATCAATTAAAAACTGTCACACTAAACTTAATATTAATTATAATTATATATGCAACGAGTACGTCATCGCTATTGCCCACAGCATCCATAGCATGCATAAGTATACGGATGGATACGGATACGTTTCAATAAAATTTTACTCTTATTGGTCTGTCATGTTTCGTGATGTTTACATGAGGAACTTTGCGTTCCTGCCACATGATCAAGATATAATGGCGACTAGCAATCATATCAGAAATTAATGGAATGGAATGTGCCAAACTGTGCTGCTAAGTACATAACAAAGTATATATAATACAGTTCATTACAAAATTTGATTGCTGTTGTTGGGCTGTTTAAGGTTATAACTTTTGCTGTCCTAGACGTTCGGTGTAAGGTCCTAAAGAGAGACATACGAAAAGTTTTGATCTTCACCTGTATCTCATAATGTGCCCAGGCCTTAATGCAGTATTAAAATTCTTCAAACGTCTAATTTTAAGATGGTAGATACAAATCATCAAGAGCCACTGTGGCTGAATGGCTAGGGCGTTGGATCCATAACCCAGTGATGGTGGATTCAAACCTCAGTCGAAATCCACAGTGTTGTGCTTTTATGAAAGTCACTTTACTCCACACATCACCTGGACCCTTGATATGTTCAACCTCACGCCCAGTGTCAGTATTGAAAAAAACATCAACAGGTAAGGTAGAAGACGGAGACTGGTTTTCATCTTTTTAAAGTGATTCAATCAAATATAGTTTTTAAAGGAATTAATAGGAAACAACACAGGGGTCCAAGAGATCAACATATCTTTGCAGTAGTAAAAAGTGGATCAGTCATAGAGAGGTATTTTTACGTTGTTCAAAAATCGTGAGATTGATTGGTATGAAAAGGAACGATAGCCGCCACTGGCAGATATGTCTCAAGAAGGGCATAGTTTGCTAAATAAATAGTGTTTGGCACCTGTTGTGATGAACAGGGGCCGGATTTTACATAAAACATATATTTTTTCCGGAGACTCCATGTTGTTCATAATGCACGAAAAACATGTCTTTACAAGTCTTTACTCCCAGAATGAAGTTATAAACACATATTTTTACATATTTTTCGTTTTAGCACATAAATACATATTTTTTGTTTTTAGCATATAAATACATATTTTCATAACTACATAAAAGTATATAGTATTTTGGTAAAATTAACATGAAACACATATTTCCGCATAAAGAGTAAAGTTTGAACAATATTTCTGGTTGTTTGTCGGTGTTCAACTGAAAGTTCTGCCACATGTCATTCATCAATCATCAGGTCTTCACTTTATAATCCGCTACTAGCCTACATCAAATCTAACTTCGCATTTTTGCCGGCGGCGATTGACAAGCTGCAGGGCCGGAGTGTAAGAGGCGTTGAGGCCTTGCAGATCTTTCTGAACGTGCAGGAAAAAATGGCAGATGACTTTGCCCTATCTTTGAAGTTTTCCGCGATTGTGGAACAGAACAAAGGCTTGAAGCAACTGATCCCGATTCTTCAATGTTCCTCTCCTGCTGAGAGCCTCGTCCACTCCGTCCAGCCATCTCTTTCTTGGTCTTCCAA
This sequence comes from Alatinidae sp. Z8VKAUB7J3, assembly GCA_010016025.2. NCBI lineage: Eukaryota > Metazoa > Cnidaria > Cubozoa > Carybdeida > Alatinidae > Alatinidae sp. Z8VKAUB7J3. The sequence goes on along the minus strand of JAAAKM020073195.1, from coordinate 79,729,130 downwards.
CTGGCCGCTTTCCTATCGCTCTTAAGTATTTTTTAATTATTCTTGTGTCGTTCATCCTCATAACATGGTCGTACCATCTCAGTCTTCCTTCCTCAACAACATTTAGCAATGGTTTAACATTCACTTCCATTCTAATTTGTTCATTCCTAAGCCTGTCTCTCATTGTCATACCTCTTATTGTTCTTATTTTTTATCAATGTAATGCCGTCAAAAGTTAGACAAATTGAGGTAAGTCCCAATATTTCGTTAATCGACTATATGTTTAAAGTTAACGTTGCCCGAGAGGATACATAGAGATACATCTATTGCCAAAGAACACCTTTTAGAAGCTATGAAAGATAGAATTTAATACTCCCTTCCAGTATTCCCTAATCCCTAATTCTGAAATCTCGGCGGAGGCCGCAAGATGATAACGATGATGATTTGTTAACAGATGGCACGAACTGGGAAGATGCGGAAAATGGAACTGTTAAGCGAAAAATGATTAAAACGTCTACACACTATATGGCAAAAGAGAGTTAAAAAGTTCGATCGAGTACGACGTCAAAAAGGCATACAAAATAATTCCCTTTTAACACAAGAGTTCAACGTGTGTTTAATACTTATTAACGTTTGAGAATTACTTAAAATCTACGCATATTTAAAGGTGTAGGATATAAAAGTCTTGATATAAATTATGGAGCAACCATTTCTAACTATATGTGCTAACACTTGATCGTCATGTTTACCGTCGTACAATTTTGTAGGTCGATCTTGGAGATAGGTATGGCATTGTCATACTTATGTATGCAAGAACGTAGCTTCTTCCTAGACCCGGGTTGGGCGAACGTTTTGGCGCGGGGACCACATTGAGTCTCGAAATTTGACAGACGCCCCAGGTGAGCACGAGATACGATACATATGAAAATTGCATTTGCTAACAGTAAATATCAAACATAAGCACAAAATATCATTAAATTATTAACATACTTTTTAATGAGAATATTGTTGTTGATCACGCATTTGAGCCAGTGTATCGAAGTCAGTTGGTATGAATTCAATCATTCACATCAAACTTTAATTCTGTACTAATCTTCGGCGGGCCGGATTAACAAGACCAACGGGCCGAATCTGGCCCGTGAGTCATAGTTTGCTCACCTCAATGCTAGACCCTGCATCTGTAGGCTGAACATTTTCGTAGTCTCACAGCCACGTTACAATCATGTATACTATTCCCTACACTGTACAAATTCTGTCATAGTTTTCTGGCAAACCCTGTATTGTGTTTCTGCCGAAATCATGCAACAGTAGTCATAGACTTCAAGGAAAGTAACAGAATTATACACTCTGCACGTAATTGGACTTTGAGGAGGGCCATGTTCGCAAACACCTGTCCGCATGGTCGTGGATGATGACGATAATGACGGTGATGTTGTCCAATGAGCTACTGTAACCCATTCACGCTAGATCCCCCCTGAAACTGGAAAGTACTTCTACGACAATATTGGAAACCTTGTAACAATTGCACATCATTGCTGCTATGCATATTTTGAGGCTTTAACACTTGCCGTAAATGACCGATTAAGCGCCCTGGGCGCTTATTTAAAAAACAAAAGTTTTTGGGTGGGCGCTTATTCGGACTGGGCGCTTATTCGGACCTAGGCGCTTATTAAGGAAAGGAAAAACAGAAAACTAAACATACATGATCTTCCTATAGAATATATTGAAACATAACGTTCAATCAATCAATACATCTTCATTGTCCTCCGCATCATCATCTAAAATCGTAAACTCTGGAGCTGCAGCATCCACGTCTTCGCTGTCCACACTGGGCGCTTATTTAAGCATGGGCACTTATTTGAGTCCTGGGCGTTTAATCGGTAATTTACGGTACTCTCACAAAACACATGCTGATCCCAGTTTAGACATGTAAAAGTAATCTACTTTTCTAAAATCTAGAACAAAACAGATATTTCGGGGACTTTGTCATTCAAAGGGGAGCATGGTCGATATCGCATTACCTTTTCCTCTATTCTTTCTTGTTTCAGTGCTTTCTTTGCTCTTTTTGTCAGAGAAAAACATTGCATGACAAAAGATGGAGGGTCTGAGGCCCATTTGCACCTCTGGAACCATCAGTGCATTCAAGTACAGCGAAAAAAACAATTTTAGGGAGCCCATTGATCTTGTCGTAAAAAAGGTTGCTAATTCACCAAACGTTACCTTACCTGAACTTACCGGATCGGGTGGGTTGCCCGGGTTTGTGGTGTGGTGATGACAACACCCATCCACCGGGTCCCCAGGTTGCGGATAGGGGAACGGCCTTCAGATATGAAGGTTAGCGGCGAATATTGAAATAAACCGTCCTGGACACATTCCTGGGTTGCCCTTTGGCAAGGCATAACAACCAACCGCCACCTCACCAGGGTCGCAGCGGAAGTCATCGGAAGCAGGATAACGGATGTGTAGTTGGCAATCATCAACAAAACGATGCATTGGCAGCAATACAAAATGAAAAGCAGATGGACGTTAAATCGTCAATGATTGTGATGAGTGAGCTTGAATGGAAGTTACTGCGACCACAGATGTAGTGGTGGCGTGCACATCTGTGTAAAATTAGCTAACGAAAGGACCGAACGTTACTATTTTCAATTTTAAAGAAATAGGAGACATTTACACAGTAAAACACGTGCAACAAGATTACAAACAGGAAAAAGCCGTAGAAAGTGTTAATGATGATACAAAACAGTTACCTAATTACTCGTCAAAAAATATTGTTATTACCTAGAAACTGTGTACATACAAAGAGAGCCCATCGATTAACAGATTTAGACAAAGAATGGAAAATGAAAATAACGGAAGAAAACTATAGGTACTAACAATTGATATTAATTAAACAGTTTTAACGGAACGGATCCGTCCTGGGCATTTAAATTTACGTTGTTCTGTTCTTGTTACTACTTACACCTTTTCTCTTTTGCTTACAAGGAACTGGAGCGGTGTTTGAGATGTAGACTTGGAGACCAGCAACATTATCGAATCAACGAAATAACAAGTACCATTAGTATTAAAGGAAATCATAAGATAGAAGTGTTAAGATGGTTAAAGGAGTTGGGATTTTGAAAGTTGTGGAACTCGTCATTGAATGGAAGAAGGACATTGTAAACGTGAAATATTTTCACCACAAATAATTTGCTTTTTAACTTTAGTCGATGTCGATAAAATGTGTGGCTAAATGTAAAAAGTGGCAAAATTCTCGCTACTAAATTATACTTTACTAGAATAAAGTACAGTATAGAATCTGGCAGTGTGATAATAGAATCAGAAGGTTTTTCGGTTACGAAGAAACCATGACATTTGGTTTGAGTTCCCGTCTTAGTGCTCTTTAGAGCCGCTAAAACTAAGTACATAAACAAACTATACGATAATTATAACTTGTTATAACTGTACATTAATAAGTTAAAACAAGGCGAAGACTGTAAGAGTTTTGGTAACAACCTGAGAAAGAACGCTCTGTTATGGCTGGATCAGTGTCGAGAGTGAAATGTAAACACGTGGAAATCCACATTTGAACAAACTGCAACCAATGGAAACGTCACTAAAACAGAGACTGTCTTTAAAATAGATGACTTGGTACGTTGATGTGCCTGGCAAACGATACTTTCCCCAGTTATTGTAATGGCAATTGCGTGGGACTTCCACAATTGAAAAAGGAAGCAACCTCATGGCACACCTAGATCCATGGGTAATTGGACTGTCCTTGGCATACACGATGACCGCGTCATAGCTGCCGTTCATATCGGCGATATGAACTCGGAAAATTGTCGACGAATTTGTCTTTCAAAATTGCTATATGAAAAGAGCGTATTGGGTTCCAAATTCTACACAATTTCCATTTCACGGTATGATTAAAAATGAACCACTGATCACTAAATGCTGTCGTCGAATCTTCTGTACTCTAACTGACTTCCATATCTCAATGCACCAGGTTTGCCAGGCTTATCCATAAGAGCCTTGGATCTCCGCATCAGGATTTGACACCAATATATATACATCTAGGAGCTGAAGACTGACATTTTCATTTAGAAACTACCAATTGCTTTTCATACTTTCTTTGCATCACATCCACTTTCCGCAATAAGATTGATATAGTGTTTTGATTTAATAGCTTTTAGACAAGTTTTGAAATTAAATTTTCTAATGGAAGCGTTTGGCAACATTTAGACGTACAATATGCATTCATATTGTTCACGTTGTTTAAATTGCCTTACTAAAACTCTGCAAGAAATCTAACTAAATACAACATGACTATACTGCTACTGTCCCCCGTCATTCTTATTCTCAAGCTTATTCTATGTTATGTTTTATTGATCTATATTAACACGTCTGCTTCTTTAGTTTAAAATCTTGCTACCAATGGATATCCTGCACTGTGCAAATAGCGGTCGTCCGTTTGATTTCCTCATTACGTAAACACCAACGTACAGCTTAATTAAGTTTTGGACAGATCTTTACCGTATTTGTTATTCCTGTGCCTCAGGGAATTTCGCATCATTCCGCAAATATACAATCGTGTTTTATCTAAAAACAGTGTATAGGGGCTTTTTTCTTGAATTGTTTGTAATCCATGATAAAATGTTTGTTATTCTGGTGTTTGATATTTGCTATTTGTTGTTTTTTTATTCTAATAAAACCTGCATTTACCACAATTCTAAGACGAGGCTAAATCATTATAATTACATAAGTAATTAAGCGCCAACAAGTGGCATTTCAGGGTTTAATAAGCTGGACACCAGTACAAGATCCATCACCAAGATGAGCAATTTCAGATGCAAAAGATGAAGCTACTTCATGTCAGAGGCCAAGAAAAGGATTATAAACATGTAAGATTAGTCGCTTCACAGACCAGTGGTCCGTAATCGTTAGCGTCCGCCGACCATGTCTGCTTTTTAGGTAGGCCTATTATCTACTAACCCAATTGCCAATCATGCAATATGCGTATCTCTGTCTCTCATGCATTCACAAGGTATTCAACCTCATGTTTATTATGACGTCTTTTACTGATCCTTTTTGCACTATGGCCTAGGAGCTTGAGTTCTCATTTAACTCAGTACAATCCTTAATAGGTTCCAGACACCTTGACATACTTTGCGGACCTAAAATCGAGGGCCACTAACATGGAGAACCTACTTGTTCTTACTTGGATAGTTTGGTCGCCTAGGCTAGTCACGTGTATTTTGTTATTTGTTTATATCTACTATTCTTCATGAAGGAGGATGAAGATGAATGTAATTTGGAAAGCTCCTGTATATCTTTATTAATATTGTTATTATTATTATTATTATTATTATTATTATTATTATTATTAGTAGTAGTAGTAGTAGTAGTAGTAGTAGTAGTAGTTTACAAAATCTAAATATGTGTGAGAAGCTGCTGTATGTGGAAAGTGAGAACCTGTGATCAATTCAACGAAGACTAAATAATCATTCACAATGACTATTTCCTCGGCAAGTTTTAGACTGTTAAATTTGAATAAATGTTCCATCTTTGATAAATAAAAACATTTATTGTACCGATTAAGAAATGGTTTTGATAAAAAAAACAAATTGACATAAATTTCCATCAACAATAAGTTCTTCTTACAAAATCTAAATATGTGTGAGAAGCTGCTGTATGTGGAAAGTGAGAACCTGTGATCAATTCAACGAAGACTAAAGTAATAAAAAGGTACTTATAGTGGAAAAATAGAGCAAAACTGCTACTTAAAAAACTGCGAATGTTATACGCCTGAATTTACATCAATTTTAACCTACACCTAGTACTAATTAAGTTGACTCAGCATAAATATATACAGAAATTTAAAATAAACAAGATTCTTGAGTTCCTTACGTTTTTACGAGTTTGTATGTTTTGGTCTTGTCATGAGTATTGATCTATCATGATGCTAAAGTAAACAGTGCAAACAAATCTACTTGTAATGTTTATAAAACTGACAAGTACAAAGGGTAAATCGATAAGTAAACTTAAAATTTCACTCCCATTTAGGACAATTTATACAATTTTTTGAGTACTCTTCCATTATATTAATCGTCAATTTAAGTCTTTTACTGTGCAATGTTAAACACTTCCTACTATTTCCGACAATTGATTATAATTTACTCTACACAAGGCCTAATATTATACTAAGTTGTCATTTTCGTACAATGTCATGTAAATAAGACCTCTTGTTTTTGAAAGCACCAAAGTGACAGTTTAGTACTATAGCTATCACGCAATAGGTATTTGCCGAGAGCATGCATGCCGAAAAGGACATTCGTGACTCACGTTCCACAAATTAGCATTATTCATAACGATTCCTATGGTAGATCAGAAATGACACTGCATTAAATTCTACTTTCTATGGTTTCACATACTTTTGTATGTTTTAAATATTTATATTTAGTGGCAAACAACAGACTTTGTTCTGTGAAGAGTTGATAACTTCTGTTCAGAGACCGAGCCCCGAAACTCCTCGAGCCCCAGAGAGTTGTGGTCTTTAAAGTTTACTGAAACTAACTTCTTTGTTTGGGCGGCGAATCAGGGGTCGTCGAGATTTTCGCAATCACGGTACGTGCATGTGATCTTGTTTACAATTTTGCTTCCTTTGTTTCAACGTGGTGGAATGGAACATGAAAGATAATGCATATCTAGAATTGTAACAAGTGAAATGCCAGGCGGAAAACGCAATCTGCTTATAAAAATTACAGCCAGGCTGAGTATCTTTGAGTAATCACATCTGTTCAAAACGGAAGCTGGTCCTTCTTGTAATCTTACACCAACACTTGACATGAACTTGTCTCTTGCAAGTCATTGCAGAACTAGTAGTCATCTACAGACCTATTTCACGTTAACTTTGAATTATAACCATGATTAACCGAGTGGCTGAGATAGAAACACTATCGTGTCCACTCCAGTTTGATATTGGTTTACTACCTCACCTGAAAGAATTCAACTTCAATGTGTTGACAGATTTATGCGCGCTGCCTTTCTTCTAAGAACAATTAAGCGTGTTCTCACAGCTCTCCTTTTGTTCTACATGCCAAAGTCAAAAGTCCAAACGAGGCAATCATGTCGGCCCCCAGTACTGCAATTTTAACGACTTTTACGGGCTTTTACAGAAAATACGGACAACTGAAGACAGAAAGAATCGACGTAGGCATATCAGTTAAGTATGATGAACAAAATATCAAAAAATTTCTGACCACTGGAGGTACACTTTAATGCTAATTTTGTACATAACACATTTTTATGCATTTTTTCAATGTTCCTCCAGCTCTATATTGATGGAAACCACTTATCAACCAGGGGGCACTAGCCTCTAAACTTCTTCCTCCCAAAGTTTTGTCCCATATGAAACCACTAGCAGCTGTTCTCCACTACAAATCTTTCACTGGGTCTTTGAATAATTGTGCAGTGTATATCATATTACACAAATGTAGTATGTCAATAACACATCATCTATATTTCCCTACCCCTATAACCATTCCCTTTTTGGAGACCAAAGGGACCACTACTTTCATAATTGTTGCTATGGTGACGATGATCAGCATTGAAAGATTAATGGGTGCCAAGAAATAGGTTGAATTACCTTTATCACAAGGTCTGTAGCCAGCCACGCCCATCAGAGGGAGGGGTGAGCTATCATGGGGGTAACATATGATTCATGGAAATTGAAAATTATTATTAACTATCAATTACTATAAACTTTTGGGGGCCTTCTATGATAGTGTGTGACAACTTTGATATTAAAAGATTGGTATTCTATAACCAACGTAATTAAGGCATGGGATGATAATCAATAAAAATTAAATCAGAAAAGTATTATGGCAAAACCTTAAAATGGGGTAAAATTTTAGGGGGACATGGCTGTCAAATGCCCCCTGGCTAAAGGCTTTTAGATCATTTGTTAAAAATCATTGATCTGGCTGTAGTAATTGGGTGTATATATACTCGTAAATTCATATGTTGTAACATTGGGTTGCTTAAGAACATTGTTTACCACAAGCTCTTATTATTATTATTATTATTATTATTATTATTATTATTATTATTATTATTATTATTATTATTATTATTATTATTATAGCAATGTTAACACCTTATGTTTAGTAGGAACTCTCAAGTGTTACTTTAAAGACTTACAAGATGCTTATTCGGGTTAATTTCATTAGAAACTCCTTTAGGTGACGGTGGTGAAACGCCCAAAAAACGAAACTGTGACGGACAAAATTTTGTAAATAACTTCTTAAAAGTTGCATGAAATCGCAAAAACATTGTTGTATGAAAAGCTTTGACATACTCCGAAGAGTACAAAACATAAGATATGGAGTCGAAAATGGAAAGAAAACCTTATACCCAGCTGTGTTTATGGAAGACACTACTTTTTGGAGAAAAAACTGGAACTGCCTTGTTCAGAAATGATTTTGTTTATTCATTGGGACTATTCAGTCATCTAATATCTTTTGGAAGTTGCATCTTGGAGAAAAGTCAAAAATGGCGTAAAATGTGCACTCCACATTCCACTTACCTAACAAACCTTGTTTGGTATTAAGTTTAGTTTGACAAAATTTGGACATTGGGATTCCACTTATGAAAAGTGTTTAATACACGTGTGTTTCGGCCCTTCCCAAACATCTGCTGGTCCCGTTTGTTGAAACCCATACTGACAAATGTTACACTGTTGTAACTAAGGTAGCGACTACATTTGATGCCTTAAAAAACCAGAAAAATTGCACATGCCGCAGAGGGGGCTGGTCTCCAATTGTGTCACACTGGATGTCGATGTCCACCGGTGGATGATTGGAAACTAATGTGGCGACTAGACAAAGACAGTATCATCGATCCCCGGTAGTGACATATTTTCTATTTCTCTAGTATTCTTTTCAAAAAAAGGCAGTATGTTAACATCAGAGGTCACCTACCTGAGTTGGTAGAGTACACGCCGTGAAAGCGTGGGTCATGGGTTCGATACTCGGTGGTAACATCATTTCTATTTCTCTAGTGTTCTTTCAAAACTAAAAAATCGTACTATCGTTCCGCACTACTTGAATGAGCTCTTCTGTTGTAAGTTGACATCAGGTCAGCTAAGCAACAATTTCACATCATAATATACATACCTTGGCATCGTTGAAGCTCAGCAGTAAAGCTTCTCTGACATTATTTCCAATTTTCACTGGTGCAATGGACGCTACAGACCCATAAAGCACGAAATGGCCTATCTGTTCTAATTTCTGTCGTGTGACTGGCTCTAATAATCAGACAAAAGCATTAAAGGTAGTTTTGACAAATTGACTTATAGTACAATACTTGTAAAGTACGATTAAATAATGGCTTTGTTTATCAACCCCTACTGCAAGGCACAGGTGTATGGTGGTACCATCATAAGGACGAAGAAAAATTATTATACACAAAAACTGGATTATGACTCCGTATGACAAAATCGTCGTCCGACATTTTTTATTTCCGATGCATTATGATATACTACAGTGAAAAATATATATGCCGATCAGAATGTCAGGGGGTGGGGCGGAATACGATAGTGAATTCTCTCAGGAGGGCGGCGCCCGCCCTTGCCCCCCTCACCTTCGTGACTGTGTATTCGGTCTATAAGACCAGCATACTTTCCACATTTTGCAGGTGTCGCAATTCGCTGATTACGAACAAGGATTTTACAATCTCGTCAGATTTGCAATCCATTATTTTCTGGCTCATATACACCATGCTAGCATATAAACTCCATACAGTACATGTTAAATAAAAAACTTTAATAATTCATCTTTTGAATGTAGTTTATGAGCACCGCGTCTCAATGTCCCCACCATTCAACAGGTGAGCTGTTAACAACCATTGACCTCTGTGTCATATTTATCAGAAGGAGGTTCATATCATGCCATTGGTATGAATGGCTGACCATTGGGAATTGCTATACCAATTTATCCAAAGTTTATCATTCATATGCAAAGTGGCAGAACACTACAGGAAAGACCGCAGATTGTCTGCATTTATTCATTAATATTCTTTCATTGAGCTTCTACTTTTATCTTCAATCCTTGGCGGTTTTCCGACGTGTGGGGCCCTCAGCACTTTTCCAACGCGGGGCCCTATTAAGGAGATGTATATCTGTCAATATCACACCCAATTTAGCTTACATAATATGGGGCTTTCACAGCGCCTATCGTGTGTAATAATTCTTATATGCAGTGCGGCGTGTGTATACATCAAAGAGTATAGCTTGAGCACGGGGCCCTGGGCTACCGCCCTGTCCGCCATACCCTAAAACCGCCTCTGCGTATGAAGTCATATGTAGCTACAGCCTATGTATTTACAGGGACAGCACCCAAACCACCACTGGTTGCACTTTCTTCACCTAACTCTAGAAATCATTTAAAATAATCCGTTCCGCATTTTATACACACCACAAAATGAATTACGTACAGGGGTGAATAAAATATTTAGCAGATAATTTGTCGCAGTGCTGGAAACTACTTGTCTATAATCAGAGAGAGGAAACATCATCCGTGGTTAGAAACTGGGGTTACAGTAGCTAATTGTTTTCCGTTAACGCTTTTTGACCTAAAAGGCCGCTGCAAAGAATTGATAATTTATAGAGAGGGATTTCCGAGACGAATGCGGACAGAAGATATACCATCGAGAAGAGAGGATTTGAAATGTTAGTTTTTGAAAAGAACACTAGAGAAATAGAAAAGCATGTCACCACAGGGGATAGAACCCGTGCCCCACCTGAGCGGCGTGCGCTCTACCAACTGAGCTAGGTGACCTCCGATGTTAACATACTTTTATTTCTATGAGTCTTATGTCACATAGGAAACAAGTAGACATGGTCTCTCTTCAGTACGCGATTAAACCGGAAGCACACGTTAGGGCATAACTGCCTTGGTTACACGGTGGCAACGGGATGTACAGCACTGTATTTTCTACGAGATGCTAAAATATTTCTACAAATTAAAAAGTTATCACCTAAAGGGATTACCTTTGATCAAATGCATTTCTAAGTTAGTTTGGTTTATTCAAAATCTTTCACACGCGATACCTCAAATAGTAGAGACATTTCGCAGCCTCTTTAAGAGAACAATGCATTAAGCATGTCGTTGCCACCACGTAACCAAGGTCGTTATCGCCTAACGTGTGCTTCCGGTTTAGTCGCGTATAGGTGTTTCTTTCTTTCAAATTCATAGGGGAAAATGACAAAGAAAACATACTTTTTTTCAGTCAAAATTTCGAGTATGACAAAATTAGGATCACATGGGTTTGAGAAGTTTTGCATAGTTACTAATTATGAAAGACAGGGTTTCAAACACAGATGATCAAGAAAATCATTTAAGTACTCAGAAAAAGTCCTTAAAACCGATAGTCAAAGGAAAAACATCCAGTATTTTTCATTAGGGGGCGATTTTGCTTCCTATTCATAATGAGGTTCAGGTGGCGCACATGTCCCATTGTCTACAGTAGTGGAGCCTCTGGGAGGGAAGGAGGGCTTTAGCCGCTTCACTTTTTGCCAAGTAGTTTAGCAGTTTTTACCTGAGAAGGAGAACGAATACGACGTTGAAAGGAAAGAAAAGAATGAAATAAGGTGCTTTACCATATCTTAATGTCAAAAGATGATCCATCTTTAAAAAAATCAACCAAATTTTCGAGTGTATAACAGCCTTCACTTTGACCTTGCAGCGCCGCCCCAATTTTGGAATAAATAATACCTGTTAAACTCAACCAATATATTTCCGTTAGCACACTTTATTAGTTAAAAAAAGAATGGACTTTCCTCCCTCAACAACTGGCTGTAGCCTGCAGTTCACCCTTTTCAAAAGTTATTCATAAATTTCAAAGCGAGGCTAACTCGGCAAATTCATTATCGAGCAATGGCGAAGCTGTGGCAGTGTAACCTTCTAACCTCATTACTCCTCCAAAGCTCTTGATAATGTACCAGTATTGAAATTAAAACAATAAATAAAGTAATCTATTCAATCGATAGCACAATGAAAATCAATTAGCATCTGTTTCCTCCGTTGAAATACCAAATACAGTGCCTCATTAATAAGCTGTTGCAACTTACGACTCAAACACAAACACAACAGTTTTCATCGAGACCTGAACAATAACTCCTTTCATGCTTATCTGCAAAAATGTGATAGTTCCGGTCACCACATCGCAGCACAGGCACAATAACATTAAACTTCCAGGGAAACTTCAATGCCTTAGCCATGATGTGCCACAAGGATCACACATTCTGTTTGGTGATAATCTACAAAAAAGAATCAGTAACATATCAACCACAAATTAAGCACTGTGCGAATCTACTGCTTACCCAAATAAGCCATATATATAGCAGGTTTGATAATTCTGGTTTTAAGTTTTGATAACAGTCATGATTCTCAAAAAACTGGCATCCCCCAAAGAAGCTCTGCTTATGGGAGAAAAGGACACAAAAAGAGCAAACAAACACATAACGTGAACAACTGAATGCCATTCCCTCTGAGGAGGAGGTGAGTTAACAATTATTCTGTTATAATGCGCTGAGAACCAAAATGGCCCACTTTAGTGCAGGAGAAATCTCACATTGCCCTTTTAATTGGTGAAATATCACTGATGATCAGTATATATTAGATATGGTACAGCACTGCATGAAAATTAATTTTGCTGCTTTACTTCCACCACATAACACCTACCAATTGCCCCTCACTGCTTCTGAAATCCAATTAATTGATATTGAAATTGTGAAGTTACTTGCTAAAAAGGTTTTGTGTACCTGTAGCAGTGAACCTGAGGACTTTTGGTCACAAGTTTTTACCAGGCAGAAAAAGGATGGGTTCTTCAGGATGATACTCAATCTTAAGCAATTAAGCACATTTGTAAAATATCTACATTTTAAAATGGAATCCCTAAATAATGTTCTAGATGTTATCAAGCCAATTGTCTGGATGGCCAGTGTTGACCTTAAGGATACTTTCTACAGCATACCAGTGAATTAAGAATATAAAGATATTTTAAAACCACCGTTAAGCCAGAGCCCACTTAGCTCAGTTGGTAGAGCATCAGACCTTTAATCTGAGGGTCATTGGTTCAAGTCCCATCGTGGGGAATAAGAAAGGAAAAATTTGAGGAAACAAGGCCTGCATTCTGTTGCATTTGTAGATGACACCTACTTGCAGTGGGACACAGCAGGCAGTTGCCTAGGCAATGCCAATAAAACAATGTCCCATTTGCAGGCCCTAGGATTCACAATCCACCCAGAAAACTGAGTTTTTCAGGTTCATTATCGGTTCTACAGACATGAAAATCAAGTGTCTGCACAGAAAACAGTCAATTTGAGAGAAAAAATCTCCAAATTCCTAGCAGATACAAGGCCTAGCATCATATCACTGGCTTCTGTAATAGGTTTGTTAGTTGCTGCCTTCCCACCATATAATTAGCATGGTGGTATACCAAATACCAATCTTCCATTCTCCTACAGAAATATACAAATACCACCAAGAGATTATAAGATAGAAACAGATGCAATATCCCTACAGCTGTTTACCTTCTGGAGATTTCAATTGGATCTGTGAGCCATTAATTTTTGTGATGGTGTAGGGAGTTGGTTCAAAGGTAGTTGAGAATTTGTTTCGATGAGCTTGTTGAAGAAGAACAAGGTCACCAGGTTGATAAGTGTTGTTGGTTGCCTTGTTGTGAAGGTCATAGTAGGTTTTGCTTGTGTTTTTGTTGTTTGAATCTCTGATGGTTGCAGAGGATGAAGGAGTTGCAGGCTTGGTGTAGGAGGGAATTTTTGTTTGAAGTTCGCGATTCATGAGAAGAAATGCTGGTGTTTGTCCAGTCATACGATGGGGTGTTGTTCTGTAATGTAGAAGCATGGTTGGGAGCGTGGTAATCCAGTTGGTGCTTTGTGCTTGATTGGTTTTTATGTGCTTCAATAAAACTTGATTGAAGCGTTCCACTTGGCCATTTGCACGTGGCCAGTATGGAGTTGAGTGAGTGAGCTTGATCCCCCATGAGGACATGGTGGATGTAAATTTGTGGGATGTGAAGTAGGCTGCATTGTCGGATTTCAGTTCGTGTGGAAAACCATGGGTAGCAAATACCTTTGCAAGCCACTTGATGATGGTTGCAGATGTAACTGATTTGACAATGGTTAATTCCGGCCAACGGGAGTGGTAGTCTGTAATGATGATTGCAGATTCGCCTGTAGGGAAGGGTCCGCAGACATCAATTGCCAAATGTGTCCATGGGTGTGTAGGCATGGTAGTTGGTTTTTACGGTTCTGGTCTGCTAGGTGTTCCATTTACCTGACATGGATGGCATGTATTAATATGGTGGATGATATCTTTAGCCAGGGTTGGCCACCATAACTTTGAGCGTAAGCGTTGCTTGCAACCGACGATTCCAGCATAGTATTCATGTGCTAGTTCTACAGCATGTTTTTGGCATGCAGCTGGGAGAATGATCCTGGTACCACGAAGTAGGATTTCATCTGAAACAGAAAGTTCATTGGCAATAGGCCTGAAGTTTGCTGGAAGTTGTTTGTTGTTCTGAACACAATCTTTTACCTGCTGTAAGGTAGGATCCTGCATAGTTGCTTCTTGAATTTCTTTGACTGTCATGGCACATGGTGTGACATGTTCAAGTAAGAGATATGCATAACGGTTAGCGCATGATGTGAGATTTCCCCTAGTGTTAAAAGACTGTGACAAGCGTGGTAGAGGATCAGCCAGGTTCTGAGGTCCAGTCCTGTATACTACCGAGAATTGGTACTCTTGTAGGCATCTTCTCCATCGTTCAATGAGAGCTGGTTGGGATTTACCTCCTTTGCTGATTGTAGAAGCAAAGATGTGAGTTAGGGGGCGATGATCGGTCTCCAGCTCAAACGAGAACCTAACTCTCAATTATACTCATGTTCTTAATATAAAAACTATGTTTATGAATACTCTTTTCATTTCTCTAGAGTAATATATTATGCAAAGATTACTACTTAAATAGACTCCCTTTCTATTTGCACTAGTTTGTATACAATGTCATTTATATTAACAACTGAAAGAGGCCTTTTAACTCTCAATTATACTCATGTTCTTAATATAAAAACTATGTTTATGAATACTCTTTTCATTTCTCTAGAGTAATATGTCATGCAAAGATTACTACTTAAATAGACTCCCTTTCTATTTGCAGTAGCTTGTATACAATGTCATTTATATTAACAACTGAAAGAGGCCTTTCAACTCTCAATTATACTCATGTTCTAAATATAAAAATTATGTTTATGCTTAGTCTCTTCAATGTTTTAGAGTAATATATCATGCAAAGATTACTACTCAAACAAGATCACTTCCTGTTTGTATTAGTTTGCATACAATGTCATATATATTAACAACTAAAAGAAGCCTTTTAACTCTCAATTATACTCATGTTCTTAATATAAAAACTATGTTTATGCTTAGTCTTTCCAATGTTTTAGAGTAATATATCATGCAAAGATTACTACTTAAATAGATTCTTTTCTTGATTGGTTGAATAAATTTACATTTTTGG
>JAAAKM020073195.1:79690560-79705148 GCA_010016025.2 Alatinidae sp. Z8VKAUB7J3 | reverse complement strand
CTAGCGTTGCTTCTGACGACTTGTGGCAGTTGACACAGCCATAGCACAATGTACCTACCCAATGATAATCTCTGGCGTGCCCTATCATACCTAAGACACATTCAACTTTTTTCCAACAAAAAAGATATACAAAGTAGATAAAGATTGATAAATCTATGTGTATAGAAAAAAAAATCTGTGAATTGTTCCCATTTAAGCCTCAATGTTCACTCTCTTGCTCAGTGACGATCGATTAATTAATCAAACAAACGGAAGAAGATAAGATAGTTGAAATGGAAAGGCGTCTAAAATTAGGGTCTCTTGATAGGCAAACTCCTGAGAAAAATCAAACCTAAAGTCCCTTTTCATTTTCTTGACTTTTGAGATCAAATGAGAAGAATATCAAGGGCTATTAGTGACTACAAATTTTCGCCAATTGCTTCGGATTTATATTCAAGAGATTGCACCAGAAACGGTCTTGGCAAAAGAACCCAGGCATGTCGAGAGGCTGTATGTGACGCGTATATTGAGACAACCAGATGGAAGTGAACGAGTGCTTGAAACATCTGAAACAGTGTCTCCTATGCAGCCTGCGCCGGAAGATGAAGAGCCAAAGAGGGTTGAGCAAGTAAAAGACAACAGGGGACGTGTAACCAAGACAGTCACTCGCAGTCCTGTGTTTGTGCTGAGAAAGAGAAAAGTTGTAAAGAAGAGCCGGGTGATGCCAGATGGCAGGGAGGAACCTGTAGAAACTAGTGTCGTTGAGCCTGAAGAAACAAAGGAGATTACAGCACCTGTTATCAGACGTGTTGTTAAACGGGTTGTCCACGGGCGAGATGGAAGAGATAAGGTAGTAGAAGAGGAAGTTGATGTGAAACCGTTTGAAGTCATTGAAACAAAGGAAGATTCCAAGCCAGAAGTGACAGAAAAACGGGAAAGAGGCAAGCCTGTGCGAACTGTCAAGAGAAAGATAGTTGAAACCAGGCAGCAAAACGTCACTAAGAAAGTAACCAAACGACCAGATGGCAAACAAGAAGGACCTGTAGAAGAAGAGGTAATCAAGCCTGTTGAACCTGTGAACTACAGGATTGTGCGCAAAACTGTCAGGCATCCAGATGGCACTGAGAAAGTAACAGAAGAGCCTGATTTCACTATGCCAGATGATGCCAAAGAACCCACAGTTGAAGATGTGAAAGACCGACGAGGCACTGTGGTGAGAAGGATTATCACTAAACCTGTTCCAATGATAACAACAAGAAAGGTGTACCGAACGATAATCATTGCCCCAGATGGTCGGGAGGAGAGTGTACAAGAAAGAGTTGAAGAGAGAGGACAGCCTGGCCAACCACAACCAGACAAGCGTGCGCCAGAGGAGGAGAAACCAACAGACGAGGAAGTTGTGACTCCAATGGAAGTTACAGTTGAAGAAGCATCGCCTCTTGAGCCAGAAGAGTTCCCAGAGCAACCCGAGCACACTGAAACGACGGTAGACGAACACGGCCACGTTGTGCGCAGGACTATAACGGTTAGGAAAACCATAGTGAAGAGAATCATCCGTCTACCAGATGGTACCAGAAAAGAGATTGAAGAAGAAGTTCCTGTTTCTGATGCCGAAGACAGAACTGACAACTTTGAGGTTATTCAAGATGACAAACGAGAGCCTTCCAGACCTACAGAGAAGCAATTTGTGCCAGAAGAAAGGCAGATTGCACCAGAAACGGTCTTGGCAAAAGAACCCAGGCATGTCGAGAGGCTGTATGTTACGCGTATATTGAGACAACCAGATGGAAGTGAACGAGTGCTTGAAACATCTGAAACAGTATTTTTTCAAGTTTTAGGCTTTTTTTTGTCCAACAGCAATTTGTAATTTTGCTCGTTTTATGTTTTGCGGATTCTTTAATACCATGTACAGTGAAACTGACATCTGAATGCCTTAATGATCTGACTCTGAATTTGTATAGTAGAAACTAAAAAAATACCCCAAAAATAGAAAAAACTGGAAGTAAATTTTGAACGACAAAGACTTCCATGCGCAGTTATGCAGTTTTGTTATTAGCAGACGTCAAATTAAAAATCCAAAAAAAAAACAAACATTGATGAAAACATCACATGTGACACCAGTAATCTTAAGAAGTGTAGCTTCCCTTTTAACCCTACGGGATAAAAATTGGACTTGGGTCCTACATAAAAATTTGCAGCACTTTCGACATTATTTCAAAATGATCACAGCTGTGGGTGAGCTTAGCATTACATTTACAAACTCTAAAATTGGTCAGAGCAAAGTATAACTAAATAGCAATTCACAGTAAGATTTAGTGAACACCAAAATATTCCTAATCGTTTGGTTTCTATATAGTTAAGGATTAGTAAAATAGCTGTCTTATTGGCTGCTCTCTGATAAAACTCTCTGACATTGTAAGTGGGTAAAATGTAAGATAAAATCTTTGCGGAGAGTAAATCTTGGTACTAGCTAAATCCTATTATGAATGAGTCTTAAAACAATATGAAACATAGCTACAAAAAGAATTTCCATTACCTACAGCTAGAGCTACTACTTTTAGTTTTTTCCAATGATACGCTGCCTGATTGGACACACTAGTGAAACTCCTCTATGCTACCGTGTCTAAAGCTTCGACAAGTGTCTCCCAGCCAAAGAAACCCAAAGATTATAAGTTTCTATTTTAACGTGTTTAAGGCTTTGGTTAGTATCTCCCATCCAAAAAAACCCAAGTTTTTAAGTTTTCAGTACTAATGTGTCTAAGGATTTGGCTAGTGTCTCCCAAACAATGAAACCCAAAGACGGTACGTTGTCCGTGCTACTGTGTCTAAGTCTTCGGTTAGTATCTCAAAATCGAAAAACCCAAAGATTGTAGATTTCCTGTGTTTGTGTGTCTAAGACTTCAGTTAGTGTTTCCCAACCAAAAAAAACCCAAGGATTGTAAGTTTTCCACGTTAACGTGTCTAAGACTTCAGCTAATGTCTCCCCACAAAAAAAAACAACAAAGAATACAATCTTTCCATGTTAACGTGTCTGAGGCCTCGGCTAATATCTCCCTATAAAAAAATCCTACAGATTGCAAGTTTTCCGTGCTACTATGTCTAAGGCTTCGGCTAATGTCTACCAACCAAAAAAAAGCCAAAGACTGCAGGTTTCCCCTGTTACTGTGTCTAAGGCTTTGGTTTTCCAAGCAGGGTTTGTAATTCTTCTTTGGTTGAAGGTGACAGCGTTTCAGTAATAGCTCGTATTTTTAGGGGTCAGGTTGTATTCCACTGTTCCTGATTATGTGTCCAAAATAGCAAACAAAATCCACTGAAAATTCACATTTGTTTTTATTAAAATATGTTCCTTTTTGTCTAGCTCTTTCTAATAGTAGTTCTAGTCAATGATCTTCAGATGTATTGTGCAAACAAGAATAGTGTCTACTATTATTTTTACTACTTCTAGACCCTCAAAAATCTCTTCCATTTTTTCGGAAACTCGCCCTGAGGAGATATGGGCTCAAAAGGATTTCTTTTCCATCTATATTGTCCATAGATGGTACTAAACGTAGTAAGAAATGAAGCTTTTTCTGATAGAACCATTGACCTATAACCAGGGGTGGCAATGAGCTTAGAAAAGATGGTAGCACCTGAGAGATTGGCTATCACACAATAAAAAGTAGGTATGGTGTAGTAAGGTCTTTGTATTGCTTTATTTAAGTCAACTGGATCTATACATAGTCTTATATGTACCTTCCACATGTCTTACAAGTACCACCTACCTTTACAGGTACCTTCCATCTGTCCAATCCCATTAAAAAAATCTTGGTATTTGTTTAGTAGCTTTTCAACTGTGTTTTTTTCTATGTTCAGAATTATTTTGATTAGGTTCATTTCTTTCGAGGTCTGCAACTCTAGAATGACCACAGAATTATCTTCTATTGCATAAAATTTGTGCATTTTGACTTCAGACTCGTATTTCTATAATAGGAAGCTGGTACCAATGGTTGGGATTCTTGATCCATTGTAACTTGTGAGGTTTTGGAAGGTGGTTGAATCTGTGGCACTGGATTCATTTTTAGCTATGTATGGCAGGGAATGGTGTTAACTTGCACTCCTGAATCGTTTTTAAATTCAAGGCTTATCTGTGCATTTAGTAATAGTAGAGCAAAAATTTTGTCTCTGTTTCCTTCTTTGGTTATTTTGTATAGTAAGTTTTCTTCAGTGCGTGTGGGAGTTTCTGCTGTAATGATTGCATTCATTGTTTTAATACAGCAAACTTTAGCAAACTGATTGATTTTTTTGCACTTTGCACGTGTTTTACCTTTTACTGGGTATATATTCATATCACCTTTTGTAAAATTTTGTCCACAGTTGAAGCAGTTGCTGTTCCAATTCCTTTGTTCATGAATTGTTTTCCTGACAAGCTGGCTTCATTTGTTTTGAAGTTTCTTCTTGTGATTGCATTTATTTCTTGTTTATTTTATATTTGGTTTTTGTCAGATTTTTCTTCAAATGTTTTCATTTGGGCTTGGGTCGTTTCATCCATCTTACATATATTTACGATTTCATAAGTTATAACCGATTCCAAAAATTTTCAGTATGCCAACTCAAACTCGACTCCCGCTCTATTCAGCAAAAGTTTAATAAAATTCCTTATTATATTGTACTCTGACGTCGATGGAAAAAGAAGATATTTGTTTATAGAGACTACATATATACTGAGGGACGAAATATGCCACCGTTGACTGGACGTTCCCGGAAATTCAGACGTGTGATAAATTACTTTCATATAGTGTTTCAATCATTTACTATTTCAGAAATTTTGCCCGTTGGTGTTTTGGATGTATAGGGGCCATCATTTTCCGTTTTGGGCCACTGAATGGTGATTTAGCCACGGTAGAGCTGCATGATTTCTTTCGTTGCTAAAATGAGGATTGGAGCTAAAAATCTCCAATTGATTGAGCCCCTTTCCAATTTCTAAGTCTTGTAGTTCATTGCAGTCGCTCCTGGTAAAAAAAAAAAAAAAATAAAAAATAAAAAATCCTCCTTTGTATAAATTCTGGAATTATGAATGCTTGTAGGTAGATCTCCTTCCGTTGAATTCCATTCTGAATCCTCCTTATATTATTATCTCACTTGGTGTTATTATTGTGGTAGGGATACTTACAAAGTTCGAGCATAGGGCAACCAATACCCATTGCCTTCATACCAAAAAAAAAACCCTAGCACTATTAGCCTCTGGACTATTGGCGCCCCCTCATGCGCAGTATTTTGGGATAGGGCTTTCCTTTATGAAAGTGACTTCCTTAGTAGTCTTATGAAGTCTTATGAAAGAAACTTCCTTAGTATTGTCAAGATGTCCACTGTTAGTTTCCTCCATCCTCAGAACCCCATCTGTCTGCTTCAGACTAGCTTGGGTAGGTAACAGTTGTTTTTCAAAAGAGAAGGGGAGTCACCTACCACTCGCCAGCCATCAGTGGCAAGCGCTCTTCAGGACTGGTACCAGTAAAAGAACTTCTTAATTCCATATCGAATTGCTCGTCAGGGATCTTCTCTCAGCCCACGGTCGGGGTTTCATATGTCAAAGAGGACTAACCTGTCTTGTATGATATTGGTAGCCATTGCTGTCTTCGACCCAACCAATATGGACAGTGTCTTCCAGAAAATACCCCGCTTGATAATCAGACACTGAGCAGGACGACCAAAACAAACAAACCGATGACCGTGGATTGTCAGTTAAATTGACATATACTGATATTTCTTCGTTAAATTTTGGATAATTTTTTATCTATGAAAGTAAAAACGATGAAAACATTTCAAACGTATTTTGTCTTAAAAGTGCAAATTCTGTTCTGGTCTTGAGAAGGGATAGGGGTTATCAGCCCTACCCGTGTTAATTTTTGCTCGTTTTGAGTTTGACTCGTACGGAGGCACTAAAAGTGGGTTCAGACGCATTAAGTTGCATTTGCGCAATTGCCCTAGGTTTTAAACTATGCCTTTTTATTATTTTCATTAGAAAATAGAAGAAAAAATTACCATGTTTTTCTATTCAGGAATAGTAGCGCGTCACTATTTTTGCAAAACAGTTTATTTCACCTTTCGCATACCTTCTGACCAGCCTTGTGAAATACTCTCTTGGAAGGAACAGAGGTAACAGGTGATGCAAGTAGACAGGAAATTTATTCATGGGGCCTTTCTAGGGAAAAATATTTTTTGGAGCCAGAATTTGGTAACATTGCATAATGTAGAAGTTATAAGAAACTGTGGGGGAAGTCATAAACATCTTAAGATTCTTTGAGAACACAGTCCAAAAGCTGCCCATTACCTATATTTCTGTAGTTAGTTGAGTCATAGATTTTATGAAAAACGTCGAAATCCTGTTTTTTATCGTCAGTCCTGTGAATTTCCATCACTTGAGTAGATTAGTGTTTTAAAGAGCTAGGGATTCCTTATCGACCTTTAAGGCAATATCCTTATTGGCTATGATAATACATTTGGTCGCTGTCAAATATGTGGAGTCAATCAAATTTGTTTTCTGTAATATGTGGCTTAAGAAAGCATAGTCTGGATCAACAAACTTGGTATCCGAGACGTAATCTCAATTTATTTATAGCTACTAAAGCGACAATTAAGATTAGTTTCTAGCTATCATGGTTGTACCGTTGACAATTTTTCTTTGAATGAAGACTCTGGTTTTTGAGTCCATGGCTGCTAATATAATGAATTTTGACAACTGGTCCAAATTTTTAAGCTTGGCAACCTGTCATTTTACATCGGCAAAACGTATCCTAGCCATCTCAACCTTTCTTTCAGTATAGCCCTAGAAAGCGGGATTGAACAATACTTTTTGCATGGCCTACTGTCTGAAATACGGTCAGTCAGTGGGCACTCGAAATAATCCGTAGGCAATTTCTCTGGACAACATCTAGAAAATCTTTCCTCGTTTTTCGGTGTGCCCGTGCTTTAGAGACATATTTGAAGACTGCCATCCCTTTAGCTTCCAATATTCTGACCTTGGTTCGCAGACTTATCTTCCGTATCCTTCCCTACTTTTTTCAACTGTGAAAAACAACCTGAGCCTAGGCTATTCTACTTTTAACATATTCATTTTGCCCACCGTCTTTAACAACAATACTACCTAGGTAACAAAAGTTATCAACTTGATCGATCTTTTTGTTACCCAACTTCACCTCTTTACATTCACTTATTCCTAGTCTTAGCGACTTCTTAATATTAATTTTCAAACATATTCTCAGGCCCTCAAAGGTGCTACTGCCATTACCATTGAGGTATCACTACTGACTCGTTCTATGGATGAAGGATGACAGATTGCCAAGTTCGTTGTGCCGCCAAGCCATATAGGGCCAAACGAAAAGCAGGTTGTCCCCGAAAGGGGTGTAAGATATCGTCAGAGAAGATTTAAGGGAAATAGGAAGATATTGGGAGGGTGTACTGAGGGAGGGTTTTAATAGATTGGGATAGAGGAGAAACGTGCGTAGCTGCTGCTGTAAGTTGTTAGTAGTAGTAGTATATGTTTGTGGAAACAGCGCACGCAAACCTAAATCGAAAGACACATTAATACTCTTCTTTCTCCAGGCGAGAATATATGCTCATATTTGAAAAAAAAAATATCAAAGTATCTCTTAAAATGAAGAGATTCTGAAAATCTAAAAATATAGAGAAAAACAAAATTTTTCTCGCTTGAATTTTACATTTGTCTTCTTTATAATTTGCTTGTTTTCCATTTATAATATCTGGCCAATATTGTCTTGCAGCTCATTAAGATTTGAAATTAAATTACTATTCAACCAAACTGAGCAGGGTGGGTTTCATCTTCCCCAACTTCTTGGGGAGATTTTGGAACAGTCAGGTACGCAAGATTTTGTTTTGTTTTGGGGAAGGAGTAATTTCGAAAAGAAAACCAAAATGTGTGAATATTTTCGAAAAATATTAGAGATCACGAAACCACTAAAAGTACTTGAGATTTGGGAGGTCACTGAACCAAAACCTCCTCCCCCTCCCTGTTCCTGTCTGATTAAGTATACATCTTGGTTTGACAAATTTCCACATAAAGTCCTTCAAATTACATTGATAATTAATTTATTCGATTTTTGAGTAAAAAAATTCTTTTTTTTTGGGGGGGGGGGGGGGGGGCTACAAAAAAAGCTTCACAAAGCACAAACTTTTTTCAACGGCGTCCAACCGCAAGTCCAACCGCGGTGACATGAAATCTGGATGTCTGGAAACATTAAAGTTAGTGCAGAATAGTTTTAGAACCAAAAGGATAAAAGTAGTATTTGCATACCCCCACCCCCAAATAAAAGTGAATCAAAGCCAAATACTGGAAGCGTGGAGTCAAATCCCTCCCCCCCAAAAAAAAAGTGAATCATAGCCAATTAACCTTTTGCTGTATTGATAATATGATAAATTAGTTATATAATTGTTTTACCTATGCAAATCTAAGATAAAGGGCATGTTCCCTTGTATAAATTTACTTTTTAAAATTAAATTACTTTCCACAGTTCTTTCATAAAGCATGAGGCTTGTCTGGCTATAAATGAAAGAAAATTTCACGCTCTAATTGTATTGGTTTTGTCCCGGTTTTTTTTTTGTTTTTTTTTTGTTTTTTTCTATACCGCCGATCCCTATATACCATAAATAAAACTGTTTGCATACTGTGTTTGACAGTGGATAATTTACACCACACTCGTAATCACAAAAAAAAAACATTGGCTATTCTTGAAGTATTTTTTCCTATTTACAGAAGCTGTGAAAATGTGAAGTTGAGTGGAAGCCATTTTATTTGAAGATTAGGCCTATTATTAAGATCTTTACTAGCACTTCCTGGGCGTTCGATACCATGCATGATATTTTGCGAGTTTCAGTGTCGGCTGACAGTCTCAAAGACAGAACCCATTAGCAAATTTTCCTATCATCACAGGGAGCTTTCAAAGTAATTTTGATAAAAAATTGATTGGATATCTTAATCATTTCAACACTTCGAGTAAAGCTGACGAGATGCTATTTTAAAGCAAAGAAAACCTATAATCTCTTATTAATTATTAAGCAAAATGACGTCTATCCAATGTACATACAGCATAGATAATATGAATCCTATGTCAGAAAAGATTTCAGTCGAGCCGGTCAGAACAAGTAGAAAATTCCAAAGTTATCATATTATTCAAGAATACTTTGTTTGAGCTTATTTTTAATGTTTTCCAAACAGGTATACTAGAATGTGCTTAGGTACTGTGCTTCCCAGAAGTTTAAATAGGAAATTATGCACTGTTCAATATTCAAAGAAAACAATATCGATGGGGCACAAATTTTATCGACGCCCCCCTCCAGGATTGTGTATCTGCCCCTGCATTAGCTTGTAAAATTTTGAAACAAATAAGCCACTGAAACAATTTCGAAACAAACCGCCCTGCATTGGCTTGTAAAATTTCGAAACAAATAAGAGTTCCAAATAGCTGGAGGTCCGTTTAATTAGATAGTGAAACAAGCTTACAATCGAATAAAAAATGATCGAATAATGAAAAAATACTATAGAGTCCAAGAAGAATGAAATAAATAGGCGTACACAGGTCAAACTCTTAAAAGGGGGGGGGGAGATCTTCTTCAGTTATGGCTTCAGTAACTGAAATGCAGAGAGGGATGAAAAGAAGATGATTATCTTAGGAAGATCCGGGTTGCAGCGGTAGCTAGTGTAATTTTATTTAAGTCGGAATAACTGTATCGTCGGCACAAAAAGGGAGAAGTTAAATGATTTATCTAAGACTTCCAGGAAATTAGGTGTCGGCTTTTAGTTTTCTGTCGTTTATTCTGACCTCTTATCGAAGTAATAGGGTGATCAAGCTACATTTTAGGGTGATCCTTTATGGTATCGAAAGGCCTTCAAGGCATTTAAGAGTTGAATACTGAAGAATTGAATGAAGTTACTATTGGCTCTAAAATACTTTTCTTGCCGACTAATGGAATGGTCTTCGTGTGTGACAATGGCCAACTTAACTTAGAGATTGCAAGTTCAATGTCAGCAAGTCCATATTTTTTAACCAATGGAGCATTCCAATGCCAAGGCGGTAGCAGAAGCAAGCAAATACTTGGCGAACTGAAAGAAAATAGATGGTACTTTCAGACAATCAGTTCTAGTAAACAGCTTCCAGAACGGAGCAATATACAAAATATGAGGAAGGGCTACAACATTGAAAAGGCTAGCTAATAGTAGGTGGTCTAATCGAACTTTTGCTACAACAATCGATGGATAAGAAGCAGATATGCGTCGTACGAGATGCTCTAGAAGAAGGGATCATGTGCGGCGTTGGGACGAACCAATGGGAAGACCTAGATAAACGAGGTGGTCAACAGTTCTAACAGTGGTATTGCCAAGCACTATAGAGGACGGTGCCACATCTTCCCAATTAAAAAGCACTACTTTCCCACTTATCAGCATTGAAACGAAGGCCACGTTTAAGATACTCCTGTTGAAGTGTGACAAAGACCTTATTCATTCTTTGGACGGAACGGCTGAGATTTAAAACGTCATCTGTATAATAAACTTGTGTGTTAGGTAACAATTATTGAAAACATTAGGAGAAAAAATTGCTCCTTAGGAATGAGTTTGCTATTTTCAACAAGGAATATTTTTATCCGGAGGTAGTTTCAGGCGAATACTTAATCGAAAGTACATATCTCGAAGACACACAATCACCGAAAAATTTAGTCCATGTTTGGCCGCTTAAAGGAGTATAACTGTGTGGATGAGGGAATCAAAGGTGTCTCTGATATTTTTACTAGCGAAAATTAGACATTCTCTTGAGGGTTCGGTGGCAATTACTACATTGGTTACAACTATAAGGGCATCAGCACAGCCTGTTCTCAGCCTAAACACGAACTGTCGAGGTGGAGTGTAAAATGTCTTTTCAAGGTCAGATCGAAAAAGAAGCTCAGAGACTTTGCAAAAGGAAGTCGCAATCGTAATAGGTCGAAATGATGAACATTCTGGGTTTGGTTTTCCTTTTTTGGGAATTGGGATAAGATCTCCAATGCGAAAAGGAGAGGGTAGAATTCGCTGTGTAGAGTTATATGCATTAAAAGTACCAAGTTTTGGACTAATGGCTCTCCCCCAAACTTTAAATGCAAAACACTGGTGTGTTCAATACTATTGGATGATTTAGGCTTTAAATGCCCAATGACATCTACAGTTGGCGCTGTATCACTGTTGGGACTGGTAGCAAGGAAATTATGTAACTTAGTTTCATGAAAAAATTCAAGGTTCTGATCAGGAGCAGCATATTCGGATTCATAGAAGGTATAACATTCTTCATCAGGGATGTCAGCCGCAGAGACAGATGAAGGAGACCTATAGCTGCACGTCGGGCGCGAAGTCACCCTGGTCGATGGCCTCGCGCTCGAGCGCGGCGAGACGCTCGAGGAAGTCGCCGCGCAGGGCCGCGTCGGACTTGTTGGGATCGAAGCCGGCGTCGCGCAGGAGCGTGGCGCGCAGACGCGCGACCTCGGCGCGCATGCCGCGCGGGATCTTGCGATCGGCGTGGGCCTTGACGGCGCGGATCGCGAACTCCGTGCGGATGCGGCGACGCTTCCACGACGACTCCGTCGCGACGGCGCCGGGATCGTTCACGTCGATCGGCCCCGTCGCTTCCCACTCGATCGCACGGTCGTTGGCGAACTTCGCGGTGGCCAGGTCGCCCAGGTCGGTCCCGGCCTCGATCCAGCGATCGAACATGTCGATCGCCATCTCGCGGCTGCCGCGTCCCAGCGCGAGCCCGCCGGGCTGGTCCCAGACCTCGAAGGCACGCTGGTAGAGCTTGATCTGTCCGACGCGCGCCTGCTTGCGGCGCACGGGCGTGGTGATCTCCTCGCCGGGCGCGGTCCCGCCGAGCAGCACGAGGCTCTCGGCCAGCTCGCCGAAGAGGTTGCCCATGGTCACCATGCTCTTGGCGTCGAACGGATTGGCCTCGAGGTAGGTCGCGTAGGCGTTCTCGGCTTCCTGCACCCGCTTGGCATGCGCCGCCTCGAAGGCGAGGCCCTGGTAGGCGTTGACGTTCCAGGGACGATCCTCGCGCACGGCGCGCCAGAGCGTGCCGTCGCTCTCCCAGTGCGCGTTGCGCTCGATCGTGAGCCAGCCGAACAGCGCGAGCACGCAGGCCGTGATCGTCAGCGCCGCGGCGCGCGGCGTGTCCTTGAGCGAGGCGAGCAGGTAGCCGAGCCCCACGGCGGCGCAGAGCAGCGCCGGGTAGAAGAATCGATCGGCAACGAACGTCTTGAGGGGCACGAAGACGTTGCTCACCGGACCGAGGGCCACGAGGACCCCGAGTGTCGCGAACGCGAGAAGGTAGCGCCGCGTGCGCAGCCCGAAGATGCCCGCGGCCACGAGCGTTCCGAGCACGCCGAGACCGACCCACACCTCGGGGTCGCTCCAGCGCTGGGGCACGTCGATCCGCGTATCGAACGTGAAGCCGAGCGGCACGAGCAGCTCGCGCAGTTACCACGTCATCCCGTCGGCCATGGCCCGCGCCGTGGCGAAGACGCTGCCCTGCGGATGGCCGACCTGGGCCAGGCCCGGCAGGACGGCATGGCGCAGGCCCAGGTAGGCCAGGGCCAGCGCCGCGAGGATGCCGACGCGCATCCAGGTCGTCCGGGCCCAGGGCGTGGGACGGGCGGCGTCCTCGCGCGGCAACGCGAGGTCACGCAGCGGCAAGAGCAGGCTTAAATTATATACAACTTTATTAATTTTTACATTATGCATATTCCCAACCATACCCAATACTAAACAATATTCTTCAAAAGCCTTTCTTGTATCATTTCCCTCGTCAGGCTGTTGTATCATTGCTTAAAATATAAACAACCTTATTAATTTTGATTTCATGCATACCTCAATACATAGCAATACTTTTCAAAAGACGTTTTTCTATCATTTCCCTCATAGAAATGTTGTATACAAAATTATTCATTTTGACTTTATGCATACCCCAATACTAAACAATATTCTTCAAAAGGCTTTATTGTATCATTCCCTCATAGACCTGTCATACTATTGCTTAAAATATATACCACCTCAATAGTTTTGACTTAATGCATACCCCAGTACTAAGTAATACATATCATAGGGCTTTATTGCACCATTTCGCTCACAGGGCTGTTGTATCATCACTTAAAATATTACTGCCTTTATTATTTTCAACTTTATATATATCCCCAATACTAAGCAATAATTTTCAAAAGAATTTTTTCTATCATTTCCCTTATAGGGCTGTTGTATGATTGCTTAAAATACATTAAACTTTATTAATTTGTCTTAATGAATACCCCAATACTAAAAAATGCTCTTTAAGAGGTTTTATTGTATCATTTCCCTAATAAGGCTGTCCTATCATCACTTAAAATATATACGACTTTATTAGTTTTGACTTTATGCATATCCGCAATACTAAACAATACTTTTCAAAAGGCTTTGTTGTATCACTTCTCCATATGGCTGTTGTATCATTTATGAAATTACATATGACTTTGTTACTTTTGACTTTATCCACATTCCTAATGCTTAGCAATACTTTTAAAAAAGACTTTATGTGTCATTTCCATCATGGGGCTGGAAAAAATACTGCTACTACTTGCAATTCACTGCAGCACTTTGTTGGCTACTTTGCCTGTGGATAATGGTGGAATCCACAGTGAATACATATGAAGTTGAAGGAATGCAAAGAATTGTAAATAACCTTTGCATAGTTTACAGCATCTTTGCAGGCTTTTACTGGGTTCCATTCCACAATTTGTTGGCAATGAAGATTGTGAGGGTGTTTTTTTCTAATTGAGGAGGGGGGTAAAGTATAGAACGTCTGTATGTAAAATGTGTTAACATTAAATATTCTAATTATTATGATGCAAGAATTGTTTTCTAACTTCACACTGTCCAAATAATTCACCTTCACTCCCCCCCCCCCCCCATCCCAATTTGCTAATACATTACAAATTGACATATCTGTTAACAAATGAACTAACCTCCTTTTTATATAATCTTAATAAGGAGGGAATTAATGCCAGGTTTGCTTCTCACTCAATTGGACTAAGGCTGCAAACAGCAGCGGGTTGATGCACATCTTGGAGCCGGGGATCGAACCGATGATGCTCAAGTTGATGGCCGGTGCTTCGAAGCCGATCATGCAGACGCCGAGGCTGGACGACAGGTTGTCGGCGCGGATGTTGAAGCTCGAGCCGATCGTCGGTGTGCCTTGGACGCTCAGCGTCGGCCCGCCGAAGCTGTGGGGACCGGCGCCGCAGCCAGGTGAGAACGTGATGCCCGAAGGATCGCACGCGGGGAGCCCGTCAAAGACCCAGGTCGTCGCGTCGCCTCGGCAGACGACGAGCTGATCGCGCGCCGCGTCATACGCTTGCCCGTGACTCGTGGTCAGCGGCGGTATCGTGGTCAGCGGCAGGATCTGCGTCCAGTCCGAGCCGTCGTAGCTCCAGATGTCGTTGTGGCCAGGCTGGCCGCCGAGGCCTGTGCCGCCGCCAAACATGACGATGCGATTCCGCGCGCTGTCGTACGACACACCCATGGCGTGCCTGATGGCGGGCGCGTTCTGCGTCGGGACAAGGCTCCAATC
>JAAAKM020073195.1:79672605-79683369 GCA_010016025.2 Alatinidae sp. Z8VKAUB7J3 | reverse complement strand
CCGCGAGCGGCGCCACAACTCGGCGTAGTTGCGGTCGTTCTGAACATCTGCGGCCGCCTTTTCGGTCGTGTTGGGGCTGACCATGATATAAGGCTCCCGACCGGACTGGACGATGATTTCGGCAGTCGCCGCGTTGATTGCCTGGCCGACGGCGATGGCGATTGATGTGGATGTCGCGCCGACCCGGTGTTCGCTTCCGTCCACCGTCACGCCGGCATCGCCTTTGGGCACACCGGTATCAATCACCACATCCGCCAGCTCATAAAGCCGCTTGCCGCAGGAGTGTCGTGAGGGCGTCGAAGACGAATGAGGCACAGAGGTAACACCGATCAGTTTCATGCCACGTTCCTTGGCCCCGACGGCAATATCGAGCGTGACAGCATTCAGGCCCGAATGGGAGAAGATGAGCATCGTGTCTCCCGGATCGAGCTGGTGAAACCATGTGGTACGCGGCCCCGGCCAGGCCGTTCGCCGCCAGGGCGTAATGCCAGCGGCGAAAGCTGCGGTGGTGGCGATAGACCTGTCTGCGCCTGGGCGCCACTGACACAAACACCGTTCCCGCCACAAGCGCCAGGGCAAGCAAACCTGCCCACATATAGAGGGGTGCACCGGCTCGCAGGTAACTCAAAGTGGCTTCGTCAAACAGCAAAAAGCCCAGCGCGTGGATGAGTATCAGAATCAGCGTTGCAAACGCAAAACGTTCATGGAGGATCAGGTTACGTTGGCCGCGCACCGGCAAGGTCGCGTACAAAAGTCCAACAAAGGCCGCAAACCCGGCTGCGTTGAGCGCGTCCCACAGCCAGCCGCCAGCTACCACCGTATCGGTGGCAAAGGTAGCAAGGAACACCAGCGCAAATAAGACAGCGAGCGATTTCATCGACAGCCAATGTGTTGGTAGGACCGGTTTGCGATTAGTATGCGGGGCATCTAACGACGCAACAGATTGCAGCCCGTGAATGATAACCCGCCCAAGCGCCCGGAACTGACGCAGCTTGTTGATCGCCTGGCGCAAACGCAAGACAAAGCCCGCACCGCCGCCGCCGAGCGGCGACACGAGCGCGGCTACCGCACGGCAAGGGAGAACCTGACCGACTTGGTAGACGATGGCTCTTTTGTCGAATACGGGCAACTGGCCGTCGCCGCCCAGCGCTCTCGTCGCGACATGCAGGCGCTGCGCGCCGACACGGCCGCCGATGGCGTTATTACCGGTTTGGCCACCATTAACGGCAACCAGTTTGGCGCCGCGGCCCAGGCCGCCGTGGTCGTCAACGACTATTCCGTATTGGCTGGAACCCAGGGTTTTTTCCATCATCGAAAACTCGATCGGATCTTGGAGCTAGCGGGTCAGCGTCGTCTTCCGGTGGTGATGTATACCGAAGGTGGCGGTGGCCGGCCTGGCGACACCGACGTCACAACGGCCATTGCTGGTCTCAACCTCGCGACCTTTGCCACCTGGGCGCGGCTCAAGGGTGAGGTGCTGCGTATAGCCGTCAACAATGGTTTTTGTTTTGCCGGCAACGCCGCGCTTTTTGGCTTCCTCCTCACTCATGAGGACAACGGCTGCGGCGCCGTCATTGATCCCGGAGGCATTGGCAGCCGTCACGGTTCCTTCCTTGCTGAAGGCGGGCCGCAACTTGCCCATTTGTTCCATCGACGCGCCATGGCGGATATACTCATCCTGATCGACGACCGTTTCGCCCTTTCGCGTCTTGATTGTGAACGGCACGATTTCATCTGAAAAACGGCCGGCCTTCTGGGCCGCTTCCGCCTTGTTTTGCGATTTGACGGCACAGCTGTAAAATTTGCCGTTGGTTGTATCCACCGACATAAAACCTTACCTAATATATATACACTTCCCCTCCATAACCAGAATTAGCTAGATTATAGGGTTTTAATTCTGATGAATTGCCAATTGGCCACTGCCAATACTGAACTTTTGACCATCACGTTCTAAATCTGTAAGTAAATCACGAAGGCCAAGACCATCATTCCATGAATACGGCATTCCGACTCTTTGTAGTATTGATTTAATCTGAAATGACCTTGAAGTTTTCGAACCATTCTTTAGCATCTCTTTCTGTGCCGTTCTAGCTAGTCTGTCTTCATTCAGTTTAATTAACTTAAACCAAAATCTAAGCATCAAAACAGACCTATTTAGCTTTAAAGAAAACAGACCCATGTCACCCTTCAGAATTTACTATTGAGCTGTCTGATGTAGTCAAAACACTCTATAATACTGAAGCAGGAGCAACTCCGATGGCTGAACCGCTTCTTCACCCCAAATCTGCTCCATATTCCATTGCTGGTAAAACTTTTCCGCTAAACATTCTTTTTTGTAATTTATGTTTTTAATTCCCATAATCGTCGAACTTCTAAAAAATTTGCTGACATGGTCACTTCCTCTATTAATCAACTCATTAACATGACTTTTAAAACCTCCATTATCCAGTGAAATAGATCCCAAATATTTTATTCTATTACATGCTTTCAGTTCCTCATTATTACATTTAAATTTATAATTTCCTTATCCGTTCACTTCCCTTACTCTTTACAACATTCACCTTCAATTTTTTCATCTCCAATATTCCGCAATCAGACTCAGCTGCGTCTGAAAATCATGCGATGTTCTAGTGACCAGTACAAAATCATCCTCAAATAATAATAAGGGTAATTTTTGGGTTGCTAGACTCACTGTCGGAGCCCATATGAGGACATGACCTTCTAAAACAATGTGTTGTTCTCCCCCCCCTCCGTTTCCATTTATGGTAATTAATGTTTTTTATGATTTATTTTACAATTCATATTAATGCGATGCATTCAATAATCTCATGAAGGAATGCCAAGTAGCATAACAATTTCTCTCTTGTTTTTGCACTCGTTAATGTTTATTAATGGGGAAAAAAGAATGAGAGATATTCTCGACCTTAGCCATGAACAAGAAGACAAATCTTCTTGTATTTAGATAAGCATTATCTTCAGTAAGAACTTAGAAGTAACGTTGATTTTTGGCAAGGATAATGTGGGAGAATCATGAAGCGTTTCCCTCTCCAAGTTTGGGAGAAATTTCTAAAGATCGTTGAGGATTGGTAGTACCTTTTACACGACGGGACTGATTTTGCAGTTTCTAGTTAGAAAAAAAATTACGTTTCATTAATTTTAATCTTCAATAACTTACTCCTAATCTCTTAGCCATCATGTCTTAAATCGTTTTAGTACCGTCATAGTTCTAACCTAACAAAATCAATCTTCCTTGTTATCCAAACGATGGTAGCAATAATAATTTATTTTTAATCCATTTTAAACAATTATACAACTGTGGGATATTGAACTTCAAGAAAAAAAAGGCACGAAAATGGAACATAAAAATATCAACTGGGACAAGATCATTAAATGGCTGAAACTTTGAAATAGCAGACTCGGATAACTTCTCATGTAACATGGCCAGTTTTATCGTTGTATCAGAAGTATTAAAAGTCTGTATAATTTATCTTATCTTATACTGGGGTGGTAAATAGAGTGAAAACTCAAATATCGAAAATACGCTGAGCAGAGAGCTTGAATATCTTTTGGAGGATAATTAGCAGATAAAGAAAAGACACAATGATTGTCGTAGGTCAAGTAAAGTTTCACTAATGCCTTACGGTTTCAATTATTCATTTTTGTTAGCTGCAATTTTTGAACACATAGCCTGGAGCTTAAACTTTGCACCTGAAACTGCATGCAAAGAAAATGGCCGTCTGTCATTTGTAATTAAGATTCCCAACCATTTAATAGATTCAACAACATTTATAGAAAATTTTGACAACCAAGCAGTGATTTTGAAAAAGCCTCAACATTAAAAGAGAGGAACTCACACTTATCAACATTCACAGAAAGTGCAATAATGGAGAAAGAAGAGCCAACAAAACTAACTTCTTCCATGAACGATGAGTGCCAACCGTTTATATGTCATCCGTTTATGACATGAGACACTTTATTTATTTAAAACAAGAATTTGGGAAACTATTTAACGTACTACTACAACTTCTACTACCGCCACAAAGACGGTATCTACTACCATTGCTGCTGCTGCCACGATGACTACTACTACCATTGAAATAAACTGCTACTAAACTTAATACATACTTAATCGTTATACTAGGGTGGAGTTCATAACGTTAGTGTGGTGGCATCACACTGTTTTCAACATGCGGCGGTTATCACCAAGGGCCTTTTCGTCTGAAATTGAAATTTCAGCCTGATCCTGGATATTTTCGAGACTGTCATTACATTGAAACTTGGGCCATTTTCTTGGCTGTTTCTAGCCACTCCTGTGTGTATCAAACCTGAGCATCAGAAGGTAGTCCAAGAAGATGACTGAACCATTGAAGGGTCCGCTGGCAGCTTTGTTTAAAAAGTGCCACTTGGAAGTTATACTTTGCAGGTGGCAAACACTGAGAAAGTATATCCAGTGGACTCCCTCAATTTTCCAGACCCAATTTTATTGCATAATATTGAGAAGGCTTTAGAAAGCTGCAGTCGTTGGCGCTTTTCTGTTCGCTGCAGGTTTGATGATACTGACCGCAGGCTTTCGCGTGGTCGGGAGGGTGGTCGAACGCATTCCGACACCGGTCGCCTCGGCTATGCTTGCCGGCGTCTTGTTCGACTTTGTTTTGGCGCCCTTTGCTTATCTTGGCAACTCGGCAGGATTGGTTCTGCCGATGCTCGTCGCGTTTGTCCTGCTTAGGCAATTTTCACCTATTTGGGCGGTGCTTGCCGTTCTGGCGATGGGTATTGGATTATCTGAAATATTGGGTCTTTCGCAGCCATTGGACGGCCTTCAAACAACCCAGTTCGTGTGGATCGATCCGGAGTTCAAACCGGAGATCATGTTGGGTCTTGGGTTGCCGCTTTATCTTGTCACTATGGCATCGCAAAACCTTCCCGGACTTGCCGTCTTGAAAGCTGCCGGATATGACCCGGATAGCCGTGTCCCCATCGGCTTGACTGGGATGGCATCGCTGATCGGGGCAGGGTTCGGAGCGCACGCGACAAACCTGGCGGCTATCACCGCGTCACTGTGTACCGGATCCGATGCACATCCTGATCCGGAAAAACGTTGGCTTTGCGGCCCCGTTGCTGCCCTGGGTTACACGTTTGTCGCGCTTTTGGGCGGCTCGTTGGTTGCGTTGTTTTCGGTACTGCCGCAAGCGTTGATCGCGACAATAGCGGGCATTGCCCTAGCCGGGCCTTTTATTGCTTCGTTTGCTGCCAGTATTGAGGATGATCACAGCCGATTTGCGGCGGCAATTACATTCATTGTGACCGCATCGGGAGTGTCGGCATGGGGCGTCGGATCCGCTTTTTGGGGGCTTGCGGCCGGCTTGCTGGTGTGTGCTACCGAAACGTCAGTCGGCAGGATGGTCGGTCATGCAAAATAAGCTTGAGTGCCCTTGTGAATGATGGGATCCCCGACCACGGTGTCTGGCGGATTTAGGTCTGTCATGCCGTCGAGCCGTTCGTACATCGGTCCAAAGTCCTGATAGGATTCGTCCAGAAGCGTTTGCAGGTTATCGACGACAAAATAGGTCTGTTGAAAATCATCGATGCGATAGTTCGTTCGCATCAAACGTTCGGGGCTGAATCCAATTCGATTCGGGGATGGATCGAATAGCGAAAACTCCGTCTCTGTCGCTGACGATAAAATTCCTGCGCCATAGATCCTCAATCCATTTTTGCTTTTCATGAGGCCGAATTCGACTGTGTACCAGTAGAACCGTGCAAGGCGGTGGAGGACGCCCAGTCCCATCGCGCGAAGCCCGCCTTGGCCGTACGCCTGCATGAAGTCTGAAAATGTCGGATTGGCCAGCAATGGCACATGGCCAAACACATCGTGAAAGACGACTTTTAGGGGTTGTTTCCCCCTATTTTCTAAAATAAGGCAAATTTTCTCAGGCTCGTAACTTTTGATGGGTAATACTAAACATGATTAAACTTATATATTTAAAATCAGCATTAAAATGCGTTTTTTAGAGTTTTGGTTACTATTGAGCAGGGTCGCTCCTTACTACAGTTCGTTACCACGAACTGTTTGATTATTATAATCTTCATGGCTCAATCAGCAACGATCCTCATTTTAATTTCTGTTTCAGCTTTAGGTACATTTGCTGCACCTTCGCTTGAAAGTTTCAAGAGAGGGGTTTTCATAAATTACTTCTGTTGGGGGGCTGTTCCAGGTGGCAACGGGTCGTTGAGCGAAACTCATTTTTAAATGTTCTACACAGGATGTTCCCCTTAAAGGCTCTCCTCTTTCAGAAACGAGCTTAGATGACTCCCCTGATGGAGAGGATTGCATAGATTTGTAAAAGACCGATATAGTTGCCACTTCAAAAAGATCTTGGATCGATTGCCCTGGTTTGGGATCAGGGTCTCCAGAAGTTGCTCTGCTAGCTGCTCAATCTTCAGTACGCCGGAGAGGAGCAACTGGAGCATTTGGAGCAATTTGGAGCACCAGGAAAAAGAAGGCATCAATATTCCATGGCTGGTCTGATGCACGACGTAAAAGGGGCAAGTTGGAGACATCAGGGGGGAAACGTTTAAATTGTAGGATAACTCCTAGCTTCTTGGAGCAGGAGGATCTCTTTGCTGAGATGTTCAGCCCATGTGACTTCTGAAGGCAAGAGGACTCCAAGAAGACGTGGTGCATCTGATGTTTAATTACCTTCCCTTCGAAAATAAAATCAGGATTAGGCCTCACATGCTTACTAAGTGATCCAAACCCGCACTAACTAAGATATGGTTTATTGTTAAGGGAAACTCCAAACGTGCCACCCATCTTCTTTAGCAATATAGGCCACTACATTATACCAAAAATAGGGTTATACTTACTAAGTGATCCAAGCCTGCACTCGCTAAAATATTTTCTGCCGTTGGATGCCACTCCAAATATGCCACCCGTCTTCTGTGGCCATGTAGGTCAACTAGCCAATCTTTTAGGTTTGCGTTTAAGCCATTGTCGGGAATATACCATATTTTAATCTGCAAAAATCAATATTTTAATCTGCAACCCGAGAAATATCTTCATGGGAAGGAAACAAATTATAGGAATGGTTGTAAGACAGAGTCTGTATTTAAGTCTGAGTTAATTTTTTGGGAGTTAATGTTTGCGGCAGAGAGGAAAATCCTAGAGAATTTTTTGGGGAGTCAATGGTTAAGAATACGTGACTATTTAGGTTTTAATATGGCTTGATTTTGTGTGAGAAGAAAAAAATATCAAAATTTGTGACTGTTTTGATGTGAACAGAAAAAAAAATTTAAAAAAAAACTTGAGAATGACGTTGATGCTTATAGAGTTTTCGTCGCTTCTTATGTAAGATTAGGTAATTTGACAGAACTTTATGCTCTTGATTAACATCCCTGCGTTAGAGGCAAAAAAAGCAATTTTTAAAGTAAAGAAATTGTAGTTTTAATTAATCTAAAACATGATGTATAGGGTTATCGTGTCCAAAACAAAAGAACATATCTCACATTTTCATAATTTACAGGGGAATACAAATTTGTCTTTTTTAGGTTTTTTTTCTGGAATAGTTTTTTCTTCAGAAATTTAAACAACGTTTTGTTTCATTCGTTTGATTGCCTTTTCTTTGTTGTACATCCGTCTGTACCGGACTTAATTGTTGTAGTAGCTTGTCTTATTGGGCGAAAAACGGTAATAAGATTCTTTCATTTTTGGGTAATAAAGTGAATCAGGAAAGTAGCGCTTATAACCGCAAATTAAAACACAATTCCATTGTTCTTATTAATATAACTGTCAAAGCAGTGCCCTGATATAGTTTCAGAATGGCTATTGATATAAAAGGAGAGGAGGGCGTGGTCTCCTCCGCTCGTTTTCTATCTCCTATCAAAGATACTCATAAAGAAAAGGAAGTCGTGGACTCTTTTAATTTTATTATACGAGGATTAAGAAAAAAACTGCTCTCCTTAATTTGTCTTTGAATTTCCTGAGGTGTAGAATTCCTATGACCCTTCGTGTATCTGTTGAGAACTAAAGCAAAGAGGGCTTTAAAGTGAGAAATTCTTATCCTAAACCTGTCCTTCACTGCTTTCTATGAAGTAAATATGTCTCTCTAATAGTTTCAGAATGGCTATTGATATAGAAGGAGAGGAAGGCGTGGTCTCTTTTGGTTACCTTGTATCTACTAATAAGTAAAGTAATAAAGGAGAGGATGCATGCTATCCGTAATCGTCTCATGTAAAAGCTATGGTTTAGAATCCTTATGGTTGTTATTGCATCCGTTAGGACAGAACTCTTGCCAAGCAGCAATAGTATAATAATTACAAGCATCACAGTCTGTCATACCCAGAAGACTCTAAAAATCTCGGCTGTGATAATTAAATGGGTGACATATGCAATTTGTGTCGAAAATGAGTTATGAGGGTGTCGTGAATAAATTCAGAACGATGAATTGAATGGTATTCTATCTTGTTCCGTTACGGAGATAAAGAAAAAGAGACATACGCTAGTTTCGACAGAAGAGGTTTATCCTACGGAGCTATAACTTGTCCCCTTTTTTGTCAAGGATAAAAGAGACATAAAAAAATAAAAGACATAAATGAAGCCAAACAAAGGAGTTATTTGTCTAATATATTTTTAAATTGATTCTTCTGTAACAATAAGAATCTAAATTTACCCTCTATGCATGACAAAAATTCACTTTGGAAACAATGCTTCTGCTATACCCCATTTTTGGGGGGTTTCCCCGAATATCCGTTAAAGAAAATTGAGCTCTTTGAAATATCCCTAAACTTAACGTTTGTAAATACATGAACATCCAGGTTCCTGTAGTTCAATTTCGGAGCAAGAGTAGCATCGCCTAAAGTTATTAAAATAAATTACAGTAATTAAAAGTAAATTAAATTAAGTAAATAAATTAATTTCAGTTACTTTTTTTTAGAGCTGTAGCAGCTATTCCAATGTCTTTACTATTCCCGATTATTCCTTATATGCTGCAATTGGCTTTCGCTGCATATTTTGTTGCTGTTACAGTGGGAATATCATCTAGTGGTGGTGCTTATAAAATTTTGAGGGACAACTCAACCACATGCTGCCCTGTTTATTATAATAACAGCATATGTTTTCCCGAAGTTTTTAGAGAAACCTGCCGTAGCTGCCCTGGTGTAGAATGCAAGTTTTTTCCTGGTGATAATTCAATATATGGACTACATGCATACAATCTCTTCGGATTCTTCTGGAGTATGTGTTTTGCAAATTCTTTGGCTGAGCTTGTTCTAGCTGGTGCTTTTGCTTCATGGTACTGGACGTTCCAAAAGCCTAAAAACATACCTCTGTTCCCTCTATGGAGAAGCTTTTATCACGCTATCAGATATCATTTGGGTACACTTGCTTTTGGATCTCTTCTCATTGCCATTATCCAGTTTGTACGTGCCATGGTTGAGTGGCTTGATAAAAAATTAAAGAAATACCACGACAACTGGATATCTCGCTACCTTATTTGCTCCTGCAAGTGCTGTTTGTGGATGCTTGAAAAATTCATGCGATTTATCAACCGGAATGCTTACATAATAACAGCAATACGTGGAACCAATTTCTTTAGTTCAGCCCGGGAAGCCGTTTCTCTGATTATGCGTAATCTGGCTCGAGTTTGGGTTTTGGACAAGGTAAGCTGATTCTAACCCGTTTCCAAATGACGCCTTTCATGGTTTCAGTAAAAACGAACCATGGCCCATAGTTACCAAAATCTAAGAGCGTGTTTAAGGAAAAAATTGTGCAGTAAGAAAATTTTACCATTTGTAGATTTTATTTCGATTATTAAGGGTAAACTGTTATTTTGAAAACGAATTTATGGGAATTTCGGAAAATAGCGTGAAACTTCTCGAAAATGGTGTTGAATCGGAAAAAAAGTATACAATTGGAACTTACATTGCTGAAAACCCCATACAAGAAAATTACAGCCCCCCTACTGGTTTGCATTCAAGGCCTTCATCAATTCGAGGAAGCCCTCGGTATCGACCGGCACAGCGTCGAACCCAGCCGCCTTCACCGAGGACATGCGATCGTTGATATAGTTGCCCGAAATGGTAACCGGCAGACAGATCCATTTGTCTCCCAACTTGCCGTATGTCTCGGCAATCGGCACCCAACCATCGTACTTGCCGCCCAGGTAGTCGCAAACGTCCGAAATGTCCAAAGCCTGGTTGGGGAACAAATGCGGCGTCGAGTAAATCGTCCAGAAGATGTCCGGGCCTTGGCCGGTATTGGCTGAGACCGCCGCTTTGGCAGTCACGTCGTCGAACGCTTCTTCGGTGATTGTGACTTCGCAACCGGTTGCCTGCGTGAAGGCCGCGACTATCTCGCGAAAGGCATCGTCCTCGGACTGCACGAACCGCTTCCACCGCGTCAGCTGCAGGGACGCCCCCTCTTCAGGTTGGAATGGCGATTCTTGCGCCCAGGCCTTGGCAAATTCGAAGGGTGTCTTGGGTCCAAGCGCTGCGCCTGCCACCCCCAGCGCCGATGCCCCTTTCAATACCGAACGCCGTTTTAGTTTCGAAAAGTCAATCATGGATCGGTCCTCCCTTGGTTTCTCGGACGCGGCTTACAACCGCTGACCCAACTCGCGATCGAAAATCATGCCTGCCCCGTCTTTGGGGCGAAGCCTGATGATTTCGCCCGGCTTGGGATCGTGCCGCTCGCGAAATACGGCAACGATCTCGCGCCCTTGAATGCGGGCGAACAATTGCGTTTCGGACCCCGTCGGTTCGACAACA
>JAAAKM020073195.1:79637393-79672595 GCA_010016025.2 Alatinidae sp. Z8VKAUB7J3 | reverse complement strand
AACAACGACCTCTACTTCGATGCCAGTGTCCGATAGTTCAAGGTTCTCGGGTCGTATGCCATAGCGAACCTCACGGCCCTCGTTACTGGCGGCAACGCCATTCATCGGAAGGACTGTCCCGCCGGGGATTTCGACCCCGCCATGCACGACCTTGCCGTCCAGGAAGTTCATGGCTGGCGACCCGATGAATCCTGCAACGAACTGATTGTGCGGATTGTCGTACAACTGAAGTGGGCGGCCGATCTGTTCGACTTTTCCGTCATTCATGACGACGATTTTGTCGGCCATCGTCATGGCCTCTATCTGGTCGTGCGTTACGTAGATCGTCGTGGTTTTCAGCCGCTGGTGCAGTTCCTTGATTTCCGTACGCATCTGAACGCGCAGTTTGGCATCGAGGTTCGAAAGCGGCTCATCGAACAAGAACACTTGCGGATTACGGACGATGGCACGTCCCATCGCCACGCGTTGGCGCTGGCCGCCGGAAAGCTGGCGCGGAAAACGTTCCAAGTAAGGGGCTAGTCCCAAAATCTCAGCGGGTTCTCGAACGCGCCACGGAGCGCGGTGGCCACGGCATCCGGAAGCTTTCCGGATTCACTGGCGAGGATTCCACAGAGACACGGGTGGCCATCGCTTTCGAGGGCGCGGCGGAAAATCGCGGCGTAATGGTGGAGCGGTTTGGCTTGGTCGGGTGCGCCGAGCGCATTCAAGAACCGCTCGGTGTATCGGGTGGTGACCGCGGCACCGAGGGCTTCTTTGGTTGGGTAGTGGTAGTGAACGCTCGCGCTTTTGATCGCGAGTTCATCGGCGATTTGCCGAAAACTGAAGGCATGAAAGCCGCCTTCCTGGATCATGCGTTGGGCGACATCTAGAATCTCATCGGCTTTGCTGTTCATGGTTTTGGGCAGCGTTGAATATGTTACCTATCGATAGGTAGGGTTTTCTGTTGACTCTGTCAAGTTTTGGGGTAGTTTTGAAACTGACCTATCGATAGACAGGTAATGTAATCGAACGAAGAAAATGAAAGCGAGTGATATGAAAAAGGCCCTAATTGTCGGAGGTTCATCAGGAATTGGTTTGGACACAGCCAAGCGGTTGGCTCAGCGAAACGTGCAGCTCACGCTGGTGGGGCGGAGCGAGGAGAAATTGGAGGCGGCCGTAAGCGAGATCGGTGCGCCGGGGCCGGTCGAAACGGTGCGGCTGGATCTGTATGACCGAGAAGCGGTAGACGGGTTCATTGTTGCGTTGAACGAATCGGATCGGACCTACGACTATCTGGTCAATGCAGCGGGTTACTTTTCACCCACACCGTTCTTGGAACACAACCGTGATGACTATCACCGCCAGTTGGATTTGAATGAGGCCTTTTTCTTCATTACCCAAGCCGTGGCAAACCGAATGCGGGACCAGAGGATTTCGGGGAGTATCGTGAACATCGGTTCCATGTGGGCCAAGCAGGCCGTCAAGGCCACGCCGTCGTCGGCTTACTCGATGGCCAAGGCGGGATTGCACGCCTTAACTCAGCATCTCGCGATGGAGTTGGGCGACGCGGGGATTCGAGTGAACGCGGTCTCGCCTGCGGTGGTGGAGACACCGATTTACGGTGCTTTCATCGAGCCGGACAAGATTCACGAAACCTTGCAAGGATTCGATGCTTTTCATCCTTTGGGGCGCATTGGGCAAGCCGCGGATGTGGGGGCGGCGGTGGACTTTCTGCTAAGCGATCAGGCCAGCTGGGTAACCGGGGCGATTTGGGATGTGGATGGCGGCGTGATGGCCGGGCGGAATTGATGTGGAAGTTTCTTTGGGGGGATCCACACGATGAACAGGATTTGGGGAAACTTCGGTCTTCCCATTCTGTTCATCCTTTGGATCCGGTCTCCGTCTTTTCCGTCTCTCGGACTCGGGAGCGGTACGTAATGCCTTTTGATTTATTTTATAGTAATATTTAATTTTAAAGCATAATGGGCCAATAGCATAATTGTGGGGGGTTGACATATATAATATCCCTGAAGACATAATTGCTGGACCGTTCTACTATGCTTAACAATCTGACTGTCTAAAATTTTTTGACTGGGTGCCTTTTGAAAATGAATGTGCTTGAGAGAAGGGTTGCTTGCCCTCTAATCTCTTTTTACTCTTAAAAAGGACACCAGAAACTCGCGCAGAAATCGGAGTAGAAGGGGGAGGACTTCCCTCTTAATATATATAGTAAAAAAAAATTAACTAATAAGAAGGGCACAATCCCTTTTAATTTTCAATCGAATACGCATTTTTCGAAGTTTATACGACAACAAATGACCATCTCAAATTTCTATCCGATGCATTTCGGGAAAATGGGAGGTTTGGAAGTTTTCCACCCTTAGATCACTTTGAATCTTAAAATGGGCACTAGAACTTCTGATTACAAATCCAATGAGCCTTCTCCAAAGTTAATACGATCACACTTTCTATATATACCTCATATGGCCCTATAGAATAACTTACAACTCTTACCCTGAGGGTTATGTGTGGGGGGAGGGTTGTCATCCTCAAAGATATAATTCCTGACCTTTCAATTACGTTGAAAAAAATGGCTAACGGTGAATATAATGAGTCTCCTCCGAAATTTATACGATCATCTTTTCTATATACACCTTGCTATTTCTATCAGATAAGTTTCGGGAAAATATGAGACGTGGGGGAGGGGTAGAACTAGAACTTTTGATTACCAATCCAATGAGCCCCCTCCGAAGTTTACACGATCACCTTTTCTATTATGCCCCAAGGCATAACTTAAAACTCTTGTTTTGAGGGCTGTAGGTGATTTGTAATCCTCAAAGACATAATTTTCGGAAATTTCAACTACGTTGAACAAAATGGATATCTCAAAATTCTAAATAGATTTGTTTGGGGAAATATGGGCATCCAATCACTTTCGACTATTAAAAAGAGCACTAGCCCTTTTAATTTTCAATCAAATGAGCTCTTTTCAATGTTGAATGACAAAAAATAGCCATTTCAAAATTTTTATCAGATGCATTTCGGAAAAATGAAAGGTGTATTTGTGTTTGTGAGGGGGGTATTCAATCTCTGATTTAAAATTGAAAGGGCTAATGCCCTTTTTAATAGTCGAAAGTGATTGGAGGGCACCTAAACCTCCTCCGACGCCAACTATTTTCTAAAACCTATTCATCTAATCTCAAATTTCTATCAGCTGCATTTCGGGAAAATATGAGGTGTGTGTGTGTGTGTGGGGGGGGGGGGGGCGGGATATATTTCCCCTCCCGTCTTGTATAAACAATAAACACTTTCTTTTAAAATTTACACGGGGATCATTAAAATGTGGAGGCTATTGATGCTAATGAATGTGATAGATTATAATTTTGCTCACTGGGCATGGCTCTTGATGCTGCTTGTCCAGCTTCACCCGGACTTGGTAATTTCCATAGAAGTAAAAAAGAGAGTTGTCAGCTGTCTCGCTAGTTTTTGCAGTTCATGCTACTCAAAAATTTCATTTGCGAAGTCTGACCGCAAAATTTTGGTGAATCAACCTTCTATATTTTTTTCTATTTTAATACAGATACAAAAATCACTTTAGATAGACAGACATATACTTCTTCAGGTAAATATATCATAATTCATATAATTCAATTACCAATAAAGTGAACATACCACTGAATGCCTTTTTTATGCTCTTTACGAATATAATCATCGCGTCTATCGCAAATTCAAATTCAAGCACTTTTTGACCTAGCCTGACCTAACCTAACTATAAATACTTTTGTCACTGAGAAAACATTGTATTATTTTGTCGAAAACGACCCATAACTCATGTTTTTATTGAAAATTCGTCATTTTTAAGAGCTAAAAAGAGCTTAAATTTGAATTCGCGATAGAATCGTTTATTATATTCGTAAAGAGCGTAAAAAAGGCATCAAGTGGTATGTTCACTTTATTGGTAAGTCAATTA
The DNA here is from genome assembly GCA_010016025.2 of Alatinidae sp. Z8VKAUB7J3. Lineage (NCBI taxonomy): Eukaryota > Metazoa > Cnidaria > Cubozoa > Carybdeida > Alatinidae > Alatinidae sp. Z8VKAUB7J3. The sequence continues at coordinate 79,668,646 of JAAAKM020073195.1, read as the reverse complement.
TGCGAACTGTGAAATATTTACCCTTCTTTATTTATAAACATTTTACATCATATTCCGCTCTTCCTGCAAGGTTCTACGACCGGTAATGCAGCGAAAGCATGTGGATTTGGCTGAAATCCATATATGGATTTGTTCAGGCAATTTAGGTAGAATTCAAGTGAACATATTCTTGGAGCTTGAATGAAGTTCGCTCAAATTCAAAAGTCAAAACCATGTCCAGTTATCCTCCCATTATTAACGGTTTCTCCTTATCATGGAGGGAAAAACTCTGTTATTCTGTAGGACATATTCTGAACGATCTCTGTGCTTCTATGTGGTTTACCTATCTTCTTGTGTACTTTCATTATGTTTTAGAGTTTAGTGACAGTTTATCTGGAGTTATTTTATTGATAGGACAAATTGTGGATGGAGTGGCAACACCATTTGTGGGAATACAAATTGGGAGCAAGTTTTCATTTATTTGTACTGAAAATAGATGTAAAGGATGGTATTTGTTTGGTATGTATAAAATATGAGGTACTTGTAACAATGGGAAGGGACTGGCCCTATGGCACATGAGTCTTGACTCATAGGCATAAAAGGTAAACCTAAGTAAATGGCAAAATTCTGGTTAAGGGGCTTAGACAATTGAAATAGCCTAGTGAAAAATAGCCTACAATAGGTTTGTTGGATTTGGCCCCATACCCCAACTTTTGTCGTTTTGCCTTGCATGTTTCAGTTTCCACAATGGCAATAAATATTAGGCCATGATTTACGAATCTCTCCAAAGTCAATCTCCTGCAAATTGCAGACTCCTTTTTACTTTATAGACCAGATCCAAATTGGACCTTATGATAATGAATTCCAAAGTCAAATACCGTCCTTTGCTTATATTTTGAAATCTACAAAGATAGTATGTGTATGTATAAGCTCATGCCTTTTGAATCTTTCCAAATAGTTGTAGTGACGAAACAGATGACACCTCCAATTTCTCAGTCTTAATGGTAAGGGACCATAGTGTAGTGGTTAGGACATCACGCTGCAACAACGAAGGACGGGTTTCGATTCTGTCAAATCACGTCAGAGTAAAGACCGACTGTGGCAGCTTCTTCTACCAAGCAACGCAGAAGATATTGTGCATCCTTGACAAGATGTACTGTCAATGGTAGGACATAAGCTTTGTAATAGATTAATTAGGCATTATACTCGATGATGGAATCTACTTCTATGGGTAATTGAAGTTCAGTTGGTAGCATATCAGATCTCGTTTAGGGCAGAACTTAAGTTAGAATCCCTTCGATGACATATTTTTTTTCTCAAGTAACTTTTCAAACTCATCTTTTTCTTGCAATTGAGCTCAATGATTAGGTGATGATTGTGAAAGATACTTTATTTACTCACACGGGGTACATTCTGCACACGACTGAGTAGCCATTTTTTCACTTCTTTTATAGGACTTCTCTTTTATATACATTATGAATATTATAATGACAGATGACTCTGCTTTTGGATCTTTTAAAAAAAGAATGAAAACTTGTTCTGATGCAAATAAACAATAATATTATTTCCATCTAATATAACAGCATCGAAAATTGAATATAGCAAGTTAATAATTGATAATTTAGAGGTAGTATATACAGGACATGGTCAGTTAGGTATGGCTGTGTTACTCTAGTGGGTCATCTGGTATTTTCTTAATTAACGTAATCTATGCAAAGCTATTTTTTTATCCATATGGGAAATCCTTGTTTCAAAACCTCGTTCTAGTATTTCAGTCCAAAATTTTAAAGTACATCCTACAGAGATTTTAATCAAGTTAAATGAAGAAAGTAATTTTTCTTAGATTGGCCTCGCATACTGTTATTCTAGTAATTTCAGGCACTATTAAAGACTATTTTTCTTTGTGGTCATTATTTTACAAATGGTAAATATTGACCGGTATTTTATCTAAGATTCTACTTATTTGATTTTTAAAACACTTGATATCAGCTGAGAACACGATTTTGATCATTACATCTTGTTTTGTACAGTTTAAGAATTGTTAATAATAGAGTGAATGAGCAAAGGGTAGCCTCATAAGCCTAGTAAAATATACCTGTATATAAGACGGTAATAATAAAATGACAGAACTTGAACATGACAACTTAGGTAATGACAACCTTGCAATGTAGCTAATATTAGAACAGAAACCGCTGAAATATTGGAAAAAGTCAGTCACTCTTAAAATAGGCTAACACAACATTTTTTTACATTATGATCTTTCGTGCATAGATTACTTTCGGTAATCATACAGTCTGGCCCTAAGAGTGAAAACAAACAAACCTTACAATGGAGGAATAAACTAAACCTTACATGAACTGAAATAATAATTCTTAAAACAGAAATGAAGCAGAAGAACGGAAATTACCTCCAAAATAGGGGCTAACGCTCTAAAAACTCCCTACAGCTTGTATTCTTGAACTTACTCGAGGCAAAATATATTTCAAATCGTTTTTGCCTTTTATTATGGCATTGAAAAATGAAAATAACTAAAACTTCCACACGCTCTTTATTAATGTCATTGCAATGTAAGAGATACATTTCATTTTAGTTGTTTCATGGGCTATTTATTTTCAAATATAGTATTTTCCTTTTAAATATATTCCATTCAAATATACAGAACATCTACCTGCGGGTCATTTATTGATTCGTCAATTTAATATGATGCTACAATAAACTAAACAAATTCCTTAAAAAATGCCAATTGACGTTTCATTTACGTGTAATCAATAGTAAACAAGTCTTTTCAACTGAAAGTAACGACAACAATAAATTTAAAACGAACAGAAATTATTACATATATAAGAGGAGTTGCCCCCTCCGCAAAACCTGACTTTTTACGGTAGTTTCTTATAAAGGGGTACTTACTGTTCTAATTTAACTACTCTTGTGTTTCAGGATTCGTTCTTAAGAAATTGGGACTGAAAGTCCGAATTTAACGTCAAAATTGAGGCAATGGGGAGGGGAAGATTCTTCTCGTATACATAATATTTCCTGTTTGTTTTAAGTTTTAATGTTGTTCCTTATTTTCAATTGATAAAACCTCTTTTTTCTTACTTTTTGATTGTTTTTAAATATTAAAGGAAATACTTCCCGCTCTGCACGGTAAAATTCATCCCACGGAAAGATCCTCTAGACAAAATTCAATTCCGGTGAAAATTTACCCTGAACAATTCCACATGTAGAATATTTCTCCAATGAAAAATTTAACCCTAGGGAGCTTCCTATGAAGGATTCCCCAGCAGCAGGAAAACCGCTCTTTGCTTCCATGAAAAAATACATTTTCAGAAAATATTTTTAAAATTCATATTCTTCACAGTCGGCTAGATTTAAAATTGCTAGATACTAATTTTTTTAAATGAAGGATTTACATAATTTTACCATTTAATATTCATAATCTCCAGTAACTAATTGTGAGATTCAATCAATAATATATTGCCACCTCATAGCCAGCATATTTAAGAAACTGATATACCACTCTATCAGCATCTGGGACCGTATTATTTTTTAATACTTTTAGTTTTGTCATTAATTCCTCCTCACGAAATATATCTTCCTTCACATTCAAGGTGCGACGAACTTTTCATTTTTCTCTATATATTTTCCTGTAACTCTGTCCCGGTTCTGTAAAATCTCAAAATGTTCCGCCCATCTTTCTTTAACTCTTTCCTTCTCACAAGTTGTTTCCCCGTTCCCATCTTTAACTGGAAGAAGTCCAGATTGACTATTCGCGCTCAATTTATCAATATGCCAGTACAATGTTTTACTATAATGCTGTCTAGCTGCATCTTCCAGATCCCCGGCAATTTTACCCAAGGCCTCTACTAAACACCTCCTTAGTCCATATTTTATATACTGAGTGATTTTCTCAGCAGAGGCCTTCCCTAGGCCAATCAGTGCATCCCCATATGGCTGATAGGAGAACACCCTACAGATATGTAGGGTTCCTCCATTGAGTAGAAGGCGCGGACCAAAAGAGGACCCAGTCCCTGGGGGTCCTCAATCGAAACTAGGGCATCCTCGCCCGGTGGTTGTAAGTACAGGCAGAGGAAGAAAGTCCCCTGTGTACACTCAGCAGGACTCACCGGCGTGTGGACACCACGTCATTTACAAACCTTTTCCTAGTAATTGGTTAAATTGCATGGTGAAGTTGAACGCCATTTTGGGAGGATTCTCTATAGGAGGACAATTAGGGAATGGCAGAGGATCCAGAGTACGGACAACGATCTCTGCAAGCTGGTGGAGAAGAGTGCCTTGCTGCCACCGCCCATTTTGCTAAGAAACTTCCTCTTTTGATGTCATGAAAAAGGGCTCAATATTATGCAAACATCTGTCGCCGCGTCCGGGGTAACCGACGAAGCTACCGTGATCGGGGCAGGCGACGATCCTAGGCCAGGGACGACCCCCACCAAGGGTGAAAATCCACACGATTGTATTGTTCCGATAAAAAAAACTACCCTACGCTTTGACACGCTTAACATCCGAATACCTAACGAACCGGGAAAACTAAATCTTGCCCTTGGAGAACTACAAAAGTACAAATGGGATGTTATTGGCCTCTCTGAGACTCATCTCCCCCGAAAGAGTAATAAAAACCTCGGGAGCCTCCCTCTTGGTGTCCGGCCGCAAGGACGGAGTTCATCGACAAGGTGTAGGATTCTTCATATAACGAACTACAAAAATCTCTAATTTCTTTCACCTCATTCGCGGAAACAATAACCATATTACGACTGAAGGGCCACAAAATACATTCACAAAGGGTAATATACTGTTTTCTGAATTTTTGATTTTCACTTGATTGACTTCATTATTCTTTTTTATATTTGTTTTGAGTTGCAAAAAGGGCTTCGGAAATAACGATCGAAATATAGCTTAATAAATCTTCAAGTCTGTCTGTTAATGGCTTAAGAATTTTGAGATTTGTCTGGCAAGAAAAATGCTTAACACAGGTATTTGGATACGTTAAATTTTCACTGTCAGCATATGAAAAAGGTTTTGTCTGAACTGATGCCTCACGTGAGCATGTACGCAATTTTTTAATGGTGGTGTTGAGTATTGGATGGGTTGACGGAAGAAAAGGTCTTGCCCTCAGTTTGAGAAGAAACTTCGAGGGGGGACATCTCTTCTTGTTGTAAATAGGGAGAGGCTGGAATCAACTTCTGCAAAGAGGGGAGCACCGGTAATTCAAGCTCTTTTTAGATATTAAGCATCATAGCTCTTAAATTAGGAGAATGAAGGGTACGTGGTGAAGATAAAAAAGGTGAATTGAAAGAATTTATCCGATTGATTGGCATTTTCTTAGAGAAGCAGTCAGGACAACACCAACTCTCACTCCAATTAGCTGTGTCAATTTTGGCACACTTTTCCACTCATATATAACACAAACAACTACACCCGACACATTTAGCAGTGTCTGAAAATACTCTCAGCCTTCATTTGGGACAAACTAGTCTTTGTCTAACCATTGTTTTTAAGAGGTTAATGGCCGGAAGAAAAACTTGGCTCAACAGTTAACAGCACAAGATCCTCACAGGTTCGATACTAGATGAAGACTGTTCCTTAGGGAAGGAACAGGCTATTTTTACTTTTTAAACACTTGGTACATCCCTCCTTCATCAGGTGGAAAAGTGTACATGTGGTCCCAGGATCGGGACAGTTGGGCTGCTATATGTTATGTAAATTATTGATTCAGAATCAGCACGTCATTAGACTCAGCAATGAAAGATGGCCAAACTTTCAGTTCTTTAACCAGTCCCAAAAAAAAAGTACTTTGTCCAGCTCTCAAATCTGATATGTTTTCAGGGGCATAGCTACAGCATTTTTATTGGGGGGGAAGATGGGGTGATACTGAAGTAAGTGCTATTCAAGTGGTAATGAAGAAAAGTAACTATTTAACTAACACGCTGCTTAGTGAATCTAAAAATATTATGCAATAAATTATAAACAATAAACACACATTAAATAATCATAAATATTTGTGCTGGTGCTCGGCTTTTACTAAAATTGTCAGCAATAAGCCGCTGCAGTTGTTACTAATAACAATAATAATTAGTATAGCTACTATTGCTGATTTATAGCTACAAATGGCAATTTTTTCTCACTAGACAATTCTTCGGCTGCGGTGGCACCAAAAACCGTGGAAGAGATCCAGGCGATCCTGACCGTGGCACGCGAGCACGAACTGCCGCTGTGGACAATCTCGGCGGGCAAGAACTTCGCGTACGGCGGCCCGGCGCCGCGCCAGGCCGGCTGCGTCGTACTCGATCTGGCTCGCATGAACCGCATCATCGAGGTTAACGACAAACACGCCTACGCCATCGTTGAGCCCGGGGTCACCTATTTCGATCTCTATAAATATTTACGCGAACACGGGCACAAACTATGGATTGACTGCGCGGCGCCGGGCTGGGGCAGCGTGCTGGGTAACCTGCTCGACCATGGTGCGGGCTACACGCCCTATGGCGATCATCTGCTGATGCAGTGCGGCATGCAGGTCGTGCTGGCCGATGGCACCGTGGTCGATACCGGCACCACGGCGTTACCCGGCGCTTCTGCCGCTCACACGTACAAGTACGGCGCCGGCCCGTGGTTGGACGGCCTGTTCACTCAATCGAATTTCGGCGTAGTCACCCGCGGCGGCGTATGGCTGATGCCCGAAGTGATCGTCGGCCCCGGGTCGGAGCTCAAGACCTCGATCGTGTTCGATGGATCGAAGCTTGCCCATTTCAACTTCGTCGGCGATTCGATCCTCGGCAGCGGGGTCAATCTGGAGGCCGGCAGCATCATCGCCAACTTTCGCAACGAGCTGGACGATCCCGAGATCATGATCGGTCAGGAGCGAACCGGCGTGACCAAATTCGGCGCGCTGGTCGGTGACGGCGTGCGGATCGGCGCGAACGCCGTGATCGCTCCGGGAGCCGTCATTCCCCGACGCGCGGCCATCGGCCGCCTGGCGCTCGTGGATCAACGGGCCGCCGGAGACGCTGGTGAGTGACCCGGGCTCCTCCGGTCAACGTGCCCGCGGCATCTTGTAGGGCTCGTCGGGGTCGAACCAGATCCACATCTCCTTAGCCCGATCGCCGCCATCGAGCTTGAACGCCAGGGGGAGCTCGGCGTCCTCGATGACAAACTCGAGCGGCGTGCGCGCGATGAGCGCGAATCGACCCTGGCGCGGGCTGTGCACCTCCAGGCGGTCTTCGACCACGCGCACCGTGGCCGTGAAACGCTCGTGCCGGAAGGCGCCCGTCAAGCGGGCTAGCTGGTCCTCGGTCAGATCGGCTTCCCCTTCGCTGGGCGGCGAGGCCGGCAAGGTCTCTAGTGCAGGCTGCGCGCGGGGCGGTCCCTCTCTGGCCTCGAGCACCTCTCTCAGGATCCTTCGAATCAATCTGTAGTCCACGCGCTCTTGCTTGTAGGTATCGGCTCGGTGGACCAGCACGAGCCGGGCGCCAGGTACCACATAAATGGCATGGCCAATATGGCTCTCTACAATCAAAGCTAATCTAGATCACGAATAGCTAAAAACGGTGGATCTGATATAATATAGTGGCACTGGCCTCGCCAGCAGCAATTGGAAGCCACAATAGATTTGGAGAGGCTCAGATCATTGAACAAGTAAACAGAAGTAAAGAAACCCAGGCGTGACGTAATGGTAAACTATTAAGTATCAAACTGACTGATGAATATGATGCCTCACCAATAGCTGCTGCTCCCGTGGGTTTTTTGTTCTTTTTTTAATACTCTATACATTAAACGTAGAATACAAAGGAAAAAATTTAATTGTCTATCACAGAGATTTGAAAATAAACAGTTTATAGTGCCAAAATACGAATAAATTCAAAATCTTGAGCCAAAATCGGATAAATTTCAAGCATTACAGAGTTAACATTAAGAACAATTTACTAAGATAACTCCTGGAAAAGGACACGGCCTTTGACACCATTATTTAAATATAAGTAATTAGCCTATAGAAAGAGGTAGATCTTAAAAGACAATTTCAAAATAATGATTTTCCAAACCTAGCCGCGTTTTATTAACGACATTGCCAATATATTAATATGCCGTGTGCAAGGTCGTATCTAGGATGTTGTTCAGGCACTAGGGGCAAAAAGATAAATCTTCTTGTGGACTTGAACTAACGGCCGACCGTGAAGACCTTATGCAACACAACTTTCTTTTTAAAGCAGAATTTATCTTTCCAAGCAAAGAATTTATCTTTTCAATAGTGCATCATCTGAATTATATACTGTACACAATATAAGTTTAAAGTGTCAAACCGACTTTCAAAGATCAGAAGAAAATTTTACCAGGAAATGAGCATCTCCTCAACCTTTTTTAGTGACTTTCTTGATGAAATCTAGGAAAAAAAGGACTTGGAGCTTACTTGCTACACGACACTGGCCAAATCAGTTTTCATTTTCTTGGAATCATTAGTTTGGAAGAATGATGTATACTCCTAATTCAGCTTAAGCATCTGTTACTTAGAAAACAATTCTTTTTCTCTTTTCTTCAAATCTTTTTCCGGTACATATCTGCAAGCTAAGGCAACGGCAAGTTCGTCGTTAGCAGACTAATCTTATTTTTATATCAATAAACAACAGTGAAAATCCGTTTGTTTAAGTTTTGGGAGCTTATAGTTACCCCACAGCTAAATGACTCCAGCTTCCACATAAATCTATCGTTTAAAAGACACAAAATATGACCGAGCATTTTATTAGATCCTTTGAATGAAAAAACATGCTTGAGTTGATCTTCTCACAGTACTTAGTTTGAAGCCTTTCTAAAGGTTCTCTAGTCTCCTAAACAAGAGCTTGATCATAATATACCTCTCTTTTAAGGGTATAAGAAACTTGAACAGTAGGTACGATATTTAAGGACACAGTGGCCTAAATAAACAATATTCTTAATAACAAAGGGGCAAAAAAGAGCCTCATAAGAAAAATTGGAATAGTGAAAGTGTCAATGAGTTTTATTGTTTTATTCAAATTCCGCCTAAGTTTAGCAAGAAGAAGACTTTCTTTGATAAGGAGAGAGAACTTAGGAGAGACAAAAGGTAAGCATGTGAAATCAGATTCAGAAAAAGGATTAAAGTCTTGAAGGGAGTGAGAGCGAATGTTAGAAAAGGATGGAGTTTAGAGGATTACCAGTAACGGCAGAGGTTCCCAAGTGATCGGCTAGGCGTCTTTGAAATTGGCGAGTCGTCTGACCCAAATACGTTGCGCTAGAGCAACGACACTGAAATTTATAGGCGACGCCAGACCGCAACAACTTGGGAATACTGTCCTTTACTTGAAAAAATGTCGAGAGGCGACGAAAGGGGGTAAAAACAAAACGTACATTCAACTGTGGAAAAGCAGACATACAATGTTATTATGTATATTGAAAGAGTTGTTTTTCAAAGATTTGAAATAGAAATGTGGCGACACCAATGTAGACGACTTTTGAAGAGAAAATAGAATGGGGAAACCCAGAAAAATCTCCACCATCGGTATCTTCCATGACGCAGCTGAAAGTTCTGTTGCTGTTAGTCGCTCTATTCGAATTGCAATGGATACCAGATGCGATTCTGGTAATCAACCGCAATTAACAGGAATCAACGTTATAGTCGATCTCTAAAACCGGGAGCATGGGAGGGCACAAAGTAGTAAATGGCAAATGGTTGTTTTTTTATTATTTGTAAGTGAGTACAGGAAGAGGTTACTTTTGTTTCTCATGCATAGCAAATTAGCCCTGATACAAGTCTGTGACTATATAATCATCTCTGAGAAAGCCGGAAAGCGTGAAAATTGTAAGTCAAAGCTCACTATCCAATATTTCAGGTGATCTGCCGGCTCGGCATTCCAGATACACCAAGTATGAGAAGCATAATAAAGTATAAAGTACCATTGAAATCAACCAGAAGACCTTTTCCTGTACTGAGAACAGTAGAGTCTGTGCATAGTGTAGAGGTTTTCCAAAACTATTAGTGCTATTAATCTAAACCTAATTGAGAAGAGAGGATTTGATGTGCTAGTTTAGAAAAGAACACTAGAGAAATAGAAAATATGTCATCACTGGGGATCGAACCTGTGACCCACGCTTTCGCGGCGTGCGCTCGAACAACTGAGTTAGGTGGCCTCCGATGTTAACGTTAGCTCCCAATCTGAACCTAGAACTTTAAGTTTTCTATTCTCGGTACAATTCAGACGTTGCTTGACATCTCATAGTTATAGATAACGTCATTCACACCAAATTAAAAAAAAAAATAATTGAATTTGTTGGAAAAGAATTAAACTATAAAAGTGCCGAATATCTTTATAATAGCAGTGGGCGATAAAAAGTTATAGTGTGTCAAAGTGCCGCGGGCCTACTAGCCCCCTCCCCCCAATGCACGAGAAGAGCCAAAAGCCCAGGTAAGGTATGATTAAGATCTTCAGACCTTACTTTTAATACAATAATTTTTTATTCAATTATAATATTGTTACATTAAGTATTTTCATTTCTTATTTAATAAACTGTAAATCCTATGATGTTTAACAATTGTTTAATAATTATTTTGAATTATTTTGCATGTTTGTTGAAAAATAGTTAGGAGTTATATTTCTAATTAACGTCGTTTGCAAGTAAAACAAGCAATTGATACGAATATTTGTCTTTTTAAGATCGCTGTTGTAAACAAACCCTGCTTTTTATACTGATGAAATATTGTTTCTTTAGAGAGAAGGGGTAGTTATTTTTGCCATTCTTTGGACCTGCTTCAACTTTAATATGAAACTAATACTTTAAAAAAACTAACATTTAACCTAATGGTTCTCTATTGAAGAATAATAATATTAAAGAAGCCTAAATAAAACAACCTTTGGGACAAGAAAATGACCACAGACTAAGAAGATTTGATGCTTGTTATCTGCAATAAAAGATGTATCAAAAACGAATATCTTAGTGAAGTGCAAACAATAATTATACTCATTTAAAGTGCCTCTTAAACTAATTTATCACTTGATATTTGAAGTCATTTTAAAAACCCAGATTTCTCTGACAGAGCTAGTGACATATGGATATGCTCTCTATGAAACTCTCAAACAAACTAATTTCTCCATACAAACACTTCACACATCAACCGTTTATCTCCACATGAATACATGTCAATAACAACCAGCCTAAGAAAAAACCTCTCTTTTTTATTGCTTTAAGAATGTTTACTTTATGCCTACGTAACCAATGTTTTTAAGTGCATTATCTTTACATCACTGTTCATCAGCATTCAGGCCTGCACTACAGCATTCCATTATATACATACCTAATAGCTGCATGTTAATATACGGTTTAAAATATCTAGACATAAACACTAACTTCGGAGCAAATAACTCCGCATCCCATTCCACGTAACAATGACTTCACCTACCTAGTGTACTAAAAGGTTTATTAGATTTTGAAAATATATTCACCTAAATCCTCTCAGCTACTGCAAGTTTGATATAATGTAGTCATCATTTCTTTCAATTTTGAGATGCTTAAAAAACGTTTCCTTCTCTGATGTAGGCACGCCTGTTGAATGATTTACAGAAAAATATTCATAGTGGTCAAGATTGACAGCCTAGTAATTATCAATGTATACCTCCAAACCGACTATGGTGATGAAAGATCAGAGCAAAAATTCGCTCTTGCATGTAATAAAATTGGCAGGGAACTGAGAAAACAACAGATGGCTGGTCTTCAAGTGATGATAAATGGTGACTTCAACTGCAATTTAGAAGATAAGCTTATCCCGAGAAGTGAGGTCATTAGGGAGTTATACCAGATACTTGCAATTTATCAAAGAAAGTCAGGCATTACTCGTTTATAACCGTTACCCACAATGTATCAAACCTAGATCATGTCTTATAACTCCAAGATTGTAGTAATATTGTGGTTTCAGTTGGTGCTGAAGGACTCTATTCGGACCACTTACCACTATCCCTCCTTCTCCCTACTTCAAACTCCCGCAGGGAAAAAGTCAACGGTAAATGGAGATCATATAGCAATTGCAACAATGCTGACAAGAAACTATATAAAACTAGTTGCGACGCGATCCTTCAAAAAAAAACTCCCTTCCACTTGCTTCAAATGAACTCAATGAACTCAACATCTACTTAGAAAATTGTCCCATGCTTTAAGGTCTTCCGAAACAGCGGCCGTTCCAGGTAAAAGACTTAGGGTGAACACCCATGTGAAAAGATGGTCAAAAACAGTTAACTAGTTAAAGCAAAAGCTGCAACAAAATTCTGGTTTAAATTATGGAAAGAGTGTGATTGCTCAAAATCTAGTATAGTGAGTAATATCCATCTGCTCACAAAACACTGTTTTAATAAAGAACTCACTAGTCATTGTTTCAATCTCTAAAAAGGAACTGCGGAAAAGATTCTAGAAAACCCTAACAAATTATGGAAGCTACACTCAAACATCGAGAGGCAGATAAGGAAAAGGTATCAGACAACAGTGAGGACAAGTGGGTCCAGAATTTTGCGGACGAGTTCAAATATCCCGATGATTCTAAGAACCGCAATTTTATGACTCATTTTAGAAGTGTCATAACGAAGAGCCAAATAGTTTCGTGGTCTTCAATTTTGACGCTGCGTTATAGTGTAGAAAACTAAAATCTTTAAGAGATGCCAACAACTTATGTGCCCTACATCTTCTATGTGGCAGTAATCTATTATTTGAACATCTATCTGTTGCGTATCAGATTGTGATGAATCAAGTTGTTGTCCCTGATTTATTTTGTTTAGGTGTTATTGTGCCCATTCTTAAAAAGGGAAGCCACCGGATAACTCATTCTCATAGACAGATCACGCTGTCATCCGAACTCTTTAAGCTGTTTGAACTTCGGATAACCAGTAAAATCAAGTCTAAATGTAAAAACACTCTAAATGTACTGACCTTAGGTCATTATGATGTTAAGGCTGCTGTTTTTGTATAAGCTTTATGATTAAGTTTGCAAGGTGATTTTGAAGTTAATCACCTGGATGCAACTGATCACGTAATGTAGATACAACTGTCTCGACGAATCGTTTTACAGATACACGCCCCTTCATACCAGTTCTCCTCCATATGGCATTGCAACCATTACTAATGCCCCTGGATTTTTTACATCTCTTCGTGTACATGTTAAGAAAACGTAGAAACTTGGCAAACAATTGTTACATACAATTGTGGCATTTTCTCTACAAACACCTTGATCGAACTAAAAAATGTTTATGTAATCTTTACCATAATTATCCATGACCTTGATTCTTTATGTTAAATATACCAAGATGATGTAGCAGTCGCCACAATCGTACTTTATTTAAAATTTGTAACATCTTCTTGCATAATTCTTTGCTTGTGCTCTCTTTCCATCTTCGGCACCTTTGGCGTCTCTACAACTTGTGCATCTTTAGTGTATGCTTTTTCACACATTTACATTACTCTCCTTACTGTAAATCGTCTCTACGTCATATGCAATATTATGTTCGTGTACAAGATGGCCGTAAATATGACATTGACACGTTTGTTCAGTTTTGGGATCCAATTTGTAATGCAATTCTGCTTCCGAAGGATGTCACTTGATAAAAATGTATGAAGTCATTGTATTATGTCACACTGAGCGCCTATGGCCAGTAGGACTTTAAAATACGGTCTTTGCATTGTTAAGCAAACTCTAGATTTTTTACTACCAGGGTCTGCTGAAAATAAAAATTCGCAAAAGGATTCCAGAATGTAGACTATCTGATCATTTTTTCCGTTATGATTTTTATTAAAGGATTCAATACTGTTCTCAGAGGAAGTATAGTCCTTTTCTGCAAAACACAGCAACGAATAATGTCTACTTAAAGTGCCAGTTTCTTGTAAATCATCAGCAAGCTGTCGGCTTTGGTGTCTGACTGATAGTAGTTGCTGAGGGCTCTGAAATTGACAAACTATCACTGTCATGACTAATTTCAAAATGAGACTTATGACGCATGATTTGAAACGTATGATTTATAAAACAACACTTGATAATTCATCAAAGTTCATAAGTGCAATTGTATATAAGTAGCAGAATCTGTAAAATGGAAGCAGGCGAACATAGGGATATTATTTTATCTATAACTTATTTTCACAAACTTGTACTAGTAGTATTACGTTGAAAAAGATTAAAGGCTTAAATTATTTTTTGGTCCACGAATTTCAGTTCACGCCAAAATAGCCAAAGTTCAACATACAACATTTCAAGTCGGCTTTAAAGAACGTCCTACCATTTTCTAGTCGCTTAAGATGTACATATTTCCAGTTATGATTAACATAACGAACATCATGGCCATCAAGAACATCACGGTCATAAAGAACATCATGGACATGACCACAAGTGGGCAAGCGGACATGTCAAAGATAAGTGGACAAGCGGACACGTCAAAAACAAGTGGACAGATGGACATGTCAAAGACAAGTGGACAAGTCAAGATGTGTCCAACATACAATACATAATCGGCAGCTATCTATAGCCACTAACAAATTATTAACAATGGTGAGGGTATTTATTCTATTTGTCCTTATTTTTAGTAAATTTGGAATAAAATTACAATTTGTTTCATGTTATAATTTTATACTACAAGGCCATAGGCAGCTAGAGTTTGTCTTTCGCTTTTATTTCTTGAGTTTTTTTCGTTTTTTGTTTTGATGATAGAGAGCCTTATCTGTTTCTGCGTAGATTTTAAGAAATTATTCTCCAATATTACACAGTCTTAATTATTTAACTTTGTTATCTAAAAATACTCCCTAAGCATGAAGCTAGGTCACGTGATGTAAAACTACAACTGGTTTTCAATTTTTATGGCCACTAGTTCAATACGACAAGCCCCTTGAGGAGAGGTGAAAACGCACTTATTCTTTCCAGCAAACATGCACAATTCCTTAGACCTAAAACGTAGGGGTCTTCATTCCAATGAACAACTAATGTGTCTGCACAGATGCTGTCTTGTATAACTGATCACGATAGGTTACTTTTTAACAACTGGGGTCTGGTAGAGCCTAGTTGCTTGAGGCTACAGTTTTTTTCAATGATAGTTTTTTACGTAAAATGATGGTCAAAGGCTAACCGATCAACAGATTCAGATAGGAAGATAAATTAAGTTAATTCTGAAAAACCAAAGGATTTAGACAAGGCTGTATCCAGGGGGAGAGGGGTTTGAATCCCTTCCCCCTAAATGTTTGTCTGACTCATAAAAATGTAACAAAAATGAATGTAAACAAAATTTTATTCGTTTTTTAAAGTTTTTTGTAACGTTCCTCCCAAATAAAACCTTTTCTAAACCGTCCCCCGCAAAGAAAACTGGATAAGGCCCTGGATCCAGAAACATAGAGTGGATGTGAGGAAATCGGAAAGGTAAAGTTTTAAAAACAATATTAAAGTACCAAGAACAGTTTCAGATCTGGGAAATCTATTTCTAATTGTGATGTGCAGGAAGAACACCGCCACTAAGTTTTGTCAGGGAGGATAAAATTTTCCATTGAATACGATTGGTTATCATCTCGCATAATGGCAATCGATTGAAACAGTCTCGATATTTTGATAGAAATAAATCAGGTTCGGGTCTTCTGCCCATAGCAAACATTGCCTCGCGTCTCCTCCTTAGGATCTTCAAAATTTCCGCTATTATCCGCTACCTTTTTAACTCGTACCTACCATTGATAAGCGTGAAAATGTCTGAAAGTTGTTCACTTGACATGCGCCAATTATGCCACAGAATATTGGTTTTGACCTTTATAAAATTATGGAAAACGGTTGGCAAAGGATTGTCGCAAACACCGACCCTGTACAACTATCCCTATTACAGTGTTTAGTAACCTTTTCGGTCCTTTATCCCTGCGCCAAGTTAGGACTCTTTAGCGCACTTCCAAGCTCAGTTGGGTTGATGCACTTGCAGAAGATGTACGGAATTCCACTCGTATACTACAAGCAAACAGCATCCCAGAGTCCGCCGAGTCGCAAAGGATTAACAGATGGTTGCATTCATATTATTGCAGAAGCACGGTGCTACATATACAACATGGACTTCGCTGATTTACTTGGTGCTTATGTTGGTAACACTTTCGTCCACAGTACACCAAGAACCACCAGTCCAGCATTTCAACTGGAGAAGACAAGTGCCAAAAGGAATTTCAATTCTACCCTCGGAGTTTCACTGGAACCCAGATTAGAGAACACAGCTCAGTACCTTGGTTAAGTAGTCGGTTTTTTTATGAAAGCACCAAGTTTAATTACCAGCAGCGACACTCAAGTAAAATAAATCATAGTATGCAGGGAGCTCCAATATTCAGGAATGTTATAACTACTAAGAAGCATTAGGTTTTTGCAAAGCCTTACTTGCGACCTCAATGACTCGTGTAGATATGGCCAGAGGTTCTCCAATAGTCTACCAATTGGTATAAAAGGAAGTCCCATCCTGCACTCAACATTAATCGCCGTTCCAAGACTCAAACTATCCCGTTACCAAATGATCAACATTATCGCCAACTTCATTTTAACTGCATGTTGTACTTTACTAGAATTCATTCCAGAAGTTCGCTTTCAACTTTCCTAGTCTTCAAACCGCCTTTGCTATATGTTTGCTGCAATTCAGTTATTAAGAGCTACATGGTTTCAAAGATTTGTGAAAGGCACTTGGCGTAGTTTGCGTATTGACAGAAGCAGAGAGGCTGCCATGGGACAACATCAATACAGATATTTCTTTTTCTTTCTGCGTAACAAACTCGAGAAATATGATGAAAAATTGTATCGAGAGAATACAGCCATGTCTAACTCCAACAAGCACTTTAAACTACAAGTGATATTTGCAATCCTATTCCTCAAGGTCGAACCATCGTTTACTAGGCAGCCCATTCTCTACAGTTTCAAACGTAGGATTTGAAATTGATACTGATGAAATTAATTCATACATAAATACTTCTTGCTTTCTCCGAAATTTAAGGCACTACAAAAATGGCAGCTCCTTTTCCGCTGTACGGATGAAATCACAAAGTTCGAATTTAAAAGTAGATGGTTTAAACTCGTGCAGTACGACATGTATCCCTAGGTCTCATTTCCCCTCAAATTTCATATACTTCCAATCCTGTCAATAGCGAGTCACAACGCTGTGGTACCGTGGTGTACTTCTAAAACAATGAGAATCAAATTTATGAACAAAATCTATAGACGCTGTTAAATAACCAAATATTTCATTGAGATTTCAACATATTGCCACCAAGAAAATTTTTACAGGGGCCCATATTTCTATAAAATTTTGGCACCAATCAACGTTTCAAAAATTAACGTCAGCATCTAATTGACGTGGATTTCATTAACTTCTTTTTAATTCTATTAATGTTCAACGTTAATTTTGTGTATTAAGGTATATGGCAAAGGAAATGTGCATTTCAAAAGAAGATCGTGATTATCCATGGACTTTCGAAATTGGCCATTTGACATGTATTGTCTGTCATGCATTGAAATACGTTTGCAACATATACAAAGATTTGAAACTTCAGTAATGTAAGACATTTCCAATTTTTGATTGTGCTGTCCATATTATTCCAAAATGCACAAGTAGCGTGATTCCGTTTCTCTGAGTTTTAGAGATGAAGACTTGAAGGTTCGTGGAATGACGAGCAGACATTAAATGTACAAAGAAAGTACTTACAAACTATGCGGAACACACAATGCCATCATCCATACGAAGCTTAAATTCTAAAAGCTACAATAAAACCTTTACGTTTCTTTATATTCTCAGTTAAGGTTCTTCAACGATAGATACAAGTATAGGTTCAGCCTGAGAACCTTTCACTAATGGACCATTATAGATATCGATGTCCCTTCATCACCAATGAGCAGTAGAACCAAAGATTCCATAAATTCTAGAAAGCATAGTCTCGTGGACACATTCTTCTGATTGCAGATAAGCTAAAAGTTATCCGAGAAATTATAAGGAGTTCGCAGAAAAGCTAAGATAACGTTTACGTCCCTTTGCCTCTTTGGGCTGAACCCATCACTTATGTCAATACGGGCGTAGTAACAACGTTCTTTCACAGAGCCACGGAGCTTCTGAAGTCCAAACAAAAGTTCTCTTCGAAATATAATTTCTGATTTAAACTTGAAAGGGTTTCATAAAATTTTGAGTGACTCTCTTTATTCCACAACGAGTCAAGTTTTACCGTATACAATCATTGATGATAGAGGCTCCCCATGATATGCAGGAGGCTCTCTCATTGCAAAGTTGAGGGTACATGTCCTTTAAATAACGCAACATACAAAGTACATTGAACATGTAACGCGATCTGGGAACGACTGTGTTCAGAAACATTTGTTGTTCTGCATCTCTGCTAATGACAGACGGAGGAAATTCGTCTCTCAAAGGATCCAAATTTTTAAGGCTTTTAACAGCAAGTAAAAGTATTTTAAAAGTTTTGCAATGGGTAGCCAGTGTAAATAATATAAAATAGTCGTTACGTGATCCAATTTGCCCTTGCAAGTAACAAGTCGAGCAGCTGTGTTTTGAATGTACTGCAGTTTTTCCATTGTGGTCTTAGGGAGGCCTTACAAAGCAGATTCTGTGACATCAACTTGTATTCACGAAAAGCTCTCTTCTACAGTTATAGCTGAAATTAAAAAAAGGGATTCAGTTGAATCGTGTTCAACGTCTATTTCAGTGATACAAATAACTTTTGGTGCCTTTTCTCTTTAGTTCAAAGTACCCTGTTAAGATATATAGAAATAGACAGCCTTTGCTGCAATTTAGAATGATCCATTTCTAAAGGAAAAAGAAACGTGTTTAATTTATACATCTGAAGAAAGTGTCCCTTCTCTGATAAGTGGATCGATGACACTTAGTGTGTTGTTTCTAAATTGAAAATTTATCCTTTGAAAATTGGTAACTATTTTCTTCCAAATATCTGATGTGACTGTCCCTTCTTAGTTCAGATTTATCTACAAATGGCCTTTTTGATTCAGTATGAAATACATTGCTTTTAATAAAGTTGGCATAACGTTCCTTTCTGACATTACAAAGTACCTCTTTGGTATAGTAGTTGGGCCATTATGTACTCCTGGTTTGTTACGATATATCCTGGCATGTTCCTTCTTAACAGCCTATATGATGGTCCATTCTAATAAGACAAAAGAGAGAGAGTTATTTGTTATTCGTCTGCCTGCACAATTACCATTCCGTTTCTGTGACAGGATATCACCATGTTTTCTCTTTTGGATGTATGATATGTAGTACGTTCTCCAATTTCAGGCCTCTCACTGCCCTTGATTGTTGGTGCATTGCGAAAAATAGTTTAGTCAATCTTGAAAATCCTTTACTTTACAAAAACAATGATGGGAAAAGAGAACCCATTAACTTGAGTAATACCTATGCTGAAGAGCTTTCCATCTTCATTAGGTTGCATCTTTAATTATGACAAAAACTTGTAGTACATGATGTAACATTTTCTTTTTGCCCAGAACTGGGACGCCGTTTAGGGAAACGTCCTACGCAATGGAGGCAAAATTTTTTCTATTTGTGTCAAACCAGAAATAATTACATCGTCATGACCACTGCATTTTTAATTAATAGTTATTTGAATCTATCATAATACGATTTTTACACGTAATATATTATTTAATTTATGCTAACTTAAAACTTGTAATAATTGGTCAGTAATTATAATCGAATATCAGTAACACATTTGAAGCATTTCTCCTCTTTTGATGACAATTATATCAATCTCTGCCAGGTCCGCGTCGACACCGACTTCGCTGTCGGAGAAGTCCGCGGTATCGACGCCGTCGCCGCCGTCCAGATCATCATCGCCGCGGCCGCCTTGCAGGACATCATCGCCGCCACCGCCTTCGATGATGTCGTTGCCGGCACCGCCTTCCAGCAGGTCATTGCCGCCCTGGGCGGAGAGCTGGTCGATGGTGATGCGCAGCAGCTCGTTGCCGGGGTCGAGGCTGAAGTCGGCCACCGCGGGATCGACCTCGGTGCCCGCCGCGGTGATCGCATTGGGTCCGTTGAGGCCGGCCAGGATATTGACCGGCGTGGCGGCCGGGTTACCGGCCGAGCCATTGAACCCGGGATGGTCTCCGACGGTGCCGCCCTCGGGGGTGCCCTGATCGAGCGCCGTCTGGTTGAGGAAGGCAGCGCCTTCCTCGTTGTTGACCTCGGTCCCGGCATCGAGCACGTCGCTGCCGGTGCGGATGATCTCGACCGGACCCAGGAAGTTGCCGTCCTCGTCGAACAGGCGCACGGCGCGCGGGTCGTCATCGGCCGCCAGGAACGCGTCGTTGGACGGGATCACCATGGTGGCCCAGGTGAAGAAGGATTCGCCTTGGGCGTTGGTCACGTTGATCAGGCCGGTCACGGTCTCGCCCGGCGCAATGGCGCCGGCCGCGCCGAAGAGCGTGGCGTCGACCCCGCCCTCGCCGGCCTGGGCGACGAATTCCGCCGAGATGGGCTGAACCACGCCGTCCTCCGCCAGGCGCTCCAGCCCGGTGCTAGCCGCCTCGCCGCCGTTGAAGAGGTCGAAGTTGTCGCCATCGTGGAAGCCGAACCAGACCGGGGTCACGAAGGTCCCGCCCTCGCCCAACAGATTTTCCACCGTCACGGTCAGCGTCGTGCCGACGCCGATCTCGTCGCCGCGCAGCACGTCGTCGCCGCCGCCGCCGATCAGGGTATCCGCCCCACCGGCACCGGCCAGCAGGTTGGCCCCCTCGTCGCCGGTCAGCACGTCATCGTTCTGCGAGCCCGTCAGGTTCTCGATGTTCTGCAGCGTGTCGGTGACCCCGCCGTTCGGCCCTTGGTAAGTGGCCGTCCCGGCCTCGAGACTGGCCGTCACCGACGAGCCGATGTCAGTGAAGTCGGCCGTGTCGATGCCGGCGCCGCCGTCGGTTACATCGTCACCGCCGCCGCCGCGCAGCACGTCGTCGCCCTCACCGCCTAGGAGCGTGTCGGCACCGCCGCGCCCGGCCAGCAGATCATCGCCGTCACCGCCGTCCAACACGTTGGCCGTGCCGTCGCCGAAGAGCTGGTCGCCGTTCTGCGAGCCGGTCAGATTCTCGAAGTTGGTCAGCTGCTCGACCACGGTCACGCCGTAAAAGGTCACCATCATCTTTTAATGTGTGATTTTCATATTTTAATAAAGACATTTTCTACTTGCCCGCAAAAGTACCTCCTCAAAAATTTGTCATTGGTGGGAGATTGCATAATAATTAGTAGGTGGAATAAGAATGTCTTGGGTGAAAGAATTTTAAAAAATTATTTAGCAGGGGGAACATCTATTAGGCACCCAAGAGTATGTTCAGGAATATTTATGAATACTTCCTGTATAATATTTGCACTGGAGGGACTTGTCTCTCATGTCTTAATCAGATACACATTTTTAGCAAACCCTTTTCTTGTGAGCAAGTCTATCCCCATACTTCAACCTAAAGTTTGTTTGAGATACAAGGTTGAAAATTGCATTGAGTAACAGTTTCGTATTACTAAACATAGTCGCTATGAAAAAGAGGTGAATACTCCACCAACAAATTATGATGCCAAGTCAGGAAACTTTACTAACCACATTTCGTCTAATGGACTTCTTCAGGTCACATACAGATTGGTACCGAAAATGGGCGAAGCATAGTTGCCAAGTAAAGGTCACAGCAATTATATCCAATTAAAGTAGAAACCTTTTTGATGAAGAATTTGGAGGATGAAACATTTTTGAGCTGGGACCATTTTCACATTTCCATATAATGTACATAGACACACCCTCTTTTTGGCCATAGCCAGATAAAGCTTGGTATAGTTTTACATTGTTGACTACTGCTTGGTCTCTCATAAACAGGGGGTTGGGCTTTTGTATTTTTTTAACCCTGAAGATCCTTCTAGAACCCTGCTCTTACTAATTTTGGCAAATCTGCTTTGTGTATTAGGAAGGTTTAGACACATAGTCAGGAAACCGCACTCAAGTGTAGAGACAGCAAATCATGCTTATAGTTGGTTTGTAGATAATATTTAATAACGGAATTATTAGTGAAATGCCATTGATTAATGGCATTTCACTAATGATTCCGTTATTAAATATTATCTACAAATTTTATAGTTGGTTTGTTATACACATGTCTGGCAAGGAGGATGGTTTTATTTATCATGCATTCAAATCAAACCCAGCTTTTATAGAGATAAATTTTTTGGGTCGGGAAGAAAACCTATTTTCTATTCAACCGTTTTTTATGTATGCTCTTAAGTAGAAGGAAACGTAAAATTTATGAATTATCTTCAGAAAATTCCTCACACCCCTAACACCCCCCTGTTTATTAATTTTCGGTATTGATTCCAACCCCCCTCCTAGTTTATTAATTTTCAAAATTGCCCCCCGTCGTTTATTAGAGACCAAGATAAGCAAAATCTTTTAATTGCATAAAACTAGAACTCATTTTTAAATAATT
Source organism: Alatinidae sp. Z8VKAUB7J3 (assembly GCA_010016025.2). NCBI lineage: Eukaryota > Metazoa > Cnidaria > Cubozoa > Carybdeida > Alatinidae > Alatinidae sp. Z8VKAUB7J3. The sequence goes on along the minus strand of JAAAKM020073195.1, from coordinate 79,646,205 downwards.
AAAAATTGACTACTTAAGGCCAATGCTGTTCCAAGGTGTTTTTGATAACCTACCACCTACATACCAGGGTCTCAGAATATCTTGGTACTTAATCTTTACATGAAAAAATTTCCCCCCTTCTTGTAACATTTGACAACACCCTACAAACCATAAACCATATCCCCAAATGACTTCAATGCCCCAATTTTCTATTACCTCTTAAATAAAGTCTACTCAACGAAAAGAAAAAGCCTTTACTTAATGATAATCTCTCCTACCCATCTCAGGCATGCAGCCAATGGTGGGCATTGGGGCTGTGCCTGTCCAAAAGGTAAAACTTGGCCATGTTTGCCCCCCACCCTGAAAAAATCCTTACCAGCATTAAACGATGGATCACTTTTGTATTTCAATTCACTAGATGAGAAAGATGAGGGGTCTAAGTTTCTCAAATGCAATTCTAGCCTTCTAGGGACTGCTGAAATTCAAAATTTCCCCAGTCATCAAAACTGTGGTGGAATGGCTTGGAAGGAATGTGGAGAGGGAAAGGTTTCATTTGGAATTTGCCCCCCCCCCCCTCCCTATCAAAATTTGAATGGATGTGTGGCTGACCCATTTCCTACCCATTATCAATGTTTTAGCTGTTGCAGATTACCATTTGTTTCCCAGGCCTCTGTAACAAATGAACAGTAGAGCTGACTATGTTCATCAGCCAATTTGAAAATGATGTAAGCTAACAATGAGAAATGACAGAAACAAAAGCAAAAATGGAAAACTATTTTATGTGCAATGATTTTAGCTAGTACTATGTTTCCACCTGGAACATCAATTGCCAATAAGCATACATCTTACTATTATTAAAAACGTTTCCCTCCATTAATTATAACTGTCATAAACCCCACCTAATCACCTACAGGTAAGCCATGCCTCCTCCAACTTTGAATACTGGCTAAAGTCAAAACACCTTAATGCCCTATTCATACATACCATTTTATCTATATTTGTTTCTTTGCTTCCTTCTGTGTGCTTGTGTCTATGAGTGGTGTCTCTTGTTAATGTCCATTAAGGTCAGTTTTGATGTGGACGTATCAAGGGATATCATTTATGCCACTAATTTTGCAAATCCTGGTTTACACTACACATCTCAAACTATATATATGGTAGGTCTCATTCAGTATATACCTTTTCTTCCGCAACTGTCTACTACATTTGAAAATCATTTATTAGTGTTATCAATTAACTTACTGTGGTAATTGAAAGTTTTTCTGATGTTGTGTACTTTGTTAAGATGTTTGTTCTCTTACTAATCCATGGTTCAAAAGTTTCATCAATGTAACCAGCATCATCACCAAAACGAATATCTTGTTCCCTCTTCTTCACCTAAAGACAAGAAAAATGCAACTCACTACTACTACTACTACTACTACTACTACTATTACTACTACTACTACTACTACTACTACTACTACTACTACTACTATCACTGACTGGCAACGGAAGGCGGATAGAATACAAAAAAATAGTAGAAACATTTCTTTCCCTGTCGTATTTTTTTGCGATATTTATAAAAATAACATAGCCGGCAACTCAACCAGATTTTTATGTCGTCAGGAAAGTCAAATTTTTGTTGTTCACTGAATTTTATCACTAAAAATATCTTCTAAATCTAAAACACAATAAAATATGCACAATAGGTCTAAAACATGAAATTATCACAACCCTTTTATTTCTATGTGCCCCTCAGTTAGTCCCAATGCCCTTAAATCAATAAGAAACCCCTTAGGTTGTTACACTACTACTTAGAATCTTAAATCGAGCACCATTAGTAAAACTATCGTATTGTAATAGACATTCGGCTCACGATATCAGCATTTTCTTCTTTTCCAGTGAGTGATTCGCTTCTGCGACGATTGATCTTCTTTGGTAATATAGCAAGAGCTAGTCCCACTAAAATGGCCATGATAAATCCAATCAGGAATCCAATCCACCAAGCACCAATCCATTGAGCATCACCTGGCTTAATTTGGACATTGACGTTTGGATGCACGAAAATTTGCAGGAACACAAGTGCAAGACCACTCCCAACTCCAAGCCCTGGTAAAAGAAATAAGATAGAATCTGTATCCGAAGCTAGCACTTCATGTATCGTGGGCTCGTAATCATAAAAACAGTAGCTACTAATAACGACAACACCATCACCAACACCACGCCTATCATTATCACCAATACCACGCCTATCATTATCACCACCACCGCAACTATTATCATCACGAACACCATCAAAAGCACCACCACAAGAACTACGACCATTTCCACAACAAACGCCCCCACTACCACCATTTCCGCAACTTTCGACTACAATACTACCATTTCTGCAAACATCGTTCCCACTACCACCATTATAACCGCTATCACACCATCACCATCGTCCCCATTACTACCACCATTACCACAACCACTACAGGATCATACTGAAATCAACACTTCCACTAGCATTACTACAATCATCATCAGCAGCCGCATCTTTGTCCTCGTTTTTAGCACAATCGCAATCACGAGTTCCTTTATTATTTAATAATTGTCATCACTATTATTATTATTATTAATTTTAGTTTTGAAAAGAACACTAGAGAAATAGAAAAGCATGTCACTACCGAGGATCGACCCCGTGACCCACGCTTTCGTGAAAGTTGGTAGAGCGCACGCCGCGAAAGTGTGGGTCACGGGTTCGATCCCCGGTGGTGACATGCTTTTCTATTTCTCTATTTCCACTTGTTGACCTTTTCCTTCAAGTTCCCACATGGCTCCAGCAGCCGCTTTTCTGACTGCAGTATTGAAATGCGCCTAAGAGGGAGATTGAAAAGAGGGAGATAAGTAACGATAAACATAGACACGTAACGGTGACACGTGATGAAGAGCTTCAACCTTTGGACTCCTAGGCATTAAAAACATTAAAGCATCTGTGCCCACTGCAAGCTTGCATAGAGCATCCGTAGCTGAAATAAATGTCATATGTCATCCGCATAACACTTAAAAAGAAAAGTTACCCTTCGTTGAAGTATCCGTTGCAACATTTTTACGTAGATCATTAACCTTAGCACTTACCAGCTAATGCTATACATGCCTGTTCACAAGGGGCGCCCTCTACTGTGTGAATGTTGGTGCCAGATTGTAACGTTGCGTCACTTAAAACACGAAACTCTTCGTCAATTCACTATCATTATAAAGTTTGGCATCGAAATATGGCTAAAGCTTACTGACGTTGCAAACACAAAATTTGCTGCCCAGTGGTGTCTCAAGGCCTAAAACAGTCTACAAAGGCAAAAATATACTTCTGCCCCTCTCTCTCCCCTCTCCCCGCTTCCTTCTCCAACAGGTTGAGGAATGTGTAGGTTTCCTCAATGGTGCCTCTTCTTTCGTGGTACTGCAACTGCGGCTATGAATACACATAATTAGCCAACTAGTTTGTGCAAAATGGTATCAACAAAGACTACCCTAGCAACAATTAGAAAGGGTATCATTCTTGCTATTGTCCCATTTTTTAAACAAGATAGCGATGACTGTGTTAATTTATTAGGAATAAGATCTATATCCCAAATGGATCAACAAATCTAAACAAGGTTGGCAGAAACGGTTTTCCGGCGTTTCCATCGCAAACAGATCTTTCTGGGAAGATACCAAAAGCACCTGGACTCTTACCTCTTTGGTGTTTGTTAACACTTGATCCAGCTATTGCTGCTCTATTGGACGACATATTCCCTGTATGACAGGAGCCGCGTCAACAACAGTCAAGTGCATACTAGATGCTTAAGTCAAGTAATTAAACTTTCAGCGTTACCATCCTTTCACTTAGAAACATCAACCTATCAATAATTAGAACAAATCCTTTGAACGAAGCAGACATGATTGAAGCCTTTCGATAACAGAGACGGTAACTTTGCAAAAAGTCATAATTTCGTGCCTTCTCGGATGTCTGCATAAAATGTGTGGTCCTTGTAGCGTGATACATTTCTCTATAGCCGCTGCCTTTGTATATTGGCGTAAGGTAACTTGTTCACAGATTCAGAATAAGTTCACAAAGCCCCATTATGGAACACTACTCCAAGAAACAAAATGCTGCAATGTAGGATGACTCTGGAAAACAATGACTAAGGAAAGAGCTACGTTTGAAGCTAAAGAACAAAATGATTAAAACGCTGGCATTGAGTGTGTTACTCTATGAAGCAGAGGTATGGACGTTGTGGGAAGAAGATATAATGAGACATGAGGTATGAAACGTAGCCGGACAAACAATATTACAAATTAAAGACTCTTTCTTGCTTATAGGGGAAAGACGTTTATTCTAAAGACAACTACAGTTAGAATACAAGTTAAAATTGCTCATTGCCTGGTACAGAAAAAAACCTCCGAAGTGGCTCTTGGATGCATACTGCATGGTCGAATAACACGTGGTCGAAAATGACAGCATCCTTGATTCTATATGAGAATAACAAGTACACTTACTTAAAAAGCGCAGCTAAAGTCCTTATTATATGATTTTTAACCTGCCTCCTGGTACCACAACTAGAGAGAGAGGAGATGCCCAAGCGGCCTGCATTCCTGTACAATACACTACTATAATTATACTTTATTCTACGTAACCGCACAACTCCACCTACATTACACTACTCTACTAAACCTATCCGACGTTCCCTACCGATACTTCTTTACTTTGCCTACACTACTCTATTTACACCTTTTATACCTACCTACACTACCCTACCAATACTATTCTACCCTTCATAACATACTCAACAAACTTTCTACTTACCTACCTGCCTAATCTGCTCTACCTACCTATGCTACTCTACCTACCTGCCTACCCTACCTATCTTACCTACTCAACCTAGCTACACTACCTACCTGTCTACCTACCTTTCTACCCTAGCTACATTACCTACCTACCTCTCTACCTATACTTCTCTACCTAACTACCTACCCTACTCTACCTAAACTACCTATCCTACTCTACCTAAACTACTCTACCTACATGTCTACATATGCTACTCTACCTACCTACCTACACTACTCTGGCTACCTATCTGCCTACCTATCTACCCTACTCTACCTAACTGCACTACCTACCTAAACTAATCCACCTACCTGTCTACTTACGCTACTCTACCTACCCTGGTCTACCTGCCTATCTACACTACTCTATCTTCCTACCTATCCTACTCTACCTGCCTATCTACCCTGCTCTACCTAATACCTACACTACTCAACCTACCTATGTACACTACTCTACCTAACTGTAAGTCTCTACCTACCTACACTGATCTACATTAATCTACCTACACTACCCTACTCTACCTAAACTACCTATCCTACTCTACCTAAACTAATCTACCTACATGTCTACATATGCTATTCTACCTACCTACCTACACTACTCTGGCTACCTATCTGCCTACCTATCTACCCTACTCTACCTAACTGCACTACCTACCACCTCAGATGTTTATGTACGGCTCGAACGTGGTACTGGTATGCCGAAATTTAAAGTCACTAAATGGTGTAATAAGAGAAGCTAAAGTCTGAAGTAGTAACTACTAAACAATATTAAGATCAATTTGTAACTTAACCACTATCACCCATCTTTTCATACCGCGCTCTTAACTGTTCCAAACGTCCTCAGGGTGTGGCATCGCCCATTCTGGAAGTCACTGGCATAAATCATGATTTCTCAGCAGTATGTAGTTGGTGAATTACAAAAGTTGGACTTTGAAGGCCACTGGCAGAAAAGGTATCTGTATCTTTCCCCAGGCAAGTTGCCCCAAAATGATCAGATTCTTATCCTCATTTTTTCATGGCAAAGTCAAAGATAAAGCTAATAGCAAAAAAATCTGATACGCTTAGTCATTATAGCATCAATCTTATAATGCGAATTCCTAACTAAGGCCTCTAAATGTGAGCCTCTGGGTTTACAGTCATAAAAGTGCAATTAAATATTGCATAATGGCACCAACGCCACACAAGCCACGGCTTACGTTCATAGAGTGCTAAATGAAACATAAAACACAATAATTCCGTTTGTTGTTATGATATGCATGACAGCACAGTGGAATAACAAAAAAGGAGTTGAAAAATGTAAGTTGTGGGTACATCCTGATAAATGAGATATATCTTTCACCTATCAACTGTAGATGCGAAAATCCTGAAAGATAAACTGCGCAACCGCAGACTGCTAGCCAGCAAACACAAAACCAAAGGCTTCCCGATCTGACGCATTTTAAATGAGAATGCATGCATTTCAACACCTTAGCCCGTACAACCTGGAGGTGTACTTGCAAAAGACGGAATGGATCTTTCTGAGAAAAGGGACACTAGTCTCCAAAAGATGGAATGGACCTTTCCGAGAAAAGGGACACTAGTCTCCAAAAGACGGAATGGATCTTTCTGGGAAAAGGGACACTAGTCTCCAAAAGAGGGAATGGATTTTTCTGAGAAAGGGACACTAGTCTCCAAAAGAGGGAATGGACCTTTCCGAGAAAAGGCGTACTAGTCTGCTTGCGGAGAAACATATTAAAAAAGGAAGGCCAACGTCAGTGGTGGACAAAATGAGCTTTATCAATGTATTATGTGTAATAGGCTTCGCAGTTCTAGATTGGACTGTATTCAAACGAAACAATCTTATCCATAGCTGTGTCGCTAGAATACTCGTGTGTTGGCTTACGACATGAGAATCAATATGCATCAAATGTGGCCACAAGTTATTATATTTATGTCTGTGTTGGCATCTTAAGACTGTGTCTTTTGTGAGTAAATACACGAGGTACTTTCAGTGTTCTTTAGTTCTCTATTTACATAGCAAAGATACCTCGCATCACAATTAAACCCATTTGCCTACAATTTTGTAACGTTTCTTTGTAGGTCAAGCTGTCTAGGGCATAAGAATGATAAGACTCGTGTGCTGATTTTCCTTTCTACTTTCTGGTATCAAGTATTTGAAAAGATTGAAAAATCTCAAATATTGGGGGTGAGCTAAACCACGGTTTTAAAGAAAAAACAACTTGGTGTCGAATTTGGGACCTCTTTCCAGGAAAAATGCGCCCATCATCGAAACACAATTCTATATTAGTAACAATTTATTACATCTAAAGAAGTAAATCATAGCTAAGCAGACCTGCAATACCAAACGAACTTTAAATATAGTATCGTTTAGAAAGTAAACATACTTCAGGATCTCGATCCCAGATAATTGATGTATTTATTTTATAAACAGGCATGTATCTGAAGGGGAGTGAGTGGAAGCTACCCCAGGTATTGGTGCTTGTTCCCATTATCAACTGACAACGAGATAGTATTTCTCTCGTGCTCTTCTAAGTTTGATTTGGCTATCTGCACTCCCTTGATGCACTAACGGGTTAGGCTATAACTTCGGCCGATTTAAGCTATTTTCTTTTGATTTGGTAACTGTAAGGGGATTGGGGAAGGGAAGAGTACGTTTGTTGGAGTTAGAAAAGTAAGCATCATATATCTGTATATGTTGAAAGATCATTTCAATGTTGTTTTTACGTGTGCTTCTAATCCAGGATGGAGATAGCTGTCTTTGAGAAAGGCGATCCCTCTATGTAATGTCAAACGATACGTCGGAAAAGACTGGTCTCAACAAATGCGTCTAACAGCATGTCTACCTCCAGTAATGGACAGTTATAAGTTCTCTTGCTGATTTGAAAAGATAAAGTATGTTGCTAACAAAGGTTACTCTAGGTTAGTTTGTGGTATGTACAGTTACTGCGTCAGTCTCGGGTTCAAATCCTTGCCACGATATACACTTTCTTTTCTACCAAATTTCCGAACGGCAAAAATTTATAGATGTCGTCCTTTATGTTATCAAAACTGTGTCAGTCACGCTCTTTAGCATATCATCCTCATAAGTGCATATCCCGCACATAAGAAACCATATGTATTGAAGAAAGGATGATAACTGACGAAGCTTTGCGCTTCATATAAGTTACAGTACGTAAAAAGGGCGATTCGAATCTTCTAACGTAGGTTTGTGTCCATAGTCCGGTCATAATACTTTGTATTACTCATGACCTCTTTGTGCTTCAAAATTAGCCTCCTTTGTGGAGGAGAGAACGGAACAGAGCCTCCGACGCAGTTTTGAAGTTACAGGGCCTCCAATGCCGGACGGAGTGGTGGTTTGCATCCCCGTTCCATATTTGAAGGAGTAGATAGAATTGCACAAGTTAGCAAGTCAAATGCTACAAAATATTTTCGGTATTTTGTAGGCCGTATGCGCTTTTCTAGTGTATTTCTATTATTGTCAACACCGTTTAATGTAGCTTTGATTTGCGATCAGCAAGAATACATATTTGACAAAGAAGCACTCAATAAATAAGGATGGTTTTAAAAGTAATACAATCTCTGGCAAGTAAGGTCAGTAAATTGCTTTATGACGTTGATAAAGTACCAAAGCGGTTACTTTATTTCCAAACGCATTACCGAAGAATACATGAACACTTCTTAACATATGCATACCAAACCTTTTCCTGAGCTTCAATTTTTTATACGCGTATCATCTTGTGCTCTAATATCCTAAGATTATTCTTCGATGACACTTTTTTCGTATCAATTTTGAACAAAATTATGGGCAAAAAACTATGCGGATTACAAAGAGGCATATAGGTGAATTGAAAGAGAGCCTTATGGCTTATAGAGATTCTCCTATGCTTTGTAAGAACAAAGAGAGCCTGAATTGCTGCTGTCTAAGCACCTCCTCGCTTTAACGAGCTTCCTTGATTCCAAACCATGCTTCTGTTTGTAAGCAATTTATAAAAATATCCGATTT
>JAAAKM020073195.1:79521372-79637383 GCA_010016025.2 Alatinidae sp. Z8VKAUB7J3 | reverse complement strand
CACTTTTACCTGGAAATGACCATAAACAATAAGCAAATGCACGCCGATAAAAAATAGATTAAATTTGTACTATATTACTTCTCCTTCAACAAACAAATTTTTATTACTCATGAGTGTTGAAACTACGCTATATTCTCACTTTATATTGAAACTTAAGGAATTCGGAGCCCCCATACTTGAAAAACTAGATTTTTATGGAAAAGTGTTGTAGCGGTGAGAGGGACTACGATTTTCCTACTCCATAAAACTTGATTAGGATCACAGAAATGGATATAAAACTTCAAAAATAACACCAAAAATAATTTTATTAATAAAGATTTTTGGATATATGGACTAATGAACTTTACATAAATTTGACGTCTCTACTGTGTGAAAGTTTCGTTCAAGTGACATAAAACTTAAGTTAGCTAACATGTAATGGTGCAATTGTTACCAATAAAAGTGAAATAGGCTTTTAAGGGAATTCCGGTATTTGCTACAGTAGCTATAATTTATTAGTAATTTTACATGAACATGTTTGAACATCGAAGTTAAAATCATTCAGATATTTTACAGGTTTCAAACTGTTTGGTAGAGGGTTCAAAGACCAGGTGCAGCTCAGGTTACACGTTGGTTTTTTTTTATAAGCAACTCAGTTGCGTAGGTGCGAGGCCTCGATTTGGTCCAAAATCTAAGCAACAAGTTAAGCAACTCGAGGCCTCAAATTCAGGAGGGACAATTTTAAAAAGATGTATCATAGTTACCTAACAGAGCATTCTCTCTACCCATCTGGGCATTTTCAAGAATGTCAGCAATCGCAACTGCAATAGACATCCTAAAAGAGTGAAATGAATATATTTTCTTACAAGCACAAATTTTAAATCAAATCAATATACTGTTGTGCTAAAAGTTCTTTGTTAACATCAGTGGAAAGAAGCACGGCTAATGCTACACAGACTGATACCTATCAACCTTGTGGTGGGAATTGCTCCTACCATTTTCACAAAGTGGTACCAAGAAGATATATAACATCTTCTATACCTCCAAAACCCAATGTGAAGATTTCACAATCTATGCATATAAATAGTTCTAAGTATTCCTTCCATAGCTCTGCAGCTGTAAGATGAAAGCACACATATTAATTGTATAAATAATCTATGTCATTAATGTGCAATACAGTCATCCAAAGTTTATGTGCAAGTATTTAGCACTTCCAATTGGTCTTTCGTTCTTATTTGTTTTACATTGTGGTCCTTGTTTTCATTTCAAAAACCCTCGAGCCACACCTCATTCTGAAAACAATTGCCATTTATTAAAATACCAAGCTCAGTTGCAACCAGAGCCATAACCAACCATCACTACTGTCAGAAGAAGATTTTATGTGACCATAGGTGTCTTGAATATTACATATCACAGTTGGGCCTAATTTGTAACAAATTGATAATTTTGCTACACGTTTTCGCCATACACTGATCACAGCAATCGTATAGAGTGAAATTAGAAAGCTATTATGATGAATTTATAGGAAACGAGAAGATCCTAGAAAATAACAGTCACGAGAGCGACATGTTTTCTGCCACTCATGTTATTGAAAAAGGCGTAAATTGTAAACATATTCTTTTTGTCGACGGAGTACCGGCTTCCTTGTTTTGATAAATGCTGCCTTCAAAGTGGCAAGATGAAAAGGAGATCTGGCTCTCGCTAATACCCTAAACGAATCCTCTTGATAGTTTTCAGCACATGACAGGTTTTCAATAAAATGCTGTCCTACTGCAGAGTCTGTTTTGGGATCTGTTGACATGGATGTCATGTAACCTCTGCAACGTATGACCTATATATTCACTCTCACAGCGACACGTGAATTTATAAACTAATAAATTTTTATGTGTGACAGGTAGTACGTCTTTTTGGGCAACAGGCAGCAGCTTTTGGGTGGAATAAACAACATGTGGTTGTACCGTGGGGAAACTGTTGGTCAGGGCCGTTCTTACTCTTTTGTCAAAACTCAAGGAAACATTCCCAATCCACAGTAGTCGCAAATATACTGGGCACTTCATAGGACCATATTTTGGGTCAGACGTAAACTTGGCAATTTGATTGGAAATGATCGAATAAACTCTGAAGAATTAAGATTAAAATAGAATAATTTATGATACACAACTGATCCGCGTAATTCTACTCTAGAACGTTGTTAACCAGCTTTGGTTCTTTATTTCTGTCCATTGAAATTTTAGATAAATGAAAAACCAAGCGTTTGGTTAGAAGAAACCTCCTTGTATGGCCATGATCTGGGACCTCGGCAGGTATCTATTTACAACTTGTCTCGGACTTCCGGTAGCTGTTACTGGTGGGCGGAGCAGAAGAGGGTGAATCTATCGTAAGCGGTGTGACAGTAAAACCCTCAAGGCGCTATGTTTAGGGCTATATATATTGTTGGAAAGTGAAAGCACTGCCAATTGCAGTTGATGCTACTATGGGAGAGAAATCCCATTATCAATCACGGAAGCGTATCAGAGCGCTCTTGTTTCAACTTGGTAGGTATGAATAACGTGTTAGATCTTCGCAACAAACTGATTACATATTTGTTTATATTAAGTGAAAAAGGAAATCTTACATGGAAGCAACAATAAATGCTAAGCCTTCCAAACAGGTTAGTGTACAGAGTTACATCTAAATCAGCCTTTCTAGACCGAGTACAGGGACCCCATTTAGGGGGGATTTTGGGTTATGAAGGAGGTAAAATTTAGGCATGGGGTACTAGGCGGTCTGACAGCTAATAACATCGTTCTCCACTTTTCTTACGTTAAAATTTTAACACTAAACACAGGGATAAATATATATTGTCTCCGTTTACTCCCACGTCGCACAAATTTTTGTGGCACACCTGGTAAGCAAGTTAGGACTCTTTATTGACCGTCGATTTCATAGTGTACCCATTTGATATCAGTGAGGAGAAGAATGCCCAATTCTTGCAGACCCAGGGGGTACTTGAGAATTTTGGTAGCTCGAGGGGGGTAATATACCCTCCGAGGTTGAGAAACCCTTGTCTAAACAACTGACCAATGCAAGCCCATAGCAGGTGTACACATTGTTTGGTCCTGGAGGACTTTTTCTAGAAATTATAATCCCTTTCATGTTGTAATTGTAGTGACTACACTTTGAGAGTGAGTTTTCCGCTTAATTGCTTTGTCTATCCTGATGTTCTGTAAACTGTACGAGCTTACAATCAGAGTGATAAACCACTCCATAGAACTACAGTACACTTTGGCTTGTTGTTTAAACAGAAATCCTTGAGAAATCCTATCGTCTTAATGGAGATCTCGTACCCTTTTCGTGATTAATGGGTAAAACTCTCGATACCCCTTATTACAGCAGGGGATTGTCTGTTATATATCGGAAACTGGTTGAACCCAGTTGTTAACCGTTGCTGATTCCGAAAAGAAAACCAAGAGATACTTAAAATATCTCACTACAGGTTATTGTCGAGTTTCGAGCTTGTTGTAAATGATGAAATACCAAATGATGGTTGGATCTTTGATCTCTTTGCGTGACACACTATTAACAGTGTGATATTCGTTATATATCAACAATTTGTAATCAATTCTTCATGAAAAATGTTTCTTGATTTGTTTTTTAGGTGTTTTAAAAATTGTCCCTCTTGAATTTGAGGCCTCGACTTGCTTAGCTTGTTGCTTAGATTTTGGACAAAATCGAGGCCTCACACCTAAGCAACTGAGTTGCTTATAGGAAAAAAGTGTAGTGATCTCATGAATTCTCAAGTGTTTGTTTGACAAGCTACAAAACCAAACATTTCAAAAGAACTCGAACTCTAGTAACAGATCTTGAGCCTCTATACTGCACACGCCATTCTAATGGCCCAGTACCAGGAAACAAGAAAACGAGTGGAATAAAAGACTCGAAATGCTAAAAGTTTTCAGATTTGCCAGGACTGAAAAGGAATTTGCCAGCCGCTTAAAATCGTTTTCTTGCAGGCCTAAGACCAGTCAATGTATCCACCAAAATTTAAGGCCATACTTTAGTATGTTCTGAGATATTATGGGAGCACAAAAAGACACCTATTCTTTTAAAGGCCAAAAACCCCATACTAAATAGAGTTAAATAATGGGACCTAAACCTTCATTGCTATTTGGTAAACTCGTTCAAAAACTTAACTAAACGGAGTGCATAGTCAGCACTTCTCTTGATGTGTGATGTTAACATTGCCCCTCCTATCTTCAGCTTCGTACGTTAGAACATATGAAGGTGTCTTAATGTTGCACTTAGTAATGGGTTCTGAATTAAAGAGGCATATTTTAAGACTTGTCTATAACCAGATCTTAGTCCAAATACTTGACATAACCAGTTGTAAGCCACATGTCATGAAAACTCACGGCTAAGAAATAGTAAGACTACATCATAAAACACTTCTTTCTTGACAAGAATAGTTTTGGAGTGCCCTTTTAAATAAAATTATAAAAAATACATTTTTAAATGGTTGGTTTGTCGTACAAACCACAAACTGTGTTACGTATTCAATGAATTCGTTTTGATTTTCATCGCAAAATAAATCTCTTATTTAACCCAAGCTATAAATAAAGTACACTTGTTAAATTGAATTAATCAGAAATGTCTAAGATATTATGAGAAGTGTAGCAAACCCTTGGACCTGACATGTCTCTTGTTAGCTTTTAAAGTGTTTACATTACACAAATACTTTACCTGATGCAACTCCCAGCACCTTGTGAAGTAAACCCCCACATTTTGGTAATAGAACAGGGTGATGGCCACAACTTTTCTTGTCGTGGCCAAATTCTGTTAAATTATTTCATAGTGGAGCAGAGGGAAATCAAAAGGAAAGAATTTGAGGAAGTAAGTCGAGAACTGTATTGATATGTATTCATTGTATCTGCTCCCAATATTTTGTGGACCATAATACTTCAAATCAACACTTTTTTATTCCAAACACACTTTTGAATTAAATCCCCACCCTTTTTGGCTGAACTAAATAGATACCCCTTCTATTAAATTCCTCTTTGAATTAACGTCTCGTGGTACCAATGAGGAGGCAATAAAGTCTTAGCTTAAATATCATACTGTGGTTGCACCATTTTGTTGAAGTTAGTAGTAGAAATTCAAGTGTATGAATTCTGAAGTACGATTTTTTACATTCGGAAAACCTTCCCTGCAAAAAATTATCGGTAGCTAAAATGTTTTGGAATGAAAGTAATGTAAAACATCCCCCGGACTGAATGCCCTATATTTTGCCGAATTTAGTATACTTGTTTATTCGAGGTATTATGGTAGGTGTTTTGTAGTTTAGAATTAGTGATTCAAATTATGGAAGTAAAGGTACCTCTCCAATTGCAAATTAAAAGCTTGACGTAATCATCTTTGCACTTTTTCATAAGAGAAGTTTGGTTTATTGCTACCATTTGTACGAGTAACAAGTTTCCATGTGCTTGCGTCCAATTTTGATTCCATTTAGGTACCTCAAATTCTGAAAAAAACACTAGAGAAATAGCAATAATGTCACGACAGGAGATCGAACCTGTGACCTACGCTTACGCGGCGTGTGGTCTACCAACTGAGCCAGGTGACCTCCGTGGTTAACATACTTCTACTTCTCTAGTCGCCACATTAGATCCCAATCATCCACAAGTGAACATCGACATCCAGCTCAACGAATTGGAGACCAGCCTCTCTGCGCCATGTGACTTAAGCCAGGAAGAACTGCCCTCCGGCACATCATCAATCCAGAGCCCAATAAAGTTAGAAAGTATCATTGAGAAGAGAGAATTTGAAGTGTTAGCTTTGAAAAGAACACTGGAGAAATAAAAAATATGTCATATTTGAAATATAACATTTTTTCTGTTTTTCGAGTTTTCTTTTCAAAACTAACTTTTCAAATCCTCTTTTCTCGAGGGCACCTTAAATTCCTTAGTTTTTAATGACAAGAGATGCAACTGTAGATTATGTGGTATGGATCCTACTGAATTCTCATTTGAGTCAAAATTTGACCAATATGCACTTTTTAGCATATTTTTTGCGACTAAATGGATCAAACGCTAGCTGTTCAAAATTTTGGCAATATTTTCTACAATGTGAAATCATTTTGTTTAATTCAAAGTTTATATTTTCTACTTATACATGTATTTCTTTCTACAAAACTTACACTCCATGGTGTTACTAGTTAACACCCTTCACCACAAATTTTTGCTCCACAACAGGAATGGTTAGTGCCCGTTCGTACAATGAAGCCAACAGTGTTGAGTCGAGAAACCCATCGTACCAGGAAGGAAAGAGATTTTCGATTGCATAATGGTCAAATATTGCTCTTGGAGCACTTGCAAATCAAATAATTGATATCTGCTTCAAGGGGCTTTTTTATATTTTTCCCGAAAATGAAACCGAATCTAGCGAAGTGGTGGCTCAAGGCACGTGGACAACCGCATAATCCATTTTCAGTTGAATGTAGCCAAAATTGACAAAAACATCTTTGTTTACTCGAAGGCTAATTAAAATTTCCTCATTTCGCTTTTCATTTCAGTTACAGAAAATTCGATGGGTTTGTGATTTATCACACAATACAAACTGATCAATGCCTCAAGAATGATACTTAAGCATTTTGCATCAGTAAAGGGCAAGGGTGTGAATGTGGTTTTCATAAACGTTAGTGGTGAATATGTAAAGAGACAACGCATACCTGCTGAGAGGTCTTACTGGGGATGTCAAGAAATTGCACGGGGGGGGGAGCAAATTGGGGTAAAAAATCAGCTGGGGGGCAGTGCCCCCTTGCCCCTCCCTTGCTCCGTGCCTGGGTGACAACCCTCAATTTGGTCTAGCTGCCAGGCAGAGAAACAGCCATAGGACTTGCTCAGCCTTCCAGTATAAAATGAGAACAGTCACTACACCCCTCACCTACCGGAAGGCCGAGAAGCTCCACCCTAGACAAAAAAAGCCTTTCTTTATGGCATGCAACCATCTTGAATCTCTATGGAAGTTACTCGATGCCACACCAATATGAGGTCAGCGGCCTCTCACACATAGCGTTTCATCCATTTCCACGTGTGGCGTTCCTGAGATCAGCTGGTTGCTTTTCTTATGTGTTGGTTGCATCAGCTATCTCGATTCGGTGCTTGTTTACGATCAGTAAGAACAACAAAGTTTTCTCCAAGACGCTTTATCCATTTATCACGAGTCAACATGGTGCTTGATTTAGATTTATTTCGCGATGATAAAGGAGGAAACCCAGAGTCGCTTCGAGAGAATCAGAAAAAAAGATTCAAAGATCCTGGAATGGTGGATCAAGTTTTAGAGGCTGATTCAAAATGGAGGAAATGTGAGTAGGAAAAATGGGCGATCGAGGTATCGTAGTGGTACCATAGCCATTATTTACCATCGTGCATTTATGTTTGAACTTGCATGTATGTTTCGACTTTATAATTTACGGGTCGCTTTGGTACTGGTACTTAAAACTTGAATTGTGAGGTGGTAAACAGTTATCGCATTGTGCAAGCTGTGGGCACAGCGAGGACATGAGGCAGGGGTTCTATTTCCCCCGTACTGAATAAAGTTACATGGTTACTTATGAGGAATGTAAGAGACATGAAGGGACTCGAATCGTGGGCTTGGAAATATTTAAGTGTAAACTTAGGCAGTGGCTTACGTCTCATATTCAATAATACTTGTGGTATCTTGCTTAATATTGATATTTATATTACGTATAGCAATATCAAAGAAACAAACTTAACATCGAAATGTTCTTTAGCGATTGAATGGAATATGCGTAAAGAAGGTTAAAAGTTCGCATATTTGGTCAGATTGATAACATCATGTGGTACGTTGTAAAGAAGATAACGGAAAAAATTCTTTTAGTTAAGGATACTTTTAATAAAATGAATTCAGTACTAAAGAATAGGCAGCTCAAAGTAAAAACCAAGATAAGGATTTTATAAGTAGCATTTATGGTTTACGTCTATGATGTATGGACAGACATTGAGAGTATAAAGAAGAATACAGTGGGAATGTGCATTCTGACAAGAATATTTACAAGAATATCCTACTTGGACTTCTAAATTAACGAGAAACGTTTGGATCTGCATATTAGAGTTTCTGCAATGTGTACCCATTTGTATACCAAGATCACAGTCTGGTTTTCCATTTTAGAGGATTTCTTTGAAAGTTTACACTTTGACTTCGAACTGAGCAAATATTTAAGGCAGAATTTTGAAATACATCTACTTACAAAAAGTACTTAATTAAACAGGGAAATACGGAGTATTTTTTTTCTAATGTTTTTGTAAAGCACTTTGACCCAGAAAATAGCCGTTTAAAATAGCATTTTTGACTGATTTTCGATAACACTCACATTTTTGAAACGCAAATTTTAACTCTATCTGGTGAAAAGTTCTGATTAAAATACAATCACATCAGGACAGATATAATAACAGCAGAAATCGAGAAGCTTCAGCTCTTACAATTTTAAGGGCGAAAAATAGCAGGCAACTTTGGAAAGAGGGAGGGGGGATCCAGGAGCGAAATATCGATTTAAGTCCTATGGATAGTTAGTTGAAATTTCTATAACATATAATAAGGTACAAAATCATGGAAAATTTGGAGTTGACTGAAATACCTGCAAACAAAGAATCAGGGGAGTAAGAGACAAAGGATAAAATTACCAAAGTACAATTTACAGATTAGATATGTGCATCTGCAATTGATTTACCAGGCGGAAAACGTAATTTCGTAATGAATAGTAATGCCCAGCAAAGAACGCGCATGTGAAACATGTTAACAACAAAGAAAAAATAAAGGAGCCTCATAGGAGAAATTAGAATACTTCGAAAAAGAACTCTCATAATGTTAGTGAAGCTTTTCGCCGATTCTCTTCAGACTAAATACATCGGTACATTGATGTCTTCGGGATAGCCATTTGAAAGAAAAGTTTGTTTTAGAAAACAGAGTTCTGATTCTAATTTGGTATCGGAGCAAATCATGAGAGCGCGGTGAACTAAAGTTTTGGTGAGGTTAATTTTACTCGTTTTGGGGCAGAACGAATTCTAGGAGATGTATTGGCCAGAAAATGTGGGCTTTCTATACACCCTGGTACGGAATTTAGTACCTCTTCAAACCAAGTGATCCTCTGCTGATGCTACTGCTTGCCTTTCATCATAATGTTTGTGTAGAATCCTCCATGTGATCTTTGAAGCATGCGCGTGGCCTATTAAACGTCTTCATATTTAGCTGTATCCATTCTTTAATAAAGATATTGAAACTCCTTTTCTAAATCTCCCGACGAAACATATTCTTCGTATATAATTTTTCATGGATGGTATAGATAACGTTGCATCTGCACTACCGTTGTTTGAAAATTCTACTCAGAACGATCTACACCTGCTTGCAATCCGTGAAACATCTTTTCATTGTCTCGGCATCAAGAAAGATGGAACAGTTAATTTCCACTGTAGACATCGATATACAAGAACATATGGCCCTATAGTTTACAACATATTTGACAGACCTGTCTGCAGCTTTAATGTTCTTCGAACCTTTAAACCTTATCGTCTAGCAACTCAAATCTTCTTATGTAGTAACTCTTGACCTTTGTTTCCTGTCATCGTTTTGATGTTGAATTAACAGGAAATCGACGTCACGTATTACGTTAAATCAGTGTCGCTGGTTTGTTATTTTGAAAGTTGCCATGACCTGGTAATAGGGAGGTTTAGATCCACGACGAGTAGGCCCCTACGAGTTCTTCGCGGGGGTTGAAAAAGCTGTACTCGTACTCGTTGTCTTTCGTAAAAGGTGTTTAGATCCTCAACCAGTGCAAGTACTATCATGAACTACTTGACTAAACAGTTTTCAGATGACTGGAGTATATTTCAGTGTTGTAAATTTAACCAATAGTCTGATATGTCATTTCTTTTTGTTATCACGGAAGTGCAAATCACGAAGTAACGTAATTTGTAGACCAAAAGAGGGAGGACAGAAACTTGTGGCCAATTTATGTTTACCCTATCATTAGTTATAATTGTAATTACATAGAGACACACAGACATCTTTCGTTGCAATAATAAATAGCTAGTTCAGCAAATCGAGAAATCTAAAGTCGAGCCACTGTACTTCTTTCCATCGGTTCACCAGGTAACCTAGTAGAACGGTATTCGGTAAAAATCCCTACGGAAAAAATCCCTACGGAAAAAATCCCTAATGGAAAAAATCCACCTCGGAAGATATCCCTAAGGAAAAAATCCCAAGGAAGAAATCCCTAAATCCTTGGGTTATGAAACTAAGAGGTTGTTCTAATACACTTATTTTTATTATAAGAAACTACCTCAGCATCCAGCCCTTGAAGTTTCTTAAAATATTGACCTTTTCACCCCTCAAAGTTTCTTAGCAGTTTCTTATTCTCTGGTACAAATAGAAGGGGGTGGAATACGCGTAGGGGGCTAGTCACACTGCTGTTAGTAAATTCAGACTTCTTTTAGGGTACCCTCTGTTCCAGGTTAGGCTATTCATGAAATAACCCGTTGTCAAACTGTCTAAACCGCTTTCAGAGATTTTTAGGTTTCTTAGAGTAGCCCCATCCAGACCTCGACTTCCTTAAATTTGGGGAGATTGAGCCCTGGTTTCTTATAAACTGGTTTCTTATTTCAAAAAAATGTATCCTTAAGCATGATACAAACTGTGTACAATTAGGACGTTACTATGATTGAAAAAAACTTCAACAAACAACACAACATGAAAGTGCAGTGTGTCGCTGCTATGTTTCTACAATCCCAAGGGAGTGGATCATATATAAATTACAACAGACAGGCTTCAGCTGCATGGTAAATGTCTGCTGTAACGCGCCTTTGAAGGTACCTTACACAGAAAGAGCGTTTTATAAATGCATAGTACTTTCACTTGTACTAAATAAAACAAAGGAAATAATAGAGGGTGTATGATACGGGCGTTGTTTACCTGAATTAATGCGAATTTTTCCTCTGAGTTGTAATTGTACCTTGTGGCCTGTACAGAGAAAAAAGACGAGATCTTATCATGCAGTAATTTTGAAAATAATACCTTAACATCTCAAAATGCAATCGCATGTGGTATATTCTCCCAAAAATTGCACAAAATCGTTGTTTTCACTCGCCATCACCTTTCTTAAAGAATACTTAACCGGTCGTCAAACAATTAACCGGACGACGATCCGAAGGCAAAGTCGTACAAAGTCGTCTCGAATAACAAAGTGTGGTATAAAATGAAGTTTACATTCTTCTTTATTTCAAATACAATTTACGAACTGTATATTTTTAGTGTTACTTCAAGATTTCAGTTGCGTTACATATAACTGGTTTGTCTCATTGCTGTCTCGCCGCATCTGTCGCAGGCTTTCCTCCTCGTGCGGTGACTCTGTAACACTCATAATAAATTCCTTCTTTACTGATATAAACAAGAAAGAGCGATATAAAGAACGACGGCAGGTTGTAATCGAACAACCGACCTACCCAGCGTGAAAAGTAAACGACCAAAACAGAATGATAAATAAAGAAATAATTGGCAAAAATAAGAATAGAGGCTTAGCTTACCCGTTCGTACTCTTCAGCCGTTTCTGGGCATAATGGGTTAGAGTACTTGTCTGTTGGATGATAACACTAAAATAGGAACAAGTATTTTACAGGAACTTCCTAAAGGTCTAAGATTAAAATTCAAAGCATGTTAGAGGTTTTAGATTCGAGTTAGGTCGTGTTTTAACTCATTAAGTATCTGGGAAGATGAGGGCATCTCACGGCAAGGATTTGAATGCCCCTCTATTTTGTATCCTTCCACCTTTCTTCTACACGTTTTTTTCATAAGCAACTCTATTTTCGGGGTCAGGCCTCAAGTTGCTCAGCAACATTCCGAAATCAAGCCTGGAGTTGCTTAAGTAGTTGCTTAGGTATCAATACAGGTTATCATCGAATTTCGTTGTGCTGTCGGTTGACCAAATGCAGCCCCTGGCAGTTGTAAATGATGAAATACCAAATGATGGTTGGATCTTCGATCTCTTTGCTTGACTCATTATCAACAGTGTGATATTTGTTGTATATCAACAGTTTGTAATCAGTTCTCAATGAAAAACGTTTCTTGATTTGTTATTCAGGCGTTTTTAAAATTGCACCTCCTGAATTTGAGGCCTCGAGTTGTTTAGCTTGTTGCTTAGATTTTGGACCAAATCGAGGCCTCGCACCTAAACAACTGAGTTGCTTATAGAAAAAAAAATGTATAAAATGTTCATAAGAATAAAAGAAAGTAAAACTTTACATGTATAAAAGTTAAAGACTCAGACTTTTCCTTTGGACAACAAGGGCCTTTATATGGATTTGGAAATTGCTTCACGTTTTGATTAAATGATAACGCCATGTGGATAGTCCACAGATTTCGGTATTTGCTTTTGGTAATGCAAGCACGTGTTCGTCCCTCAGATTGCAATTGGTAAGGTTTATAAATAAGGTTTCACCGAGAAGAGAGAACTTGAAAAGTCAATATTGGAAAGACGCTAGAGAAAGAAAAAGTGTCACCACCGAGGATCATAGCATAGCGCCCGTTAGTTAACTTTCTGAACGTTAGTTAAATTACTGAAAATGCGGAAGAAAATGCGTGTAATACAGAGATTATTTTGTTCTAAGACAAAAAAGTTTGTCAGTCTGCTTAGGGCGTTTTACTTGACTGATGACTTTACAACATCAACTGGCAAAATGGGCGTCAAACCTAGTCCATCATCGAATGTCACGTCTAAAAACTTATACAGTCCGTTCTAGAAGTGCCTGCGTTGTCAAAATCACAGCGAGTTGTTTAATGGCTATTGCTTCATTTTCTAGGTCTTTGTTACCAGTTTCTTCAAAAGCGCTCCTACTAGTATAGTAACTTATTAGCATTCACTTGAAAAGCATGAGACCCTTGCAAATGGAGGTTGAGTAACCGTGAGCCACTCTCAATGAACCACCATTTATTTATTTATTTTGTTATTAGACAAAATCGACCATCGCTTGAAGACAAAATCGACCATCGCTTGAAGACAAAATCGACCATCGCTTAAAGACAAAATCGACCATCGCTTGAAGACAAAAACGACCATCACTTAAAGACAAAATCGACCATCGCTTGAAGACAAAATCGACCATCGCTTGAAGACAAAATCGACCATCGCTTAAAGACAAAAACGACCATCGCTTAAAGACAAAATCGACCATCGCTTGAAGACAAAATCGACCATCGCTTAAAGACAAAATCGACCATCGCTGATTGCATGCCATAGAGAGAAAACACCAAAAGGAAAACACATGAAAGACATAGTAGGATTATCACGTTGAGTTCTATGATGTCTTCTCAGACTCAATGCTATAGATAGTCTACTGAGTTTATGTCTTGTTCATCAATAATAGATAATGATTTGGAATAATATCAAGTTTGCTGCTTCGTACACTTTCCCCTTCGATCTCGGTACCTATATGTTGGTGCCCTCAACCAACGGCGCTTAACACATATCAATATCAGCACACACTTCACACACTTCACTTTCACTGAAACCCTTTCAGTTGGGAAGGGTGATGTAGGCGTATATCGGAGCGCGTGTCAAATCAAATACATTTATAAATAGAAAGCAGTTACTGATTGTCATACCTCTTCAAAGCATACTCGATTGAATCCTACATATAATCATGAAGTTAATAATACTTCATTAGTGCAATAGATTTTATTCAATGACATTGATGAAGCAATTTAATACCTTGTTAATTTGTTTTCAAATTTCAGCTAATGGTGTAGAAATGTAAAATCTGTTTGATTGATTATCTTATAACATCTTAAATTTTAATAAATCAGTAAATAACAATAAATGAGTTATAGATATTGAAATATAATTACGTGCGTGGGTCACGGGTTAGATCCCCGGTGGTGACATATTTTCTATTTCTCTAGTGTTCTCTTCAAAACGAACATTTCAAATCCTCTCTTCTCAATGATACTCTCTAAACTTTAATGGGCTCTGGGTTGATGACGGGCCGGAGGGCAGTTCTTCCTTGGTCAAGTCACAGAGAGGCTGGTCTCCAATTGCGTTGAGCTGGATGTCAACTCCACCGGTGGATGATTGGGAGTCAATGTGGCGACTAGGGACATAAAAGTATGTCAACATCGGAGGTCACCTAACTCAGTTGGTAGAGCGCATGCCTCGAAAGCGTGGGTCACGGGTTCGATCCCCGGTGTTGACATATTTGCTATTCCTCTAGTGTTCTTTTCAAAACTAAATTATAATTACGTAAGGTAGCAACATTAAATTTCATTAAATGCATTGTAATTACGAAATGTTTTATAAAACAAAGTAGATGGTACTTTGATTCTTTGGCTAATTTCGTTGGTTATCTAATTTTCTGGTTCAATAATCTTCTCAAACACTTATTAATTTACCTCCTCGAAAGCCTCACCATTTATTACTATATGTGGCTGCTTCATTGCACATTATCTTAATTTTTTGTTCGCTTGAGCCCCAAGTTTCATCCTCCCTCCATGTTCATTTCTTCTGGTAGTCTTTTCTGTGGTTGATCACTCTCACCAATAAGGATACCGTTATCTTCATATTTCAAGTTATCAAGTCCTTCTCTATGAATCTTGAAATCTGCGGTTCTTCTCAAACTCTTTAATATTTCCTCAATTGTGGCTGTAAACATAATTGGAGACAATGTCTCATATTGCCCCACTTCGTTTATAATCTCAATCTTTTTACTCGGCTTGTCTGTATTTAACTTGTGCATTACCACCTTCGCATGTTTTTTACTATATTACTGTATTTCTTTAGCACCCTGTGCTTCTTCAGTGCCCCACATTCTGTTGTTCTTTGTTGAGTCAATGGTCTCAATATGATCCACAAAGGCTACGTGAAGAGGAATAGGGTCCTCAATGGTCCTCAGAAGGTTGGTGTTATATTTCGAAGGAGCGATCAAGTCTATTCTCTTGGTTTTCATAAACAATTTGTGGACGTAGCAAACGTATTAGTATGTAGTTTGCTACGTTTTTCTTGTACCCTCTGTGTGATAATGGCATTGATATACTCTTGTTGCACTTTATCTGTATGCAATACTTCGTTAAATAGCACTTTCATCTTCTAAAACGTTGCGTCTCCTTTCACTTATCTGACTTCAAACCCTTCTATGATCAAGAACTTTTCTTCGCTTTACTGAATGACTTGGTTTAGGTCAATGCCAAAAATATGTGGTACTGAAGGGTGACACACAAAAAAACGGTCATCACCAAAAGTCAAATATCTTCCGAAATTTTATTTAGATGAATACAAAATTTCAGCCACATTAGGTCAAGTCTATGTAGCAGACATTTCCAAACTTTCGGATCTGTACTAAAAAACTATTTGCTTCACTGGCGCTCCAATATGGGCTCCAAATGAGCTCCCCTACGCGTCATGCAAACTTGGATCCAGCGGGCAAAGTTCTCAATAACCCCCCTGCATTCCTCACTCGGCATTGCTCTTATGGCTGCTATGATTCAAGTCAGGGATGGTCTGGGGGATGTTGCCATACACCCTGTCCTTAAGGTATCCACACAGATAAAAATCTGGGGGATTCAAGTCTGGTGAATGCGGCGACCAAACCGGGTCACACCTGCGGCTGACCAGTCGGTCAGGGGAACGCTGCCATAGCCATGCCAACAATTCATTGAGGTCTCTGTGTGTGGTGGTGGGGTCACACGTTTCATTTCGAGCATTCTGACGATTGTATTCTGAGGAGTGTCAGACGAAAAAACTCTTAAGTGCATAATGTTACTACTATTTCGTGGAATCTTCTTGTTAACTATGTCACAATTAAATCACTTGCTTGGTATCCAAAGGGTACTTGGCTTATGCCCCTAATCTTCACCGAACGTATACTTGTAAAAAAATCTTTGTAGACCCAAAGTTTAGCCGTTCCCATGAATCTGGTTAGTATTAACTTGTGTAATTTGCGAGCTTGTATTGCGTTGCGGTAGAAGAAAAGTTTTAAGTGTTAAATCCCCCAAACCTACCAACAACAAACAAATCCCCCCCCCCCACCACACACACGCACGCACGTGCACACACAGGTACACAGAAACAGTCCAAGAGCTAAACAAGCGGGGATTTTGAGCAAAGTTACAGTTCAGAAATATTCCAGAAATAATCGAGGTTTTGCAATAACAATTTCAGTAAATTAAAAAGGATCACGTTGAAACGGTACCGAAGATTAATTAGATCCTTCGTGATTGTCTCATATATTATTACCAGCACCAGCTTCCTCAGTTGACATTATTGTTCAATTTTCGTGACTATTTTAACAATGACCCAGGCTTTTTAGTTGCAAACCCGTAAATGGATTTGAATCATCAGCCGGTTTCATTATTATGTTTCTGATTGCTTCTTAGTGTGATCGGGTTCTACTTTTAGTACACAAACAGCTGACAAATAATAAGCTTATACTCTGATGTAGAAAAGGAGGGCTTTTGGTTGGGTAATTCGTATCGATTTGATCTCGAAAACTAGCTCATAGCAGAAGACTAATATTGTTTTGTAAATGGAACTGGCTGTCTATGCTAGGGAATTCAAACCATGCCTTGACTTTCTTATGTGGTCTGTACTGACATTATTTCTGTCGATAAAACATATGCAATGAAAGTCCTGATCCGGAAGAGTTCTAACCTAATGATTTATGCAGACGAATGAAACATCGACATGTAGTCGATGGATGGATGCGAAGATAGAAGATTGGGAACTAGATAGTATCTGGCTGTAAGTAGGAGACAGAGGAACAAGCGCTAGTACCCAGCACGAGTCTTCATAGCGAACACTGCATGATATGGAACATGTTTCTAAAGCACTGCAAATAAAATCTCAACAAGTATTGCAACTTAAGGTTCAAAATAAACCTACACTTTATCGAATGCTCTGTCGACAGTGGGATTTTAAACGCTCTCGTATCTTAGCAAAAAAGGACAAAAGATTTCCACCATCCACGGGGAATCTATCTCACTTTAACCCTACCTTACACGGGGGGAGGGGGTAGTAGGCCCGCGGTTCATAACTTTGCCTGACTTATCTCGAACTTTCTCTATCTCGAACAAATTTTTTGGTCCCTTGCGAGTTCGAGATAGAGAGAGTCCACTGTACATAGCTCTGCTTCTGAGGAAGCCAATAGGGAACTGGGTAACATTTTCTAGAGATTTGTAAACTAACCAATTGAAATAGAAGGCATCTTTTTTTATTTGGAAACGTTCATCTTCTTGGTGTGACGTGTATCGTTCGGAGAATACGTACTGTAAATGAAATGAAGGACCCAGTCATGAATGCAATACGAGAGCAGATATCCGTACACAGTGTAACACAGGCAGGCTTTTAAAGCAAGATATGGGTTTCCTTTAGACTGTAAATTTAAGAGGAGAGATATCCGAAATTTTAAGCAGCAATATTTCTCAACTGTTTCATAATGTCAGTACTCAAAATTAAGTAAGATTTTCCTCACCCTCATATGATTGACTGTGGGTGGGGGTATCACGGACGCGGAAACAAAAATACGTGTCCTTGTGAGAGCCATGCCAACAGATCTTCGGGACAAAGTCTTATCGGACAGTCATTTTGAAATCTTTTGAAGATTTGATGTCTTGATTAGTCACATTAGGACATCAACAAAATATCTAAGGGTTAACTCAGTAAAGCTATTCTGTGAAGAAGGTTCACCACAAAAGCTAAAACAATTCTTTAACATCATAAAGGGTGAAAAATTCGTAATTGCACAATTCCCTAGGTGGCAAAATCAAGTACTGGAATTTCGAGTTTTTCTGGGCCTGAGTACTACTGCAAACGACGTTCTTGTGAAAAAGTGAGGGCCATTAAGTCAGCTTGAGAACACCATACATGCAGCCACAAAAACATGGAAAGTATATAAGTTGTATTGTCAGCGATAGCTTTATTTAAAAAATTGGTCTTCAGTGACGGATTTCGATGACGTTCTTTGCTTGTTTTTCTTGAGCATGATCGCATGACGTAACTGAGGGGAAGATCACATTCTAACCATAGGGGGCCGAGTAATAGTAATTTGTTTGTCATTTGAACGTTATAACGTAAATAAGTTAAGTTATCCATTACTCACTTCCGCTACCTCTGCTAGAATAAAGAGGCATGTAATCATTTTACTCTCTGCCGTGCGCCATAAATGAATTTTATCGTGACAGACAAAGTAATTAATCTCCGACAAAGCAAGTGCTCTCAATCAGACTCAGGAAATCCCTACTTGCAGGTGTCGTGCTCACGTTGCAGAAGAGGTTTCCTTCAATGTGTATTGAAAAGGCCTGTTCGCTATCTGTCAACGACAGAATAGATCTCCCAGTTAAGGCGATTTTTGAACTGAAGTGATGACCATGAATTTCTGGTGGCGTGTTGCGTAGAATCCTTGCGGAGCTTTGTCATATTTCCGTCAGCGAAAGCAAAGTAAACGTTGCCGACTTTTGCATGTAGCTAGTACATCGATTTGATTATCACTACAAAAGTGTGTCAGTACAACGGCCTATAGAATTTGTAATACAAGACCACAAAGCAACATCAATTTTGGCTTTGGTCACTCTCAGTTATTGATTATCGTAGTTTAGCATTTCGTGTCCAAACAGGTGTTGATATTCCCTTACTTTCCTAGATTTCCTGCTTTGCGATTTCATAGTTTTTCATGATTATTCGGTTCAAGACTAACAGAAATACCTTATTGAGGCTACTAAAATCGTTCTTCGGTATGACACCATTCTTCTGGGTGATTCACGATATATGATAGCTTGTGCAGACTGCATAAAGCATCTGAAACTACTTATTCTATATCTTCTACAATGTAATGTTACACGGATGACTTTTATCTTTCCTTCCCTTCCAAAAGTTGAAACGTATACTTAGAAGAAAATTACTCAATTAGAAATTTTTAAAATTTAATGAAAACATCTTGAAGCAATTGCACTTTGGCATCACTAAAAAAACGTCACCATAAATGATCAAGTATCAAATGAGGTACTGTTAATTGAAATACAAACTTTCTCTTACATTTAAAACTTATAATCCATGTTCCAGATACGAGGCCCATCATATATTTATACGTGTAAGAGTCCCTCTGAATACACATATTCTCATCTGAAAAAAGAAAAGATAGCCAATGACATCAAGTGAGTAATAGGTCTTAAAAATAACTGTCTTAGCAAGATTTAGTCATTGTAGTTGCTCAAACCATTAACCATCTTACTTGCATAATCTATTCGATAGTTTCCAGCCTACCTGCTCCGAAGGCCATTTATCTTATAAAACGTGTAAGCTTAGCCTTTCAGTATCTATAAATTGCTCCACTTATACTTTTTAAGCTATTTTTGCATGAATTTTTTAGCTGCGCGTTAACTGCCAGTTATAACACGCCTTTGAATGAGTCTATCATCCAGCGTCGAATAACAGTTGAATAGCTGTTAAACTGTAATGAGTTCTTTCCTTAGAGGAACTAAGATGCTCTGATCTGAATAGGAGGTCCTAAACCGTGATACCAGAACTACTGGTTAACAACTAATTACTGTGCTTAAATGAAGGCGAACGCACATTGCCCTCGCAGCTTATAAGAAAGTGAGAATTTGGGCTCAATCGAGGGTAGGATCAGCGCTTCGGGGGTAACAAGTACAAATGTGATAAAAGACATCAATACCAGATACACATACGCGCAGAGCTCATTCTGTGAAGAAAGTGTGGACGCTGTGCCAATCTAGTTGAGAAAGGTGTTCCTTCAGAGAATCGCTAACTAATTCTCTCAAGCAAATATACTTGTAAGTTCATTTCATTTATCAAAAATCTTCAACACATCATGCATGATACCTTCAATAGCATAGACATTTTCGCAGATGCATTAAGAAAACGCTGTTTTAAGCATGCCGTTGCCACCACGTAACCAAGGTCGTTATGGCCTAACGAGTGTTTCCGGTTTGCTCGCGTATGGACAGCCAATTTGACCAGGGTTCATATCTACGAATTTGAAGAGGAATCAGGGCCTACATTTTCATTTGATGTAGATCATAAGAAAGAAATAGTTCTCAAAATTGAATAAATGTTGACGGTCATTTACTTGTGTTATGAACCTAATGAACTGAGCTATTTGATTTTGGTAATGTTACAAAATGAACTTGGTTAGTGAAAAAAATGGAATATTTCTTTAAGTAACGGATTCGTTCTGCTAAACGTTTTCGCCATACACTGATCACAGCAATCGTATGGAGTGAAGTGAAATTGCTTTTACGATGAAGATAAGGTAACGATAAGAGCAAAAGACGTCGTAGAAAACAAATAGAAAACAGTAACGAGAGCGACACCTTTTCTGCCACTCATGTTATTGCAAAATGCATAAATTGTAAACAAATTCCTCTTGTCCCCAAACCCCTCCTTTAATTATTTTGGATATCCCAACCGCCCCACCTCTCTTAGCAGCCTAGCTTTGTGAGCGGTTTGAAGTAGAAAAAAAGCTGTGCTCATTGGACTCACATCCTCATCTCTATTGAATTCCATTCAATTCAACAAACTTTCCGCATGCCCTGCTCTTGTACATTGCTGAAATTTCCTGTTGCATGCGTAGATGTATTAATCACGGCACGTGTATGCCTTTGGCAAAATTTTCTTCACAATGCATTAAGGTTACCGACACAAGTTCTCTTTTCCCTTTCTCTCTGTGTTAAGCCAATGGGAGGTTTTTCCAAATATGCAGTAAGTCTGGAAAAGAGCTCAAATTTTTTATTGCACCCTGCCTATTGTTACGGACGCCGCGGTTAGATCATTGGAGAAGAAAACCGTTCTCCTCGACGAAGTGTAAGCAGATTTGAAGCAAAGAGGAGAAGCATGTAAATATAAGAACAATCAGCTATATGCAAATAATTAAATATAACTAAAATGGAAATAACTTACGACCCCCCCCCCTCCCCCTATAAACGATCCTTATTCGTGGGCTGGTATGTTAAGGTTCGTTAGGGCCGGTATTGATAATAAGTTAAGTTCGAGTAAGAGATGAAACTTGATTGCTAGTCGCCATTATATCTTGATTATGTGGCAGGAACGCAAAGTTCCTCATGTAAACATCACGAAACATGACATATCATTACAGCAGCTAGGGATGAAGTGAGAATTACCTGTCTTGGGTCATGGTGTAATGAGGTAAGGTGGTCATGTTATTGAGGCAATGTCACCTTTCCACTGTCCCTGAAAAGCATACTTTCGTAAACAGATTTTCTAGATTCTACGAACCTTTCCTGACCCTGGCACACTCTTAACTACTTTTTCTTTTCGTCTGGTATTTTATTATCATAGTTTTCCTATGTTTTTCAACTCCAACCCTCTAAGGCCTTACAGCAAGGGCGGCACCACCAATCACATGTAGAGGGGGCTCAAAAACAATAAAAAGTTTCTCTTTATTCCAATCGATCTTGTGGGACGACATCGCATCTTTTGACCTTTACGTTTAAGAGGTAAATGGAACTCTCATTTCCTAATTTCTTGTTGTTTTGTGTTTTCTTTGTTCTCTTTGCAGTTAGCAAAACAATACTTGGCAGAAAAGTAGAATGGGTGGAGCCCGGAGCCCCTCCGCCCGGTGACGCTGGCACTGTGCAAACAGTAGAAATTCCGTGTTTTTCGGGCGTGGAAATTTTCCAACCAAAGTTACACGAATTGCTTAATTCTCAGGCTAAAGATAGCACTGAAGTTGCTTAATTGGTTGCGTAATTTCAAATTACTCTACCGCACTCAGACGGATATTTAAGTGGAAAAGCTGAATGAAAATGAACTCTTAAAGTTAAAGTGTAATAAAGTTTTCTTTATGCTTGTATAGGTATTTACTATAGGAAGATATATTTAAAAGTTCATAACTTCATGCAATCTAAGCATGTTTTGTCATTGAAAGTAGGAATTTGTCAATTGTTTGTTGCTTAAATGTGAATTTAGGAAAATGTCACTGATACTTAGCAATTTTTTCCAAAATCAAGTACAGTTCTTCATAGGCGAGTTGCTTACAAAAAAGATCGTGTATTATGATTGAGATAGATTCGAAATGCAAGCATTCGAAAGTAACATTCGAAAACAGAGACAACACGTAAACTGGAGGATGTGACCTAGAGGAACTACAGTATATAGAAAAATAGACTCAAGTTAATAAAATTAATATGGAATAGATTGAAATAGTTTATTTGTGGTACAAAGCAAGAATATTGCACGAAATAGCGAAAACATTGTGTACTGAAAAGCTTTTTTCGTCTGACACTGAGTACTAACGTCAGAATGACCGAAATGGAATGTGTGAAAGAATATACCCAACTGTACTTTGAAGGAGCCGATCAGAAATTGGACTGCCTAAATGACTTGTGTTTTTGGACCAATCAGCGCCCATTACAACAAGGTTAATTGAATAGGCCCAGCGAGAAAACGAACTCTTTTTGTCTGCATAGCAAAGGTTTTCTTGCTTTTATGTGGACTGACTCCAGAACGGCCAAGCGCAAACAAATTGTTAACACTGCATCAAGTAGTGAAATAATCTAGGTAGTTGAAAACGTTTTACTTCTGACGCGACACAGAACACGTAACATGAGAATGAATCAAAATGAAAAAACGAAGGAAACCCAACTATGAATGTTGTAAGAGGTAAATAGAATTCAGACAGATTGTTTCTATGTTTTAGGAGCAATCAGCATCTATAGAAGCTATGTGAATTTACCGTAACAGCCCAATTAGAAAACTACTAGAGATTAATTGAATAGGCTCAATGAGAAAACGAGCTCTTTTCGTCATCATAGCAGAAGTTTTCCTTTCCTTTTCTACGTGCATTGACTAGAGAACAGCCAATCTTACGTATGATACGGACGCAAACCTCTGCGTACATTTTGGCACATTCTTTGTTTTCGACCTTGTGTGTCCCTATAGCAGAGTTCCGTTGCATCATGCTATTTTGGTTTTGAAACCCGAGGTGTCTCTTCTTTTTAAGGCCTCTTGCCCTTGAAACAGGTTTGACAGATTTTAAAGCTCCAAATTTCGAACTCGCAAATCTCAAACTGAGTCCTACTCAAGAACAGAGACGAGTATTTGTATTTCCAGTGCGAATATTGGAACCAATTTTGCTACCAAACTGTTGCTGTAAAGGATAACTTACACAGTTTATCTCAATAAGCAAGTAACTAAACAATCAACTGAAAGTTTGCTGAACTTTGGAAAATCGCCGTTGTGCAGGAATAAAACACAACACAGACAGTAGTCGATTTTAAAAACGTGTATTGAACCACGTTATTTTCAACTTTTGTGCCGATTTTGAAAAGTTAGACATCAATGGGTTTTAGTGAGCTCTTAATGACTCATAAGATTATAACATCAATAACAAAAATAACAATTAAGATGAATATTATCTAACTAAAGCTTTCCTAAGTTTTGATATATTTCGAATGTAAGCCATAATGTCACAAAGCTGTCTACGTTTATTTGAGAAGCACGGATCACTAGACTTAACCGCTTTTCGCAAGGCGCCATTGCAGCAATTTGACGTCACAAAGAAAGAGCATATCTTTGGAAGCCGAAGCGTCGTGAGCTCACTCTTAACGCTTTTGTCTCGGGAGTTAGTTGATGGATTTGAAGTTTTTGGAAAACCAATTGATGCATAATTAAGAATTTTGTAAAGTTAGAGATGGATAAAAGAGAGAGTAGTGGGAATATCTACTCGCTGCATTCAAGACGGTGGAGCGTGTCATTTACAGATCTGGCAAACTATCCATCGCGGTACAGTCAGATGTACACGAAAGGAGAAGAATGCATTGTGATGAAGAATGTTGCTGCCATCACAAGAGAGATGAAGATTTGTGAAAGAAATGTGGCTTAGAAAGCTTGAAATCCCAACCCTCGCCTATAGATTCCATCGTGGTGATCTTATTGAAATGTACAAGCTCTACAATGGAGCCTATGATAACGTACCAGCCCAGAGAATCGTGCAGTTCAATAAAAATTTAGCAGGGGCAAGAGTACTTTAAGACTTTATGCCCTCCCTGATTTAACTAATACCAATAGCCTTTTTGAGAACTAAACCCTTAACCTTGGGAGTACAGTGCAAGTGAACTATCCACTGGACAATGGCAGCTTAAAATTGACATCATAAAAATTGTGGAGTGGTTGAATAGTAACTATATATTGAATTTCTTTGAAAACAGATGTGATGTTAGTGATAGATCTTGTATATAATTATAGGCAAAGTATGATAATTTTATATTAATTAATATAACTACTATAGGTTTCTCCCATTTTTTAATTTCTATGATATGACCTGATTGTCCACATTACATCCACTAAGTATATATATACTTTATTAATGATTGATTCAAAGTCTTTACCCAGGATGTAAGTTACTTTTCAGTTTTATGTACACTATTATTGAAACCTGTGCCCTGTTTAAGATCCAATTAAAGGTAGGCCTAATGTTAAGATAAATTAGAAGCTAAAATTTATTCTTCAAAATAAGGTACATTTTCAGGTTGTTATTTTAGACAGACCCTGCATGTTTTGCTCTGCTTATTGAACCAACAAAATTAATGTTCTTTCTGATTTGCATATTAATAACTTGTGAGCCCATCTTTTATGTGGTGCTGACAACAAGGAAGAGTCTATAGTTGCTGAATGTTGACCATATTTGTAGAGGATCACCATGGAGGCAGAAGTGCTATTGATCATAATTTAAACAAATTTGCATGGCACCATTACAGGGACTTCAAAACATGTCCTCATAACAAGATAATTCTGTCAGGATGTTTAAGATGGGCATAATATATGAGACTATGGGATAATTTGACTGCAAGAGGATATACAACTGACATGTAGTGATGCAATTCTCAAAGATATTAGTGTATGCTTGCCAACAATACCTATGTAGC
Source organism: Alatinidae sp. Z8VKAUB7J3 (assembly GCA_010016025.2). Lineage (NCBI taxonomy): Eukaryota > Metazoa > Cnidaria > Cubozoa > Carybdeida > Alatinidae > Alatinidae sp. Z8VKAUB7J3. The sequence continues at coordinate 79,612,471 of JAAAKM020073195.1, read as the reverse complement.
TTGTACATATTTCAGAGTTATATTGGTTGTAAATGTCATTGGAAAGTAGTGAAAGTGATTATTTTTGACATGGCAGATACCATGTCATAACACAAACAGGAGCCCCTTGCCTAAGTGTCTGCAGTGATTCTGGGTGATTTTCGTAATATTTACATTACTAAAGTCCATGATTATCATCATCATCGTCATCATCATCATCATCATCATCATCATCATCATCAATCATCATCATCATCATCATCATCATCATCATCATCATCATCATCACCACCCTTATCATCATCCTTATCATCATCATCATCATCACCATCTAAAGGGGGAAGATGAAACCGAGATCGTGCTTTAGCTAATACCGTAAACAAAGGCTCTTGGTAGTTGTCGGCACATGTTGTGCTGTCAGGAATATGCTTCCCTATTACCAAGTATGCTTTGGGGTCTGCTGACTTGGCATTGCTTAGACGACTAAGTAAAAGTTCTCATTGAGATAATATCCTGTTTATTCTCATTTGATAGATATAAAGGGGCATTAGCCTTCTGAAGAAAAATCTGTATTGATTCATACTCCATGATTACAGCCTTTTATTGTCATTTTTATAGAATTACAAAAAATACAACAGAGATGTTGAAGCATGAACCTATTGCATTGTATTGCAAAATACCCCAAAAGTTGTTTATAAAATTTTGATAGTTAGTATAGCATGAAAACTTGTTTAATATGAAACTTGCTAATATACAGAACATGCCTCAAAACATGCAAGAAAATTTCAAAACATTTGCATTTTTACCTAATACTAATCAACAATTTCATTTTGGGAGTATATTGATATTAGCTCTTTTATAATTTACATTAAATGTAGCTTCAAATTTAGATAGAAAAAAGTATAAATGTATAATCAGGGGCATAACATATTCTTGATTAGGGCGGCTAAAATATTAGCGGCTATGGCCTACGTATTTCTCTCCTTTGCTAAAAAATACTACATTAATGGTATCTTTTTCAGCTCGCATCGCAATATACTCTTAGAAGTTACTTTGAAAAATGGAAGAAATCGTACCTGTAGTAGCAGAACGTGGAGCAGTTACCAAAAAATTTGATGGTTTGATTCAAAATCTAGCGGTAACGTGAATGATGTTGAAGTGAAGCTAAAGACTGCATCGTTGGAAACAGTCAGGATATTAAGGAAAGTTTTGGAATGTGAAGAAGAGATCATTTTGTTCGCTTTTGGTCATTGGTCCTGACTCACTCGGCTAACAGAAGGAATGACGACAATGACAAGAGCCAGAACATGATTTAAACAAACAATTTTGTTCATTTTTTTCTAGTTCTTTTTCTCTCTAAACTTATTGGTATACCTTTAAAGCTGCAAATGAAAATATGTTTTATTAAATATCCACAGAAAAGATAGTGCAGGATTTGTAAAAATTACCACTGATGATGGAGAATGTCTTCGAAATACGTATGGAATTAATGAACTGAAAGTTGTCGTGCTTTCTGTTGTCTTTATTATCATAGTCAAAATAGTAATGTAAACAATAATAAGTATTAAAAACCATTTGTTTAGATATTGGAATTGTTCAACTGAACGGTTACGATTTGAATTTGTAGATCTTTGGGGAGAGATTGCTTAAACCTTTTTTCCAGCAAGCAAACTGTTCCTTAAAGTATTATTTGACCCCTGGTCTTACTATAATATCCTTGCCCGAGATGACAACTCTGTAGTGCTTCGCCGTACCAAGGTGTAAAATAGGGGTGTGGCTATGATGGCAAAATTGCACTACGCACGCACAGAATATGTCGACACACGCCAGCGAGTGGATGAGAATAACGGTATTAACAGCAGGGCTGAGCTGAGCAGACCAGTTGTCGCGTAATTTAACGAGTTATGAGAGTCAGAGGCTCGAGCCCTGGCCTTACTATAATACCTAATACCCTTGCACGAGGTATTAACTCGGGCGTGGCTCACCGAACCAAAGTTTAAAATTGAGATGTGGCTATGATAGCAAAAAACGCGTAGATTGTTACGGTTTTTCCAATAGGATGCCAATAAGCGATACTTGCAGACCCATTGGTGCAACGGACGAAAAATATTAGGAGGGGGGGGGGGTAATTGTGGATTATTTTCCAGGAAAAAATGCTCCTTTGCCCGAAAATTATTGGGACATGAATCGACGGATCTGCACACGGTAGGACTTTCTCATTAAGGAATTATGAAAGGGCCCTAACAAAATTTTTTGCCCGAAAAAATATAACATTTTAACAAACTCGGCCCCTTTGGCCGTGCGCCCATGTGCAAACCTCTCTTTTAACCTTGGCAAACTCGTCCAGTGAAATTAAGCAGGCGCCTAGAAAGAGGCGGGATCAACATGGGACATCTGCCTTTCCTGTTTACATTTCCACTTATTGTGTTACGTTGACGATTTGACTTCTTGCGTTTTGGATGTGTCAAGTTAAACAGCTACTGATGGCTGATTTATATGCTAGTAAACGTCGAGGATTTGACTCCGTCGAGCTGCGAGACGAAGCAGTTTTACTGCAGTTTATCATTGTAATACGTACTTAAGGACAGACTTGTGTTCACAGGAGACAGATGCTAGCATAATCAAGACGTCTCTCACTTCTGACAGTAGTACTCTGTCTTTGCTAAATTAGCAATTTGGAGTAATCGAGGTTTTAATGTTAAATGGGGTCTAGACATGCGAAATCTGGAAAAGGCAGGCAATTTCAATTTTAACAGTTAAAACCTGAAGGTCGTCAAGTAGGACGACGTTTGCACGTTAAAATCCCACTACATATTTACCATTTCATTCTCCTCCATCAAATCCTGCTGCCCCATGTACCATACCAGGAGAAAACAGCGGAAAATGTTATTGTATTATGAAGATTACGAATAAAGGGATTGAGTTTTTTTAAAATGTATTATCATTATTATGTATTTATTTACTTATCTTATCTGTTTACTACAATCTTTTGCCGGGTGTTTACCTATAACCTAGGGCAAAAGAAGGATAAAGTGATGTACCAAACAATTTACTCTCTGAGTAAAGATCACAAGAAGTCAGAGACGCAAAAGCAATTACCGCTTGGAGCGGATTCCGTCCGTAGCTTTACGCACATGGGTAAGAGGAGTAGCTTATGCTCTCGTTTCTCCTTTAAAGGCTTAATAATTTCTTATAATAGTACGAATTAGTACAGATTACTTACCTATTTCGTCCCATGATGCATTTCACAACACGAGAGTATGTACCTTGAAAATCGTTTCTTTCCCTGCAAGATGCCAGTCCATCCTGTAAACTAAAGTCTAACTTGAAAACGGAAGAAATGAAATTTATGAAGATAGATCTGCTGAAGGAGAAAGTAGAGATGTTCTTGGGTCTTAAATGATCCTTTGTAATCTTGCTTTCGCTTATGTTTTTGAAATGAAAATGAAATATACACAAAAAACTAAATAGGAATTGTTATCGTGATCTATAACTTGTGCAAAGTCTTCAAAATGGTTATTCTAGCACAAAACATCTTGTTTCCATGCACGTATATCTTTATGTAGGAATGTATGGAATGCACTGTTGATTTCAGCAGAACTTTCCTTTTTCTACACTTTTAACTCCCATTATTCTAGAAGGATGAGAAGATTGAAACTTTCATAGAAAAAAACTTCAGAAGTTGTGTATTTTGGCAACCAATTGATTCAGTACTTTTCGATGGTTATAATGCAAATAGAACTGATGATGATAACTGAGACAGCGTCAGTCATTTTGTCACAGTGATTGTGAAGATGACAGTCTGGATGGTAGTGATTAACTCCTTCTTAATTTTAAAGAAAGGTTATACTCGTTGTGCTATCTACAATAGAACGGCAATAAAGTATGTTTTTATCTTTGGTAAGATTGAATTCTTTCGTATATGATGAATTCTAAATACAGTCCTTTAGCATACGGTTCGAAGCTGTGTAAATTATTGGCAGTTCTGAGTCGGCAACTAAGCATTTATCAGGTCTGAGTTTGCTTAACTAATGTGGAATGAAGCTAACACTGCAGTTAATAAGACGAGTTTGTAGAAAAGCGATAAAGAGGCAGACTCTGGTTGCAGAGGCCTCGTAAATTAAGGGACAGCATGTGCATTCATCATATATTTTACAAAGGAATTTTGCTATTTGTTTCTCTGAGAAACAAATAGCTGTTGTGTGAATCCATTTATTGGAGAAACCAACTACCGTGTAGATAACTGACATACATTCAAAAAAGCTCTAAACATTTGCGAAAAGGTAGCGTCCCATCAGAGATCAGACCTAAAGCCAAAAGACGGTTTTTAAGTACGCTGGCTATAAAATGACACAAATAGGTTAAAGTTTGAATTCAGTGCAAATACGAAGTTTATATTGCAAAAGAAATATAAGAAATATGGCGGAGGTCAGGCGACGTGTAGCTGCGACATGTTTATCAATGATGTTTACGTAAACGTCTGAAAAAGAGGACAAAACAATGGACAAGAAAGTGGCTTGCACGCTGAAAAACATAAGGGGCGTATAACACCCTATTCCAGACTTAAGATAGAGAGGCTTTTATCTCCTGGTCGAGGATTGACTTCGCTACTTTTAACAAGATATCAGAACCACACATACTATAATTACAAGGGCATGCACTCTATTGTTTTGATGGCCAAGGTGATTTCTGGCATCCGATTTCTATTCGTGGATGTACGAACGCTTGTGCTTGTCAGTGAGGGTCGTCTCGTATGTCCGAGGATTTGAGCCACAACACCCTGTCGCTACCTGGTGACAGACCAATTCAGCCTGATAGCAGAGCTATTCGGTATGCGGTCGTCGGGAGTCCAGCATTCCCATTGAAACATTATTTGATGCAGCCGTTTTTACAGATATTTACTGGATAAGGACAAACGTTTACTCAACTACAGGTAGGGCCCTATATAAAAATTATTTCCAGCTTTGTAATAATTTGATTATTAAACGTTTGGCGGCTACTGAGTTTTATTCCATATTAGCAGTGCCGGTTTTAGAAAGGGGGCCGACTGTGCCGCGGCGGGGCCCTGCACATAAGATGTGAAATTGGGGGGGGGGCACACGGCTCATTCAGTACACTCAATAACACTAAAGGGCTCCCTAATCACTTGATGGCACAGGACCCCCTCTTGCCAAAAACCGGCACTGCATATTAGGTATGCATGAGGTGGCACAAAAATCTAATTGAGGCTAGTCAAGCTTTTACCACATGAAACTATTTAGATGTAAGTATCAGATAGGTTCCACTGTCAAGTAGGCCTGTAGCCCAATGTCCTCTCTGAATAATTTGCTCCCTGTTCCATAAAAGTAGGTTTTTGCTGTGGAAAATCAAGTACAGGTTATAAACAGTCAATAGATGGACAAATGTTGAGAAAATTACCCATATATTCTGTGTGCAAAGGATCACTATCCATATGGTATATGTAATGAAGGCACTTGTGTCAGTTAACTGCTGTCCCTACTACCACCCATTTCGACCCTATCTTCCCCTGCCTAACAGTAAGGAATGGTAAGACTATATCCCACGTACAAACTTTAATGTTAGGATTTCCAATCTTGCCTGTAATACCCCAACCCACAATCTGCAGCTGCAGAATAACATCCAGTTCCCTCACTATTAGATATTTCAGGAGAATCTGTGTATATATATATATATGATAAATAATGTGAAATGTATTTAGGGTGCCAAGTGTCATACTCAAATATTTCAAGGTACTCTATTAAAAACCCTGTTCTTTGGAATGAGTTTCCTTTTTGGCATATGAGCAAGCTGAGGAGCTTCATATTGCCACTTACCAACAATTTCTGTCATAATATAAGGGTTCGATTGGTATGTGTAAGAGTAGAAAAACATTTCATCATGCTGTGAAACAACCTAGTAGATACTTCATAGTCTCTGCTCATGCAGTGCGACTATTATTGAATTACAGAGGAAGTGTGTACTCACAATATTACCATTCATTTCCATAGCTTGCAATACCAACTGTGAGCCCTGGTGGTGGAAAGCCAAATACAGTGTCATATAAATAGTTCAAAACATTAGCTCAATGTAAATCAGGATAAGGTACAATAAAGATCAAGAAAAGTTTGATAAATGAATACTCATATATACAAAGTATACTCATAAGCCTTTAACAAAATTGGTGGTTTATTAGTTTCCTGACCAACAACCTTGCTGGTTATAGGCAATTTTTCCACAAAGGTAAAGCAAAATCCACAAAAGTATCAACATCATTAGTAGATGGCAGTGGTAACTGACTAAGCATGTCTGTATTGGCATTTTGATATGAAGGATGATACATAATGTCATAATCATATGCAGACAACAATAACTACCAACATTGTATCTGGGCAGCTGCAAGAGCTGGGGTGCCTGATGTAGGACCCAAAATGTATGTCAACAAAATTAAGCTTCAGTTGTAAAGATACACAAATTGCAATAATGCATAACATGACATAGTGTGCACCCCCCTATGATTAGGGAAGGTTGAGACTTTTTCCAAACTGCCAACATAGGTAGGGGTTGGGAAAATTTCAGAACTTGTGTGGGGGTAACTTTTTTGATGAGGGGGTTGGATTTTGTTGATGTAGAAATTTTCCAGCTGGTAATGTTGTAAATCACCACTTTAGGGCAGCATTCAGGAAAAATTTTCCTTTTCACTTCAACTTTTTCTTCTCAGAAGTAATTGTTTGGAAAGGTACAATTGAGTGCCCTTTTTAAATTTGGAACTGTTCCATGCATGACATGCATTCCAAAATCTGACCCTAACCTACTTGATGGCAAGTAATTCAGTAAGTTACGTGATTTTTAGGTGAGAAGCATGAAGTATTAAGAGTGAAATAACTACACAGTATCAACAAACGATAAATGAAATAAATTCATTACTCAATAGTTTATTGAACTATCAAGATACCTTCTTTGCCTAACTTAAACCTATGCAGAGTTTTAAAGTTGTTTAGCATACACCCTCCTCGGATGTACAGTGAACAACAATGCCAAAACTTTCAATACCTACTGGTCTATGTTATATCATTACGTCATGACAATATAGCCTCGATTCTGTACCTACCTCTTCGTTGCCTCACGATAATAGCGGTAGCACCAGCAGCAAGGACGAAACTGTTGGAGTAAACTGAAGACAAAAGACATGGAAGCATTGAGCCTGTTAACACGCCGAAACGTTGCATACAATCTGCTTTCTAAAAACCTAAAACTAACAGGGATAGCGCCTGCCAAAAATAATTGTGTCCTGATACACTGTGACCCAGTTAGAGACACGGCAAAGTAGAGTTTCCTTAAAATTATCTACAAATTGGGAGTAAATCAGTGCACTTCATTTACTCGTGGCCTTAGATTGCTAAATTTGAAGTATTTGTCGGTACCCATATTTTTTGCAGCTGACAAATGGAACGGTGTAGGTATGACGTCATCCTTAGATTTTTTAAAGACATTTTCTATGATACTCTTGCATCTATAATACTTCTACCTAAGCGGCAACGATTCATAAAAAAATATTCATTAGTATACCTGCGGGCCTACTGACTATCCACGCCCAGTCCAAAAGAACATCATATAACCAACATCAGGTACCTCTAACAGATATCTTAATCACTATTTGGATTGACAACCTTGGATACAGTTGGGCTCTGGAGTCCTTATAGTATATACACTGCATCAAATCTGACGTAAGAAAATTGGTGACCCCGAAGTGATCATGAGATGACGTCAATGAAACTATGCCATCCAATGTAGAGAGATCGTGATGTCACAATATTAACTTGAGAGTTAAGAATTTCAAGTTCTATTCCTAGTAACCCCAATAGTTGCATACTCAGTATTATCAATTATAAATGATGAATACTCGTCGATACAGATCATATTGATCCAGCGCCGTTAAAATAGCAGTGTGGCATGAGTGTTTGCGTCCCAGATTCGAGTCCCAGAAGTGATATGTATTCCATTTCTCTACTGTCGTTTCAAACCCGTTCATTTTCAATCCTTTTCTCTCGTTAGAAATTATTGGCCGGATATATTTGTATGCTTCTAGATAAAATTTTTCTCCTAAAATTCGAGTTTTTTTAGATTACATTTAGTTAAATGCCGAATTACTTGGACCTAGGTCTGCCGTTTGGAAACGGAAATAATGCCACTCAATTAACATTGTTCCCAACTTAGAGCTACACGGGACTTTATTGAAGAGGCAATACATTTTTGCCAAATTTTCTGCCTTTTACTGTGATCAATATAGGAGTTGTGGTTGAATTAGTTTTGATTTATTACAACGCAAAGCGAAGCGAGAGAATTTTTAGAGACAGGAAAAGCAACTGTCAGATTCTCTCTTTAAGTGCAAACATCTTCAAACTAGTATTTCGGTACACTAGAAAATGCCTAATTTTGACATGGGAACGTTAGGGATAGATTTTGGAGAGGTGCATTGTATTGGGGGGGGTGGGGGGGGATGGTAAAATAATGGAGAGTCCTTCCAGTACAACTAAAATTGCGCCGTTAAATGTTAACCCCTTCAAAGTTACCACAGATTTGATAAGAAACATTTACATTCTTCCCAAGACACTTTAGAAACACTTTAGTGGCACTTTAAAAACAATGTGTGTTATGTAACAATTTATTTAAAAAATTATACACTTTTATACTTTTTTTAAGTCAACGGCAGAACTACTACCATCAGGCACCATCTTATAAATTTTAGTATCATTGCTGTAGCACAATAGACACCTCACCAATTCTACAGCACCTTGAAGATTATCTGAAACCTAGGCCGTCACTTACAATGCTCTAACAATCCCCCTGACTCTGTTCAGCACTGTTAAAAAGTATCAAGGTGAAACATTTCATACATGACAAAAACACCAATTAAGGCAACTTTATTGACAACATTTCATCTTCCAAAAAGACTTCTTCAGGTCAGCTACAGATTGTTACTGAAAATTGGCTAAACTGAAGTCAGAGGCTTACAGACTTACAGACAGTGCAGACGCTTAGTCTAAACTCAAATTGCAATGTCGTAAATTCCAGTGACTGAACTCTTTCGTCATAAAATTTATCTTATCTAAGAAGCTTGGTTGAGCAAATCTAATGCAAGTATACAGGGAGCTGAAATAAACATAGGAAAACCCTGTTGAATGCATGGGGAAGAGTACTAAAGGGAGTAAAGTTGGTGAGAAAACAAATGCAGAGAAACCTACGGGGATTTTCTTTAAGTAAATGAGCATTGTCAAAATCAATGATATGATTAGTTTTATCTCTATGAACAACAAGTGCATTTCCAGTGTCACTTTTGCTTAAATCTATGCTCTTGCTTTCCTGTAGAAAACCAGTTTCTTTCACCTATATAGACTTGGCTGCATTAACCGCATGGCATTGTGAAGAGTTGTACTCCCATCTACGGGGTCACAGGTGGCGGATAATGAATGGCCTTCAGATGTGGAGGTTAGCTACGAATAACCAATAAGCAGTCCCCGACCAAAACCGGGGTTGCCTTTTGAAAGGCATCGTACCCGGTTGTCACCCTTGCCAGGGTCACGGCTCAACACAACTGAGCTAGAGGAGTTAACCTCGATAATAAATCCCTCTATTTTCACGAGTAGTGAAGAGGTACAGTGTGCAAGTCCATCGCTGTGTGGACATGCCCTGGCAATTACCAGTCCAACCACCTGCTGCATTGTAGGTTTTGCCTCTTTAGGCAAAGGCTAGGAAGAGGAAAACTCTGAATCCAAACCATCTGCTGCCTTGCAGATTTTCCACTTGGCTGGAGAAGGACTCAGAGAGAAGCATTCCAATATCAAACTTCAGCCCCTCACTGTAAGACCAAGGTGGCGAGAAATAACTCACAGCAACGTCCTCTTATAACTCATAATTCTGACTGAAGATCACCTCCATATTTACAGGCATTTATACAATTATTATATTCTACATAAGGCTAATTACATCATAGCAAACTTCCTTAGTTTGCTATTCATACGTGGCTCTGTAACATTCGAGATGCTGAGTCACTATATCACATAGAAAAGGTATAAAAATGAAGCAAACTTATGCAAATGTAGCTAAATGTGAATTTTGTGTAATGATTTCGCATTTAAGTGAATGATGCGCTATGAAGTGACATTTTGCATCTTTAAATGAAGAAGTTTGAATGATTTTTTGTTTATTGAAGTGAATTCTGTGCATTAAAGTGAAATTTGTCATATCTAAATATATTTTGATGAATGTAATTTTGTATATTTGAGTGAATTTTTGTTTAATTATTTATTTTGTACACAAAATTCAGTTAACTTGAAATATTGGTAGGCCAAGTACCTTTCAAAATGTAGGCGAAAGACAACAAAGACGTTGAGGTCTAATCTGCGTAGCAGAATCTCCAAAAACATCTGATGTTAGGGTCTGTGGAAATGACAGCGAAAAGTCGCCCATGCTTTCATAAGCTTCTTGCGAAGTGCGCCCGCATCTTACATGAATTAAGGGTTACTAAACAAAGAGATCCTCGTTTCAATGTACAGGGGGCGATCGATCAATCTGTTGTCATCTTCCAGAACGCCAGAGAAAATTGACGTTCCCCTTTCATGTTCCAGGCCTTTGCAGTAGGATAAACCACACAAAATTGTAAACAAAATCACGTGAAAGCATTGTGACACTGAAAGCCTGGACACCATTTTGCTGTCTGATTCGCAGACCCTGACAAAGAAGTTTTTGTATGGGTCTGCAACACAGGCCACTGGCTATAGTACATGAAAATGCCAATCTGTGCAAAACATGTCATTACAAGAAGTTTAGCACGTAAATTGTAGTAGAAATGGAACTGGTCGGCCAGAAAAGACACTATGCTATTGTTTAAAGTCGGGCTTGTCAAACTTGTACCCAAAAGACCCTTTAAAATCTTAGGGGATAAAGAGGCATCATCAGAGGATGCCGATATCGACATACTTGTAAAGGCGAATATCGTCCGAGAAAGTGGTAAAACTACAGTGAGCAAATAAATATACTCGCCCATTAACAACTAGTAGCAAAAGAAGAACTTCACAGTAAGAAATTGCCAGCAGAGAAACATTTTAAACAAAATCACGCGCAAGCATTGTGACCCTAAAAGCCTGAACATCTTTTCGCTGTCTGATTCGCAGGCCTTGATGAAGAAATGGATTGAGGCCTGCAATGCAGGCTGGTAGACACTACTAAGTACAACCTTGATACAACGTCCACATACGGAAGATCCAACATGGGCAGTATTTTGCCCACTGTATGAAATGTCTTTTGCTTAACGTTATGTTCATAGTACTCAAAGTCTTGAATACGGGAAAGAGTAATGGGTCTTGCTTTGCCGGAAACAACGAGGCAGAACCGTAGGAGACTGGGTGCCTTTGCTCCTCCAAGACTTTAAAGAGATATGTCTTTGAATTTGTGGCCGCAGATAAAAAATATACGAAATAACAATTTTCCGTTCATCGTTATGCTCCACGTCTGGCGTATTTCTGATAATTGCTGCATGAAGGAACTACAGAAGGATTCTTAAATGGCTACAATCTTTAATTTTGTCTTTAATCTTTAATCTTCCAAGTCAGCACCAAATTTTCTAGGCCTTTCTTCCTCATAATGTGTCCTAAGAACTCTAGCTGTTGTCTTCGGATTGTCCTCAAAAGGCTCCTTTCCGTAAATCCTCTTTGTAGTATCTCGTTTGTTACTCGATCTGTCCAGGATATTCTTTGCATCTTCCTCATGAAGCACATTTCACCAGCTTCAAACTTCTTTCTCATTGCACCTGATATTGTTTAGCATTCACAACCGTACAGGAGGGTGGGTATCATATAGCAGTTTAGTACTCTCATTCCTGTGGACATGGACAATTTCTGGTGTTTCAGAATTTTTCCCAATCGATCGAAGGTCTCTCTTGCTCGTCCAATTCTCCGTTTTATTTCTGTGTCTCATTTGCCATTTTCTGTGATGTAACTTCCCAGGTAGTTGAATTTGTCCACCTGTTGAATTTGATCATTCTCAATGAGCAATCTGCAAAAAAGTTATTAAATATATAAGATACTATGTAGGAGGGTTTATGTGCTATAACTTCTGATATGCCCCTAACAGTAAAGACGCTTAATGTTACATGGTGGAAGAGGAAAAGAAAGCTATTATTGACCGTGCGTCTTCAGTAGATGTTAAAGAAACACGGCCCTCCAAATTATCAAGGCTTTATTACATCGTGTTTCGACCCTTAATTGGTAGCAATGATAATACAAAGGTGGCGGTTTTTATAGTTAAAACAGTTGTAATTCCCTGGTATCGCAAAGGACGGAGTTATGAATGTAGCTATCTAAAGTTCTTTTGATGAAGAATCTGTAGGTGCTAGTTACGAGTGCAGTGTGCTTTCCTACACTGCCAACACTTAGTTTAACCATTAACTCGGATCGGTTGTCAAACGTCCCCCAAAAACTTGTCAAGATACTGACAGATTATCCACCATGTGTCGTCTGAAAACTTTAACTTGCTAAAACTGTAACCTTTCATTCAATTGAAATTTTCTGTTTTCTCCTTGTAGACAACTAATTTCTACATGGCAGTGGTCCGCAATCTTGGCTTCGCAAAGTATGTCAAGGGATGTGGAACCTATTAAGGATTAGATTGAGTCATTAGATTTGATTTATGTCAAGCGTTTGCCTATTGGTCAGAACCAACATGTGCCAAACACCGATCATACACTCTGATCAGCTTGTCGTAAGTTAAAATGATACAAAACGATTCTAACATGCTACGAAACTCGATTCCTTCTAACCCCGTCTCTCTAAGGAGCGACAGCCGTGTAAACTTTATTTTTTTTACGATTTGAGAGTTTAAAGTGAATCGACTTACTAGGTGTCAGTGCAAGTCTGTGTCCCATGTCAGAAACAAAGATCGGTTCCTTTCTAACTGGGGATTTTCCCTGTGCACATATCGATTTTTTCCCCGTTGAACATTACAGAGGATGGTGTTTTTATTGTACACTTAGGGATGCTCTCTGAGGAGCGACAGCCTTGTAAACATAGAAATCTTTGAAAATTCGTGAGTTCATGAGTGAAACAACTGATGAATGTCAGTACAGGTCTTCACCCAATGTAGAAACAAAATTGATTCCTTTTTAAATAGGGAGTGCCGATTATTCCGCAGTGTAGATATCGATACTAATTTTAAGACTATATGCCAGCGCGTGTCCGTTGAACCGTATAGAGGATGGTGTGGTCATTGCACACTGAGGGATGGAACCACTACGTAAATATCAACAACACTAGGAAGTAATTCGCGGTCACTCGTCATATAAGTAGTGTGTTCCTCGTGTTGGAATGACTTAGTGATCACCCACAGTTTTATAATCTCAAACTTTATCATTTTCGGCAGTTTGCACCAAAAATCAACCAAAACGAATATGCAAGGCATGCATGTTTAATAAGGTGCGAGCACGATACCAGTGATCATGGTATAGGATTGTCACGATCTTGGTAAACATAGACGCAGCCTGATAGTTCAGCTTTGGCAGCTGGTGGGATATTAGAAATGAAACCGTTGTTGGTTTGTATGTGATGCTGAGAGGTGTGTGCCAATTCTAAACTTTGAAGTAGCGAATGGCGTACGTTATGCTTTGCTGACAAAAGAAATAACGAGTGTGCAGTGAAACCATGGCTCTGTAGAAACAAACAATGATGATGATGATGATGATGATACTATTTTTTAAAAAATTCAATTGGTAATCTTCATGATACAATAACATTTCCCGCTGTTTTCTCCTGGAATGTTGCATTTGACAGCAGGATTCGATATACAGGAGTGTTTATTTAGTATAGTTGAAAACAATACCGATAATAGTAATAAATAAACATACAGATACAGAAAAAACCGAAACAACAACAACAACAACAACAACAACAAGTAGAGAGGGAGAATCCCTATCTTGCAATCATTACATTATCTTGCACTGGATGATGTAAGATTTACGACACCCTTGTCCCCTCCAAGGTGGACACCCATCACCTTTTTCCTAATGCAAACTGTCATTATATCTGCAATTCGTGAACATGTTCAATCGATAATAAACGTGAGGGGTAGGCCAATTTGAAAAATCATTGGATGACGTTGCATTAACACTTCCAAAATCCAAAACCAAAGAAGGGGAGCAACTTCCAAGTGGCGGGCCATATCAAGCCTGCAAGGCACTTTTTAATGGCCCTTTGATCATATGGGGTTTTGCAAAAATAATAACGTGAAAAAATTAAAAACAAATTAACTTTGCTCAAATGTTAAAACTGAACATATCAAAGAAGAATTAGGCTCCGTTTCAAGCAGCTTCCAAAATAATTTGGACAACCTCATCATCAGTCTGAAGCACCAGAAAGCAAACTAACATTTGTTTGAACTCACTTTTGAAATGAATCTACAATCACTTTTTAGATATGTATGCTCTGCCAACAAAGATTTGTTTCCAACTTTCAAGTTTTTCAATAACACAACTGACAGAGAATATGGCTCTCATGCGCCTGCTATTTTCTACGGCTTGTTTTGGGTCTTCGCGTTTCCTATAAATTCTTCACTGAAAGCTTCCTTACTTCACTTCATACGATTGCTGTGGCCAGTGTATGGCGAAAAGAATTGCCAAAATGAATTATCAGTATCAAAATTCTGGACCAACAACCAACATTTAAAGACTTTTATTGTTTGAACGGGGAATATTGTATTTAAGTGCAATGGTTGCAGATTTAAACCCCACTGTCAATGTTCATTGTTACAGCCTCTTTCGGTAATAAGTGTTCCGCTAAGATCCCTGACATCCAAACATTTGATTTTCACGTGAAGGAGGTTACCCTCCCCTTCTAAGAGGGGCAAGTTATCAGACCGTAAATATACACTCGAGGATAAAGTTTAACCTAATTACAAAAAGAAACGAAGGAAATATAGAAATTTCCGGACACGTTTGGGGGAATAAGAAATCAAGTCCAGCGAATTGTAAGTCTTGATGCTCGTTGGCAATTTTTACAAGAAAAGCGTGCAACTCTGAGGTAGATGTGTGCTTTGAGAGCTCTAATATTTGCTATTTGTATCCAGTGTTGGATTAACTATCATGCCGTTGGCTCGTATCTCTGTCCTGTTAAAACGTAATAGACGATAATAATTTTA
Source organism: Alatinidae sp. Z8VKAUB7J3 (assembly GCA_010016025.2). Classification (NCBI taxonomy): domain Eukaryota; kingdom Metazoa; phylum Cnidaria; class Cubozoa; order Carybdeida; family Alatinidae; species Alatinidae sp. Z8VKAUB7J3. The sequence continues at coordinate 79,597,309 of JAAAKM020073195.1, read as the reverse complement.
ATGCCCGAAGGCTTTAATTCTTTCGTCATCATGTCTTTTCAAAGCGAAGTGCCCAGAAGTAAAAGTCGCAATAGGGGCACTAGTGCAAGAAGAAGACAGAATGTTATTCTCAATCTGATTGCTCTCTTCTGATCCACAGCTTTCTTCTCGCCTTGTTCTATTTCTGTTATGCTATCTTCCTGTCTTACTCTTTGATCATCCTTCTCTCCCCTTTTCTTTCTCTCGCGCTCTTCTAAGCAACTATTTTTTTTGCTGCTGTCCGCTCCTTCTGTTTTGTTATTTTGCTTTCTTACTCTTTGATAATCTTCTCTGCTGCTGTCGATCTATTTCTATGTTATGATCCACAGCTTTCTTGTTGCCTTGTTCTATTTCTTTTATGCTATCTTCCTGTGTTACTCTTTGATCATCCTTCTCTCACCTTATCTTTTTCTCGCGCTCTTCTGATCAACTATCTTTTTTGCTGCCGTCCTCTCCTTCTGTTTTGTTATCTTACTTTCTTACTCTTTGATAATCTTCTCTCCTGCTGTCTGTCTATTTCTCTGTTCTGATCCACAGCTTTTTTGTTGCCTTGCTCTATTTCTGTTATTCTATCTTCCTGTCTTGCTCTTTGATCATCCTTCTCTCCTCTTTTCTTTCTTTTGCGCTCTTCTGATCAACTATCCATTTGCTGCCGCCCTCTCATTCTGTTTTCTTATCTTGCTTTCCTACTCTTTGATAATCTTCTCTCCTGCTGTCTGTCTATTGCTCTCTTCTGATCCACAGCTTTCTTGTTGCCTTGTTCTATTTCTGTTATGCTATCTTCCTGTGTTACTCTTTGATCATCCTTCTCTTCCCTTTTCTTTCTCTCGCGCTCTTCTCATCAACTATGTTTTTTGCTGCTGTCCTCTCCTTCTGTTTTGTTATTTTGCTTTCTTACTCTTTGATTATCTTCTCTCCTGCTGTCTGTCTATTTCTCTATTCTGATCCACAGCTTTCTTGTTGCCTTGCTCTATTTCTGTTATACTATCTTCCTTTCTTACTCTTTGATCATCCTTCTCTCCCCTTTTTTTTCTCTCGCGCTCTTCTCATCAACTATGTTTTTTGCTGCTGTTCTCTCCTTCTGTTTTGTTATTTTGCTTTCTTACACTTTGATAATCTTCTCTCCTGCTGTCTGTCTATTTCTCTGTTCTGATCCACAGCTTTCTCGTTGCCTTGCTCTATTTCTTTTATGCTATCTTCCTGTCCTACTCTTTGATCATCCTTCTCTCCCCTTTTCTTTCTCTCGCGCTCTTCTGATCAACTATCATTTTTGCTGCTGTCCTCTCCTTCTGTTTTGTTATTTGGCTTTCTTACACTTTGATAATCTTCTCTCCTGCTGTCTGTCTATTGCTCTGTTCTGATTCACAGCTTTCTTGTTGCCTTGTTCTATTTCTGTTATGCTATCTTCCTGTCTTACTTTTTGATAATCCTTCTCTCCCCTTTTCTTTCTCTCGCGCTCTTCTCTACTTCATCTCACAATACTCCTCCTACACCGTCTGATCTCTGCTGGTACCATTTCAACTTCGGGGCTTCTGCTGAAAGATGTTCTTCTCCTTGCTCATTTATAACTTCCCCAGGGAACCGACTTGGCCAGAGATTGAACGCAACGCAATCGTCTGGCTCAGAAACTCGTAGTCGCCTTCATTACATCAGGGATAAGCACTCTGGCACTCGCTTTCTGGTAGACACCGGAGCGGAGGTCAGTGTTCTTCCCCCTTCATCACAACAACGCCATTCTCCTCCTCCTCTCACTCTTCAAGCTGTAAACCAATCACCCCTCACTACATATGGTCAACCGCTCCCTTACTCTTGATCTTGGTCTTCGCCAGTCTTTTTCGTGGATTTTCATCATCGCTGACGTGCCCTCTCCTATTCTTGGGGCGGATTTTCTTGCCAACTTTGGTTTGAAAGTGGATATCCGCCACCAAAAACTCATTGACACTCATACAAATCTTACTATTCGGGGCCTCACTCGTCACACTCCCTCACTCAGCCCAATCTTTGCTGTACCATCTACGTCATCATCTTATCAATCTCTTCTCAAAGAATTTCCTGACATTTCACGCCCATCTTTCAAGGAGACAGCCATTAATCATTCTATCACCCACCACATCGAAACTCGTGGCCCTCCCGTCTTTTCTCGCACACGCAGACTTGCTCCTAACCGTCTCAACATTGCTAAATCAGAATTTCAGTACATGTTGCAGCTCGGTATCATTCGCCCTTCTCAAAGTTCATGGTCTTCTCCTCTTCACATGGTCCCAATGAAAGCCCCAGGTGATTGGCGCCCCTGTGGTGACTATCGTGCTTTAAATCGCGCCACTATCCCTGATCGCTACCCTATTCCATACATTCAAGATTTCACTTCTCACTTACATGGCAAAACTATCTTTTCTAACATCGATCTTGTCCGGGCATACCATCAAATTCCTGTGTCACCTAAGGACATTCCTAAAACTGCCATCACCACTCCTTTTGGTTTTTTTGAGTTTGTACGCATGCCTTTCGGTCTTCGCAACGCTGCTCAAAATTTCCAACGTTTCATTGATGAGGTTCTTCGTGGTTTCAATTTCACTTATGCTTACATTGATGACCTTCTGGTCGCTAGTCATGATAAAGAAGAACATTTAACTCACCTTCGTCTTCTTTTTTAACGGTTACATGAGTACGGTGTTGTTATCAATCCTTCTAAATGTGAATTCGGTGTTCCTTCTCTTAATTTTCTTGGAAACCACATCTCTTCTCAAGGCATCAATCCTCTACCATCCAAAGTCCAAGCCATTCAAGACTTTCCTGCTCCTTCTTCTCTTCGCAAACTCAGAGAGGGGAAATGAATAGTTTTATAGATTTATATAACTGCTTTTATATTGATTTTTAAGTTAAAATGGTTCTATACTATATTTAAATTATTTTTATCAATTTTGAAAAAAATATTTTTTCACAGCTTTGGTACTTCCTTAATCAATCTACGTCCATATTACAAAGGTCAACTACCGAAATATTGCATGAAATCCAAAAAATATCACTTTTTACTGCCATATTCCTAATTGAGTAAAGCTATCTCTTCCCTGATTCAAAATACGGGATTTACGACAAAAAAATGCAATTTTTGCTTAATAAAGTTCGGACGTCATCAGAATTTTCTATTTTCAAACATCAGTTGCTTTATCTAACACTTCCAATTATTTTCTATATCTGTTCCTCTGTAGATTTTAGGCAGGGAGGGGAATCTGACTCCCCACGCCCCTTCTTTAACATAAAAAAGCCCGTACTGAACAGGATTAAAATTTATTTTGATATTTTCCAGCGTCTGCAAAACTATTTTTTACGCCTAATGGCAGTACAGTGTTTGTGGTCTTCATCTAAAATATATTCTGAGCGGCTATCTAATATTGTACGCTAGTTTTATCTTGTGTAAAACAATTATCGATATTCAATTTAGAAACTTCTAACTCGTCTTGAGATAAGTTAGATTCTTTTATGTAATTACAAAAAAATATTCAGCTGTTTCCTCCGGAACAGGACTAATGAGTAAGCAAGAGAACATTCTGCTCGTTTGTCGCAGGTAAGTATTTTATGTGGGTGGATTGTATTCCAGATGGCAGGACGGCGGCCCTTGTGATAAAGCATGCCACGATACGCATGAGCTAACATGGACATACCACAGCAACGGTTTGATCATTTCGTAAACAGAAGCTTTAGGAGGGCAGCAGAGCTTTCTCTCGTTTGTAATCTTTAAAAGTCCTCGATGTCAGTAACGTAGTTGGTTTAATCCATTGTTTAACAACTGATATTCAAAGTGAAAGACCCAACGACGACTGCATAATACAAGTAATTGCCTTTTTATAATTGCCTTTGTTTCGAGGCCATGTCTTAAAAAACAAAACTTTGATTTGTAGAAGGGGAAGAGATTTGAGATGTGGATTGACGTGCCGTTTTGATACTAATATTTGATTCCTGTTGAATTATAAAATCAGCTGTTGCAACAATTTAACTCTGTGTGATTTCATTATTACCTTGTAAGGTACGGGTTTAGTTTCTTATCTTAGACACTTATCTTAGAGCATTTCTTTCATGAGAGACATAAACAAAAACAGCCTCTTAAAGTATGGATTCGTGAAGACCAGAAATATCTGTTTAAGTTTAAGTTATACATAGAAGGAAAGGGCAGCAGTTGTCAGTGTACATTGCTTTCTCTTACTTAATCTGGAAAATTAAAAGAATTGATGGATTGTTTCAAACTTATTCAAGCTTAGGTGATTTTTTGTATCACCCTGTAGTTAACTTACAGTCCCCTATGATCGTAGAGGAGGCAAGGAAAGGGGAAGAGGGAACGTTTCCAGACTCTTGCAAGGGAATTCAAGAAAATGTGGAATATGTATGTGAAAGTAACCCCTATAGTAATTGACGCGTTAGGAACCATACCCAACAATTTAAGATAGGGATCTCAAAAAAATGCTTAGAGGTGTAAGGAGACTTTTTGTCACTTAATTCTTTGACTATACTTCCATTATTTAAGACAGTGTAAATTGTTATATTAAAATAGTAGATAATAATGAAAATAATGAAACTATTAAGCTAATATCATGAGAAATGATGGAGACCCAAAATGCCGCTTTTGTAATCTGCATTACGAGACCATAGATCATCTTGTCTATGGTTGCCTTGCACTGATAACTGATGAACATAAAGCTAGAAACGATAGAGCTGGCCAATGCATTCATTGGAAAATGTGCAAGTATTTTAAAAGGCCCACAAAAATCCGCTGGTATTGACACCACTCTTCTTCAGAAGCAATGGTATCACATCACTACGGGATTTCAATGTTATAATAGACAAAAAATATCAAAGCGGACAGACCTGGTATTATTCTCAGAGATAACGAGCAAGAATGTCGACTAATAGAGATACTTGTGCCATCAGATATTAAGATATCGTTAAAGGAATTACTCAATAAATTATGCTAATACAAAGATCTTGAGATTTAAGATTGAGACAATGTGGCATCTATGGGCAAGTAATGTTCCTGTTGTTATCGGAGCACGTGGTATGGTCAAAAGGGGGTCAAAGAAACATGTAGATAAAATCTCTGACCAGCAATCTCTGGCTGAAATCTGAAAAATAGTGCTAACAAGTACCGCACACATTCTAAGAAGGGCACTCTCTATGTACATTGCTTAATAAATCACCTCAGCCTTCTATTGCTCTGGATTACTGGTAAACACTCGACAAAAGATTTTAATAAACAGACAATATTAGTAATCAACACGTAATAATATATTTTTTACTTATATTGCGCCAGGTTTCACAATAAGATGCTCACTTGCGTATTACGAGACAAATCTCTTGGAATATACTTCGTGCAGGATATTGAAAACGAAGAGTATGCTATCAATATCTAAGCAAGTCGGTTTAGAATACCTAAGAAAATATCGATGTAATTGAGTAATAACAAAGGGATAAAATGTCAAAGGGATAAAATGTGACCTTAATATATGCTTTTAATAGTGATTAAAAATACGCGACAGATTTTGCATCTCGAAAATTTCCCATTTTCACTAAGTCTGTTTGCTAGCACACTACCAGCTGAACCACACCCAACTACGATATAGTCATGTACTGAGCTAAATTTAGTCTTTGCTTGGGTTTGGGAAGCTCTCTTTGTCTCTTTGAAAATCTTTCCCAGTTTCATGTTGATGAGCTAGAAATACGAAACAAATTATAGTAAGGCCTGCCGCAAAGAAGGGGGCATGCCCCAAAAGTTTTTATGAAGAATATACAAACAAATTTCAAGGTGGCAGCAGAAAAAACTTAATATATAATCTGGACTTTGCAGGATTTTCCACAACTTTTTTCTAGTTTTCCAAAATATTTACTCCATTAAATCCTGGACTTTTCCAGGATTTTTGAAAAGTTTAAGTAAATCCGAGGAATTTTCAGAGCATTGCTTCAAGTATAATCACTACTGACCAAAACCAAACACCGATATGAAACTCCCAACAAATCAATTTTCAATAGTATAGTATATACTAAAGATCTATTTAGGGCCTACTATTGGAAACTGAAGTAATCTTCTCTACGACATATTGTTTCTCTTTCAAACGGTGTCCATTATCAAGAGGTTTCACTTCATTCCCCTTGATCCCCCTCCACCCTTTTTTAAATCATGCTGCAGTTCCTGTATTCAATGCATGAGAAGCTAACTCTGGATTTTATTTTAGTTTTCTCTAACAAGAAACATCTTTAAACATCAGGACTGAGATTTGGGGGGAGGGGGCTGTCCTCAGTTGTGTCATTGTGGGTAGGACTTGACGAAGTATCGTGATCTACAGACAAAAGTTTTGTCTCATCATCTAAACATTGGGCTGCCAATTCAAGATTAAGGAAACATAGAATGCTATAGAAGCCTTTTGGTAAGGTAGGGGTGATGTATCTGTTCTCATTGGCAATATACAGATTATTCCCTCAGGTTTGAGCCTGCATCAACACATGATTCTCCACCCCAGAGCCTAAAGTGAGGGGCGTTGCCCTTAGACACCCCAGCTGCCCATTTTGTGGTTTGATATCTATTTATATCTCTTCCTTTGACTGAGAGAATCTGAAGATGCAAAGAGGCATGTAAATTCCCCCAGTTGGTTTTGGGAACCCTGGTCCTCAACGCCTTTCTATGCACTCTAAGTACTCTTGATGACCCCTCCATGTAACTCAAATATAACCCTTTCCACGACCAGCTTGGTTAATCAAAATCAGTCTCTGGAGTCCCCAGGTTTGCAGGCTGTTTTGTGAGACCCCTTGTACGCAACTAGGCCAGGACTAGACCATCGGCGCAACGGACGAAAAATATGGGGGGGGGGAGGGGGCGGTGGATTATTTTCCTGAAAAAATATACATTTACCCGAAAATGGACGATCAATGCTTGGGCATGTTGCTCTTCGACGTGTCCACAGCTGTGCGAAGCCACACAATGTTTACAAATTGCTGACTGATGACGACTGTAGTCGTCTACATTTTGGGCCTCCTGATTGAATCGCTCTACAACAATGGAATCGGGCCTAGTTCTCAATCTAGCGAAGCTATTATTAAATCTATGTGGAAAACACGCGTTTCTTAATTGAATAGTCTACTTACTGACTATAAAATGACCTGTTTCCTGTATTGGCGGTGAAAAAGGAGTTTATTTTATCGTGAATCAGTGTTTTTATTGTAAGTTATTCTCAGCAATAGTTTCATCTTTAGTAGTGTTCTTAAATTTCTAGTGGTATAAATACCACTGCCTTACTTATTAAAAGAAGTTATATAGGTAATGATTTATAAAACAAAACAAAGTCCGAATATCATTTTGACATTCAACATTATCGGATCACGAGTTATGGTTGATATTTCGACTTAATTCATCATCAGAACCTCACAAACCAAAACTCGTGATCCAATATTGTATATTGAATATCAAAATGATATTCGGACTTTCTTTTGTTCTATATTTTTTAAAGTTGACAAGTGGCAATGGGTTTTTTAGATCATGATATCCATGGATAGTTTCCCATGCTGACAACAAATGCATAAAGCATGTAAAACAGGCTGCGCAAAGTTTTTGCCTAGTTAATTAAAACCAAGATATACTGAGTGTAAAACAGATTGGAGTAAATCTTAAATTATAGCGAGCGAAATAGAGGATACCGGCGTAATCTGTGGGATGGGGTAAGTTGAGCCACCTCCTCTCCAGACCCCCTGCTTGACAATGTTTAAAAGGTGATGTAATCTATTAGTAGGAAATCAGCTTGATTGTTCCTGGTGTACGCAACGTGAGGATTTTGTGAAGAAGAAAAGTTTTCTGTAGTCAAGTCTCATGTATCGACTTCTAAGTGTATCCTAAAGAAAAAGGTTTGCGGTTTTATTGTACTCTGCCAGTATAAGTTGTTAAGGAAGCAAATACGTTATTCGATAGTATATGCAATTACCTTTCATCGAGGTATGCCTCTTTCAATGTGTCTTCATTAACGGAGGAGCAGTGAGCTGTAGTTTGTAAATAGTCAGGATGGGGTAATCTGTGCCACCTAGGCTAGGGTAACTTTTGCCGTTGCACAATTTACCACAAACTACTTTTGGCCTTAGATTTAAGTAAAATACTCTTGGGTGCCTAATAGACGCCCCCCCCCCGCTAATTAATTTTTCAAAAATTTTCCACCCAGGACATTCTTTTTCCACCCCCACCCACCGCCTATTAATTTTTACGTAATCTCCCACCCATGAAAACTTTTTGAGGAGGTATGTCTGTGATCGACCGCGTTCTCAAATAGGTACATTGAGCATGCGTGTACTCGACGATTGTCGAGCGGCTGTACAAATGGTCTCGATAAGGCTTTACAAGACTTATAGATTTGTACAATATATTTGTAGAGTAGATACGCTCGGCAAATTTTAACATGTTCAAACTTCACTAGACTTCGCTATACAAGACTCGACAACCCTCAACTTCTCTATGTAAGGTGTACAAACGGGCTCAACTTTTGATTTGACAAGAGTCGAGTGAAGTCTAGTTGAAAGTCGAGCCCGTTTGCACAGGGCTTAAGAGATTACAGTAGTTTCCACCAACCTTCGTGTAAAGTACTGCTTTGGGAAAATCTCCTGAAGCAGACATGCATGCTAAAAACCCAGAACAAAAGTAAAAGCAATAATAGATTGTGGGCCCCGACACACTAATTTTGAAGCATCAATAAAATCCAGAAGCAAGTGCTTTCTTAGAAGAAATCAAGCTCAACCGTTAGTTTCCAAGGGGACATTAAGATCAGGTGTTGATCACCTCAACATTTAACCTACGACGTAGGCAAACGTAGGAAAAGCAAATCGTGATGTTTCATATCTCAACTTTGAAGCAGATATCGAAAATAAAGAGACAACTTTATATATAATCTAAATATATTATTTAATAATATCCAGGTTAGTTATTATTTTTGTCTATTTCTCGACAATATTTCCTGCTGGTTATTCTGACTAAAGCACATGCTTCGCTTGACTCGGTCTGGATCAGCCCCTGTTAGTTATTGAGCTTAGCGGTGAGGTGATATTTCGAGCAATGACTTTTTAATCATTTTTTATGCCAAATGATCGACCTATTCGAGCAGGTGCGCAATACCTGTCGTTGGTATTCTACCACCTCGTACCCAGTTGATACCCATTCACGACAACAATGTTAAGTTTGTGGTGTCCATATTTTTTCCCTTGCTTGGTAAAAGTACATCTTCATTTGACGCAAAAAGTCTTCTCGATTTCATTAAATTACTAGCCCTGAAGCAACGGATTTCTCTTATTATGTCTACCCGTTCTGAGAATTTACATAGCATCAATATGTATATATAAGGAAAGAGTAAAAGGAAGACTCAACAAGAATACTGAAACAACTTTTTTCCACAATATATCGTCCCAACAAAATAGAAAGCGTCTATTTAAACAATTCAAAAATGTTTCCATCTCTCTGATTTCCTCCTCCTGCTTCCTTTACCAAGACTTTTATCTTAAGCGCTTTCTCTGCTTACACCCCACCCAAACGACAGACGTTTCCAGATATCTTTCACCCCTCCAAATTATTATACTCCCCAATTTATAACATCTCACTAACACATTTAGCCCTAGTATATGAACAAGTATGTGATCAAGTATGGACAAGCATGAAATATTCGAGCATAGTAGTATACAAGGTCGTTCTGAGTGATTGTCTACTGGGGGTCAAAGGGCTCACGCCGCAGTAGAATTCATGTGTCATGTTTAATTTCATTTGGTTTCATAAGGTTTATATTTGCATGTTGCTCTCTTAGGCGTCGCTGGAAGTTTAAGTTCGTCGTTTAAGTTGGGCGCGAGGTTTACAATGTAGAAATGGTTCTTACATTGTGTGCTAAGTCTGATGAGCACAGTCATCAAGTGCCATGCAAAGTAATTCACGTATGTCACTAACGTCATTAACTGCTCTTGTTCTTTGCCTACTTTCTGTTTGAATTATTTCGGCCTCTGAAATAAAACTGGCACACCCTCCAGCTTAAAAATAGCATTTCTTCCGCACAGCCACTCAAATATTTCGGCAACGTTTTATTTCCTTTGTCCTACTTGAACAAACCATAACAAGGTTTCTGTTACTGGGGAAAACAGATAATCACAGGGGATATTTCATCGAAACTCTTGGCGCCGTTGGTAAATGTTATTTGTAAATGTGGGAACGGGAATAGAGCAAGAGACAGGTGGAACGAAGTACTTAATAATAAGCGATAAACTAGAACAAGGTGTCAAGAAATTGGAGTTATGTATAAAGCACATATTGCCATCATTCAGAATCCGGCACCGGCTTCACGAAACAAAGGAAGGCACCGCCCTATCGGCCAAAAACATTAGCTCCCTTCCTTGCTCTCCCTAGATGAGTATCTCAATGCACATTTTAAAATTTGTCGCTCTGGTTTTGTCTAGTAGAAGACCTTTAAATTGATCGTAAGTATTACAAACCATAAGTAGAACACGAAAACGAACTTCCATAATTTTAGAAAAGATTTTTGCTGCTTCTCTTCAGACTTATTACTCTGGTAGAACATTATGAATGAATGAGCATATAAAAATAGAAGAGAGATCAAAAAGTATAATATGTGGTGCGTTACAACTTCAAAGTAGTAGTTCGGAGGTGAATGGGAGAGGAAATGATATATTATTGTAAGTCATTGGGCAGAGATATGAAGACCTTTCCTTCAAATCTACCGGCTTCGCTTCAAATTTATAGTGAATCATTTTTGATTATTTAGCTTAACAATTGACAAGAATCCCTCGGGCCACACTCAAGTCTCAAGCCACACCCAAATATTGCAATCTTGCAATAAAAGGCTGTAAGAATCATTCCTGCATTGTAAACCTCGCGCCCAACTTATGACGCACCTAAACGTCCAGCGACGCCTAAGAGAGCAACATGCAAATATAAACCTTATGAAACTAAATGAAATTAAACATGACACATGAGCAATTATACATAATTCTCAAAGAGTGGAGCATTACCACAATAGCTTGCAAATTAACGGCGCTGACCAGATTCGAACATGCTATATAGTTATGTCCAAAAATGATTAAGGTTATTGGAATCATGGTTTTCTCAGCTTTTTATCAATATTCTGTTTCTAAAATGAGCTCAAAAGTGTAAGGGGTGCTGTGAGATTTAACCATGAATAGGTGTGGCACCAAGCCTACACTAAAGGGGGCATAGTACCAAGGCCCCCTCCAAAATCTTGACTAACAAAGGAACATTCAACATTGGTAATAGGGGCAAATATGATGAGAACTACCTGTATACTTTTAACTACACAGAAAGATGAGTCTGTAAGAAGTATATAGGGCATGAAGTTTAATGTAAGTAAGAGTAAGTAAGAGTAAGGAATGCTGAAATCCCACCCACTTTGGAAAATCCACCCCTATCACAAAATTAGCTCAGGAAAGGGGAACATTTGTATTGCCTCTGCATTCCTCTATAGGTAGTTGGTGATATTTTATTTTCTTCATCACTCACTAACTTTGCACATGTATTCAATACACCAGTCCAATCCACATTGAGCCTGCTGCTCTGCCTATCCTAGGTTAAGCTTGACAACGATGAAAAGTCTATGATAACACATCCTTTCTGTGGGAACTATGAGGCTTCAGTGATAGCTTGTAGTTGTGATTTAAATATATTCCAAATGATTAGTCCCCTGACTCTTTGCAAGCTGAAAAAATATCTAGAAAATGTTGAGAGCGTGGCTGTAGATATTTTTTAACAAGTGCAGATACATAATGTCCGTTCTGGTACCAGAAACAGTGCCAGGAGACTGCAGTGATATGCAAGTGTTAATGACTGATGCAGAAAACTGAGAATCCTCATTCTACCCATTTCAAATCAACAAAGCCAAGCACACTGTGGAAGGAGCATACTGTACTTTTGTAGGCCTGAAAATCGTCCACATATCTAAAAAGCGAAGTACAGTAAAATAAGCAAGTTGTACCCAAGAAAAAGCTTTATTTCTTGCTTTAACCCAAATTAATAATTCTAGTTAATTTAGTACAAAAACAATCAAGAATGAGCAAGACTTTAAACTTTAGGAATTGTCATGTAAGTGTACGCTTCTTCATTTTTCTTAAACCCTAGTTTACAGTAACATGAGATATGCTCACTGCCTGTAAAAGAGTGTAGGGAAAAATTTATGATTTCCTGCCAGTTTAATTGCATGTGCCCTTTCAAGTAAATAATGATGCTCTAGCATGGGGTATATAATATATATATATATATATATATATATATATATATATATATAAAGCTCAAAAAATACACATTATCTTTAACGTTTCGATGTATCTACTGGACCTGTTTTTGAAAGCAAGTTTTCAAGGAATGGGTACCAGTACAATGAAACTTCATCAATATCATCTGCTACATAGCATGTGTTTAACTTGGAAGATCAAGCTATGACACGTAGCACTACATAGAAAAACTCCACATAGTGGAAATCTTCCTAATCTAACACTCGGTAATAATTGTAAAGTGGCGAATTTTTAAACTACTGATGGAAGTTGACACCATGGGAAATATAACACCCATTGCAATGAGGTTTATATCGACATATAAAACCAGATATGTCTGCTCATAATCTGTTATAAAGATTGATGTTTCCTTATTAATGATGTAACGAAGGAAGGACAGGGTTCCTGGTACAATACAATGCTTGAGAGTGTCAAGTTTTCCCTGTGATTGTTCTCCAAATTTCTCGATATTCCATGATATGAACTTGAGGCTTATTGGTACGGTGGCATAGTTTCCTTCATCGCAGGGCTCTACCGACACAGCAACAACATTTCTCAACAAATTTCTTCTTGGTGAACAACAGAATTCCAGGTTTCCTGACTAGAAATAAACTTGTTGGAGACTTGCAGGTTTTTCAGGTCTCTGGGAATTCTGGAGGTAGCAGTCAAGGCATCAAAGTCAGAGAGATGACTGAAACATGTCCTCAGACGATCAAAAAATGGAGTGCCTTGATGTGAAACAAAGATGTTCCAAAGAGTCACTTTGTCCAGATGCAGGAAATACAACAGTGGTATAAAATCGAATACAGTAGACGCCGCTTACTAAGCCAATTTCCTAATCAAGCCAGGCCGGGCTGGAACTGTATTTCAGCCTTATAAAACACGTTTTTCGGTTGATACGCCAAGAGTTCCCTTTTAAGCCATAATTTCGTCACCTAAGAGGCTGCTACATAAAGTTTGTAAGTTACGTTATCTTAACCAAAAATAGGATGCTTCGATGCTGTCTGACAAATGCCACAGTCTCTAATCTTATATCGGCATAATGTATTGCTTGCTCATCATAAATATTGTGTGTCATTTTGAGTGCAGATAAAAAATTGCACTTAACATCACCTACCTTGTTTATAAGGATAATTACGTGATAATTACATATGCATACATCGATCTACATACACGAATTTCAAATGTAAGAATCGTAATATACAGCTTGGTCAAATGCTGCCATGATACCATTTGGTAAAGGGGATACGATACCGGTTTTTCATACCAGTCTCCCTGATAAGCAGCGGATACGATACCTGTCTACTCGATAAAGCTTACACTTTTTTAAAAAATAAGCAACTCTATTTTCGAGGTCAGGCCTCGAGTTGCTTGTCAATTTTCAAAAATCAGGTCTGGAGTTGCTTAAGTAGTTACGCTCAGGGTGCTCCTGTAAGTTCCCCTGTTACAACCTACGTAATCCCTTATCTCTTCTTTGCCGTCAAAAAATCCTCGTTTCTATAAATTTTGCCTGTAAGAGCTTTATGTTAGTAAGTGGCCTAGTAAAGTGAAAGGGCTACTTAGGGTCCAGTATACTGTACTTGTCTCGGTCTTTTGACAAGGAATGGGTATAGTATCCATTTTCTTTGGTGACAGATCCTTTCCATGATCCTTGAGTCCTACACGCGGTTTAGCCTGCCTCGTGGTTTGCTTCTCCGCCCTGTGGCCTAAATTAAGGGGCGTTGCCCTTGGACGCTCCAGCTGCCCTTTATTTATTGGTTGGCCTGTTGAGTGGTTTAACAGTTTATTTAGGGTAGTTTTAAAATCGGGGCCACTGTTATCAGGTTGTTTGATTGAGAGATTGCCAAGTATACCGTATATCTAGCAAGGGTACAACACATTGTTTACGTTCCTAAAATTGAGATTTTAAATTCAGTACGTAATGCTGAGAATTTACTGGCTTAAATAAAGACAAAGAAACGTCGCTGCAAATAAGCGAATCAGAAATATTGCCATGTCAAATGCGAATGATTCTATCATCAAAGAAGGACACAAAATCAACGAAAATTCATTGTTATCGCAATTATTTATTCACGTATTTGAGTTCGTTACGAAGGCATCAGTTGTAATGTTGTAATATGTTTTACCTGCATGGGACTCGTGACTTCCACTGCGAAAGTACGGCGTGGACTTAGGTAGCGGGTGGCGGGTAGGGCAGAGTATTTAAAATTGACATACAGGTTATCATTTCCGCATCAGACTTGAAATTTTACTGACCATCAAAGAACAAAGTGTGTTTACTTGTTACAGAACGATGGATTAGCTTTCGTCTGGTGTTCATAAATGGCTTCCCTTGAAGTTTGCGACTGTGATACTATCAAAAGAACATCACGGGGCACAGCTTTTAGGACACTTAATACTCACAGGACTATAAAAGATCTCTGGAGAAACCATGCCCCCCTTTTCTCTCACCGCATATAAACGCCACGGCTTCTGCAATGTACCTGCGTAAGGTACAGACCGGAACAGTTAGGGCTTCCGCGAAGACATACACGGAATCGGATATCAACAAATGACAATCCGTAGAAGCGATAACTGGGCCATTTAAATTAAGAAACTCCAAACTGGTCCCTTTAAACTGGAACTGACTGGAGAATAACGATGTGGTCGATATAAAGTGAAGTCTGATACTTCAGTGTCCAATCGAAAAGCACCAATCGACTTTCCCGTAAGATAGACCTTATATGAAGAACTGGATACAATATGATATTTACAACACGTTATATCTAATCACGATTGCTTAAGATGGTTACAGGGGTGTTACTTAGAAATATTAAGGGCAGGCAAAGTTTGCATAACTTAGGGCACTTGTCCGGCAACTTTCTTGAATTTTATCTTTTACATGTTACACACTCTCATGGGCATAAAAATCACTGGTCACTATCTACTCATTGTGCAGAATTGTGCGTTTACGTAGAAAGCTCAAAAGGCATTTTTATCCACTCGTTTTTCTTGTAGCGAACAAGGGGTGTGCGCTGGGTGCACAATCTCCCCAAAAAGAACAGTTAGTCAATTGTTTTGAATACCTTTTGCCATTCATTTACCAATTGCGCAAATATCTGTTCTCTAGTGAGAAATCTTTGAAAGCATGCCCATATTCATAAAAATCCACATGGTATTTCGTCGTTTGAAGACTCAAAGGTTTAAGCTTTTATCTTTGTAGTGTTTATAAGGAAAGCATTTTAGTCTACCTCACATGGTTAGTGATGGTCATTTATAAGCTGTAATTCTGGTGCTTTGTTAGTCCGTCCTGATTATACATAAAATTTTAAAAGAGCCGAACAGTTAAGCAAGTAAAAGGATTTTAAACTTACATGATAACTAATGGGTAACCAGTGAAAATTATACAAAAAGGCGTCAAGGTATCAAATTTGCGCCTACAAGTAAAATGTTTTGCTGCTGTGTTTCGGACATACTGCAATTTTTTCATCTTGGCTTTAGGGAGACCGTAGTATTACAATAGTCTAATCTGCAGATAACAAAGGCTTTCAACAGAGTCTTTGTTGTCTCATAGTAAAGGTATTTTCTAACTTCAGCAATACAGCGTAACCGATGAAAGGATGCCTTCCAGACAGTCATGCAGCCAGTCAATTTTTGATAGGGGAGCAAATTCAAAACAAATCCTCTTTGCTCCTCTTCTTCCTTCCAAACCAGCCCACCATGGTTTTATTGACTGGGGAAAGTTTGGATTTTTACTGTCCTTAGAAGGCTCAAAATTGCATTTGAGAGACTTAGACTTCTCATCTTTCTCATCTCATTGCCTAAGTGAATTGAAATACACAAGTGATCAACCCTTTAACTCCCCGTAAGGATTTTTCTGGGGGGCAAACGTTGGGAAGTTTTACCTATTGGGCCGGCACAGCCCCCCGCGCCCGTCTCTGGCTGCGTGCCTGCTTCCAGACAGTTTTGTACTCGGGTTGACTACAGACGTGGACATGTAAAATACAACACCAAGATCTCCTAAGGTCTCAAGGGAAAGGACAATACCATCATTTCAAAGGCTAAAGTTTGTCATAATTTCAGCGTAACCGATGAAAGGATGCCTTCCAGACAGTTTTGTACTTGGATTGACTACCGACGTTGACAGATTAAATACAATACATACATACATACATACATACATACATACATACATACATACATACATACATACATACATACATACATACATGGGTCCTTGATTGAAAGATTACCATTTGCCTTGAATGAGTTTGAAATATGAAGTTTTTGCTGGTCTACCTCTACACGATTTCGGTTGTCTTTTTGTTAAAAAGGATCTCCCGTTATCGAAAACAAAACCAATTTCCAATTTTTCGGGATAAATCTTATTAAATATCAATAAACCCATATTCATTGATATTCTTGAATCTAACTTGCCTAGAAGTAAAGCTCCGTATTATTCTTTGTCAATATAATTCTCTCCCATAATATCAGCTATCAGTTTAACACTGAATGAATACAAACTAGGAAATGAAAGTGAAGATGGTCGACCGCAGTCGAGGCCACATAAAGCTCCCCTTCCTTAGTTCTACCACTACAGTGGTTGGGGTAAGCGCCACTCCTATCCGAAGTTTTGACCACTTCTCCCAGCTAGCTGGCACTCATTTCACCGAATCTGCAAGGTATGGAGGCTGTGTGAACCTTGACACCCCTGTCTCGAATCGAACTCTGGTCACTCGGTTTGTAATGCAAGTCCAGTACCACTAAACCCGAGTGCCGCCACTATTAATCAGCCAAATTGAAGATGTGGTACCTGTTGTGACTGGCTCTTAGGAAACGTTCTCCGAATAAATTGGAATTATCAGCTAATGTACAAAGCACCTTAACTGTAGTATTCAGAGTTCTATACTCACTTAGGTAATAGGACGTGACAATCGAAGTCAAGTAGTTTATTCACATCACATTCGAAGATAGTACGTGCTGGATATTTGCATTATTCGTAAGACACGAGCAGTATTAGTAATTGCAATCTAATTTAAATATAAGTTGTTTTTTCCGTTTGCAAGTCGTTTCTAGTAGGTACAAGTGCTCAGTCACGTATCGTAACTCATATATATAGACGCGAGTTACTCTAACTGAATCAGTTAGTAATAGAACAAGACGAAAGAGACTGCCTGAAACCAAGAGGTAATTTACATTTGATAGTTATTGTTATATGTTAGTTTAACCTAGTTAGTCGAGCATCGAGCATTTATCGTCATAAGAAGTATATTAAGTCGAAGCAATAGGTCGACACAGAATACATAAGGTCATACAGAAGGTCATACAGAAGGTCATGTATAAGGTCATACATAAGGTCATAATGTAGTTCATGTATTAAAGGCTGCTCGCTACTTCCCTTACGAAAACATTGTATTTGGTAGTGTCCCAACTTTTAAGTTAATAAAATTGCACCTACTACAAAAACAAGCCGTACAAGTAATTTCATACACTTCCAAAAGGTCTTATACCCGGTCAAAGCAAGTTATGGAGGCCATCCGCCAGCAGTGGCGTGAACGGCTAAGAAGAAGAAGAAGAAGAAGAAGAAGAAGAAGAAGAAGAATGTACGCACCCATTCTTCCTCAGACTACAGTCTGGTTTACATAGGAGTAAAATTCGTCGCTAGGTTTGAGAGGAGGAGCAAAGAAGGAGATCCTTTTACTTTACTTCTGCTGATTCACATGCCCAATCCGTTCTTTGAAAGCGCAAATAACCAAAACGTAACATTTTACGTCACAATTGTATTGACGGGGGTTTACATCCATTTTTTTATTGTGACACTTCGGATTAAAGACGTCAAAAAATAATTGTCACGCCCAGGATACAACCCCCGTGCTTGGGAAGGTACACGATCTCCCCTTGGTATCAAATAGCTGTTCAAATTTTCACCTGTCATCGTCATCATAGAATTTGCGCGTCAGAACAAAAGAGGCGCCAGCAATTCAAGTGATAGTCGGAAACCAACAGAGATAACTCGTCGGAAAAGAACAAAATTTTTTGCCACTTTCCGACGACTTTTGCTTTGGCATATGTCAATCAAATTTTAACTTTCACAGGCAAGTAGTAGCGTTCGCATGCAAGAAAACCTGTCTTTAACATGCCAGACGCATTTCTGGTGACGGATTTTACTTGTATGTGAACCAGGCTTAAAGGTACGTATGTGCCACTTCTAGTATTACTGTTTGTAGATGCTGCATTTCCGGGGTCATTTGTTCTGCATGATGTTAGCAACCAAAAACGATCATCTTAACCAAAGTCGATGTATGAACTACATCTACTTTACAGATACTGTCTTAACTGAGAGGTCGAAATTTCCCCATTGTAAGTCACGTCAATTGTAATTAACAAGTGTAATGACGTCAATGATAGAGATAACTTTCATTAGAGTGTTCATTCCAGCGAGTTATTGTTCGCCGATAATAAGTCACTGGTTCACTCTCCTTGGCATTTGGCCGTGGCTTGATAGGAGCGAGGGGCATTACACTTCCACAAACGTCTACGAGATTTTTTTGATTATCAATTTATGACAGTGATTTTTGTGATTTTTTGTAATTTTTTGTGATTTTTTTGTGATTTTTGTGAATTTTTGTAATTTTGTGCTTTTCCTCTGATGTTTTGTGATTATTTTGTGATTTTCCTCCGAAGTGTACGTGATTTTTTGGAGTGAAACATTCGTCGAATAGGAGTGCAGAGGTCTGCATAGCTTCATTCCCTCTTTCTCGAACTCAAAATGGGATGCTGGATTTGTTGTTTCACCGTTTACGTTTCAAAATTTCCTTTACAAATTTCTATGATTCGGTCGCAAAGATAGACAACATTATCACAGAATTCCAATTCTATGGTGGTCTTTTTTTCTAATTATTATATTAAAATAGAAGAAATAAAGATTTGGGGCTTAGCTCAAGTCAAATTTTCAACTTTTATGAAAATTTAAAGGCATGCAATGCATGCGTTGCATTCACTGACGGCACGTCCCTGGTATCTAGTGTTCAGTCAGCGATCGTAATTTCATGAGCTCACTTGTGACGCAAATCTATTTTGAAGTTCTGCATGCTTGCTAGTTGGTTTGCTAATCACTGACCTTTACCCATGACCATGAACAATTTTATCATTAGCTGAATTTGAGTTTCATCAAAACTTGAAAAACTCGTTGTGAAGGCACACTTTCCTTATTAACTCATATTCAAATATATAATTACAATCCTGATAATAATATAAATTACCAGAGTTGAAATAAGTCTGTAGCTGTAGTGGAAATTATTTTTTCCTTCATTGCCCAGAACTGTCAAGTCTCAGATTTTGAAATTTTACGGCCAAATAATGCCCCCCCCCCTTCTTTAGGTTAAGTCTGGTATCTAAATTTCAAACTTGAAATTCAAGTAAATTTGACAATTTTTAGTCAATATGAATGTAATACTCGACTATGACTATAACAGCCACGACTACTAAACGCTTAAAGCATACATTAAATATGAACAGAAATAAAACAAGAAGTAGAACCAGGAATATATAGGCCTACCGAACTGCATTGAATCTTGGATCCATGTTGTTGCGTTAGCTTTTTTCAGACTTGAGAATAACAAGAACTTTCTTAAATTGCAAGGTAGTGATCCATGTTATATAGATATTATACAAGTTCCTGTTGCGGGGTATTGATGATTTGTAAGGGTCTTGTTTATTTGTTCAAGCCTACGCTAAACAGGTCGTTTCAGTGATAGGATTGCTAACAACTCGGAACTTTCTGGCGCGCCCGCGTATTCATGGTAGGATACGAAGACCAAACGAAGTGGCAACACTTTCCCTTTCAGCTCCGATACGCTGCAGTGACACTGCTGATACAGCATATCAAACAAGTTAGTGGTACTCGTACTAATGTGCCAAACGGTTATCGGCAATGTCACCTCAGTGTTGGTAAAAATGCATGACATATTGCAATTATTATACCCGCCTTTGTGATGTACAGTACGTCTGACTTGTTACCCTATTGGAAAGTAGCCTCCCTTAGGACAGGGATCACTACTTATTAATGACCGATCCAATCCTAGAGAAGCATCTCAAGCTAGAGGTCTTGTCAGTTATTCTTAACTTAGTGCCGTTAAAAGCAGTTATTATTTTGCACCAATCTATCTACCCGTTTTAAAGAAAGCTGACAACAGTGATGTAATTTGCACAGGATCGCAATTTCCGCAATGCTTGATCTGATTTCCTCTTTATACAGGCAAGGGATTACCAAGACCATCTTATCACCTTGTGAACTGACGAAATTATGAAGACTGACGCTAGCTTTTACAACACTGACTGGGACCTAAAATATTCTAAAGTTAGAAGTTAGAATCCCAAATGCATTCTCACATTTGAATACCGTTGCACCCTGGCGGGGTGATCCATCTGATACCTCCACAGATCTTTTTGTTGAGCAACCGAGTACTGACAGTGTATATTCTCTTACACTGAATGACAACTAAACCTCTGTCGGAAAATCCGAAGCGTAGATTTCCTTGGTTGTCACCAGATATGATGAAGAGCTGTGAAGGTCTTTCCACAGTGTAACATTTGAATACCGTTGCACCCTTGCGTGGTTATCCATCTGTTACAAAAACGGTCTACAAATATAACTATGAGAGAAACCGAAAATGCAACAAACCAACTGAATGAAGCCTCTAAATATATTTAACCAACAATTCATTTAAACGTAACATAAGCAGTAAGAATATATAACAATATTTGGTAAATAATGAAAACGCTGTCACCTTGTTAGTCCTTGGCTGATGCTGACAATATTATAGTCCTCTTTTAAATACTAAAAGTCCAAAAATAACGTTCCAAAATGGAGTACATCAAATCCACAAGAATCGAATATCCGAAGAAAACACTCTCGATGAAGGGAGTCCAGCAAATGGGAATGATAGAACAAAGTATATCCGACTGGAGTCGATAAATATAGTTTAACCTTTTCCTCTTGAAAAGCTTCTTTGAAGCTCATGATCACGCTGTGACCATAACATTGCTACCGGGCGTCGACCAGAGCTTGTCGAACGCCATCTCTTCTCCTTCCAAAGTAACAATCATACTATCCTGTGTTGCAGTCTCCAAAGACAACAGATCGTTGTTGTCAAGGTCTTAGATGAGCGAATAATTACTTTGATTGTTCCGAGTCTCTTTTGTGAGGAGTCTGCTTCAAAACAAAACACTATTGTTTGCCTTATTTACTGATCATAAAGTGTCTAAAGTAATAATGCTAATATCTCATACAACATAGGAGCGGATATGACACCATCTGATACCTCCAGAGATCCACAAAACCAAAATTCATTCGCAATGCGCCCTAAAAATATGTCTCTTTTTTGCTCCCCGTCAATCCACCGCTTTCTGCTGGAATGCTCCACCAGATAGAGGCCCGATAAGTTAGGCCTCTCCAAATCATATGCCTCTCTATAAATGCAGAGGAAGGTGTTGCTGGGAATCGGATATGGTGGTGTCCTGACGAACAAACCACTTCCAGCACCCTGCAAACCACGTTGCGATACCAAAAACAGTTCCTCTTGCTTTATCTGCTTGATATGCACAGTGTTCATCAAGCTTTTCGACCGATACTGAAATTTTGGCGCGAAATTTTGGCCTGCCTAAGGGTAGCCATTACGGAATTTGAATCTACCGCAGATCACGTGGTATATCTGAGTGTCTAGCCAAGTCTATGTGTAACACCTACTAAACATAGTGGACCAGTAGGCCGCCTGTCATCACTCAACGATCTATAGTAACATCTCCCTTGCCTTTATTGAAAACGGTGATTTGACTGCAATTCACCATAGATAAGCGCAATGACCGGGATACTTAAATCTTTCTGGTCGTGCCCACATCTGTTAATAGTTGACAGCGACGATGAGCTGTTCAAACGAGTAGTGAAACTTTCAAAAGATGCGAATGCAGGGTAATCTTAGGGGTATTGAATGCGCGGAACATTGAAGTAGATGGCCAAATCTTTAGCTTCATCAAGGATAGGGATTATAGGTGCGGAATATGTTGTTCTAAAAACTACATGTAAGCTGAGAGTTCATGACCAATAAAACTATGAGAATCTATTTCTATGGTTATGACGCAGTTCAGCAGTGTGAAAAACCTTGGTGTTTTGTACTTGACACTGGATAATCGTCAGGCATCTTGCCAAGTTGCTTTTGGATTTTGAACTGAGATTAACGGATCTGGGATTCAAACCACATTAGTTGGTAGGCTTATACGTCATTATAAATGGATTTTACGTTTCCTGTATTCTGTAGATCTATTCATCCATAGCCACTCCTTTGTCGCCTTTAAATTGGATACAGACAGGGTGACCTATAAAAGAAGAGAAGTCCATTGCTTCCAAGCTAGTGAGGTTCAACAACCTGGCGACTGTGGCACACACGTCACTTCTACCAACTCCGACAACCTATCAGATCGATTGTGAATTCAGTGCTTTTGTAGACAGAACATTGGAAAAGCGCGGGTATCCGGACGTAATCGAGCACGAGAATCTTTGTGCTAAACATTTCGTCCGTTTTCCAAGTTAGTCTCAGGTTCTTCACAATTATCATTGCACATTTGGAAAATAAAGCGTTGTTCTGTCAAATAACTGCGTTTGTTTATCCTTGGGTAGGTTTATTTTTTAGTCTGAAAGCTTTCTTTATCAATAGTGATTTAAGACTTGATACATACTTTGTCATTATATTTGCTAGCGATTGACATGACTAACTCGAAAACTATTTTCCATTGTATATTTTACCAAATTGAAATAAATTCATTCTACTTGTTGTTGCTATGACCTTCAACAGGGGCGGCGGAGCAATTTCAAAATGGGGGGGGGGGGGGGCGTCTGAGATGCCACCCCACGAAAATTTTAAAAAAGAAATAGTTTGGTCAAAGCAAAAATTTTGTCCTTATCCACCTTACTAAGCAATATAACCTTGGTCTTATAAATTGAGCAAGAGCGAAGTCTTGTTGGGATCATCAGTTGTTTCCCAAGTCATAAATATACAGCTATTTACATAATTACTCTCTAATCTTCCTCAAAATATTCTAATGATTTCGAGGACGAAGCCACCACCTTCCACAAAATTTCTCGTTCCTATAGAAAAACCTTAGCAAACCACTTCCAAGTAAGCATTCCTTTGCAAAGATGGACTGCTGACATTTTGAAATACTGACCTTGCACTGACCTGATATCTCAATCAGTTTTTTAATTTGTGGTTTTACCGTATGATACCTAATCGACGTTAAGGAAGGGATGATTATAACTTCCTTTAAGATTTAAAGCGTACGTCTTTTCGCCTTAGCAGTAGTTCAGGAAAGTAGAATGACATCGGTAATCATTACCATCATGAATTCTTATAAGACAGCAAAAATAATTTCTGGGTCAGTCAGAGCAAATGCACAGGATGAGTTATTTGCATTCTGAACGGGCAGTCTGATAAGATTTCCTGCTTCTGAGTAGTTGATAATTTTCAAGTAGTGTGCTTAATGTTATAATGTGCTGATCACATGCTGTCTAGGAACTAACTCCCTATCGTGACCAGCTACGGCGTTTTATTCTCTTTGAGTATGAGTTACTGATGACTTCTAAGATGAGTTGAATAGAGTTTATTACAGTTGTGTTACAGTTATTCTGATGCCTATTTATTCGAGTCAACCGCCCCTATCACATTCCCTGCTAAGAAACAAACTCATTCTGACATTCGAATTACAAGGTAGATTAATTATTAGCACTTATGAAACTTAAACGTCAGAATACGCACAAATTATTGAAATAATTCTCTTCATATGCGGATCTCCTCAACCAGTAGTTTGCTCTTTGGGACTAAACCTCTGATGTTTGTTAATGTACCAAAAACCAAATGGGACAAATCAAATAAAGTTGGTGTGATAAACGGCAGTGTATGATATAGAAATGTATTATCTGCATCTGTAAACGTCTGAAATTTTTTTTTTCTTCTTTAAGGCCTAAGCTTTGATGCTACTGGAAAGCCGTAAAATGAAGTTATACTGAACTTCAATCTCGTCATGCAATACTCCATTTCATGAAATAACATAATATGGGGGAATGATATGACCATAATACGAACAGAAAAATCATCGTATTAAAAAATTGATAGTTAAGCCTGGTTCACATACAAGTAAAACCCGTCGCCAGACAAGCGTCTGGCATGTTAAAGGCAGGTTTCCTTGCATACGAAGACTACTACTTGGCTCTGAAAGTTAAACTTTGATTGACATATGCTAAAGCAAAAGTCGTCAGAAAGTAACAAAAAGCTTTGTCGGCAGAAAAAATTATTCACTTGTCGCTTGCATGCGCTTAAGCAGTGATCGTAATCTTTTCTATGACACTTTCAAAAAAGAGGCTTTAAATGCAAAACCGACAGCGTTTATTGATTGACATATCAATTTACAGGAAAAGCCTTTATCTAGCAAACCCATGCAAGATGCACTTTGGTATCTGGGATTGTCGTGTTTACTTGGTTTCCTTAGACGAGACAAAAGATATGCGCCGATGCATTATATAGAGGTAACCTTTTCCCTCCCCAATTCCCTGAAGAAGGTTTTGCAACACGTGGTGTTGAAGTCAGCTTCAATAATGAAATGTAACGACAACAGAATGGGGTAAGCATGGAAAGTCCCTTGGGTCTAACATTGGCTAAGACCTTTGTTGGGTTTTATGAACTACGACTTTTTGAATCCTCCAAAAAGCCCATTGTTTATTTCCATTATGTTGACGACACATTTGCGATATTTGAAAGAGAGTACGAAAGTGACGAATTCCTTAAAAATCTAAATAACTCACACCAAGCCCTAAAATTTACTTTTGAGAAAGAAAACAACAATTCTCAACCGTTCCTTGATGTTTTAATTGAAAATGAAGGTACTAAATTCCGTAACAACATGTATAGAAAACCTACATTTTCCGGCCAATATATCTCCTGGAATTCGTTTTGCCCCGAAATGCATAAAATTAACCTCATCAAAACTTTAGTTCACCGCGCTCTCATGATTTGCTCCGATACAAAATTAGAATTGGAAATTTTTTGAAAAGAACACTAGAGAAATAGAAAATATATCACTACCCTGTTTTCAGATTTCCAATCCCCTCTTCTCGATGATACTCTGGAACTCAGTTTTCTAAGACAAATTTTTCTTTCAATTGACTATCCCGAAGACATCATTGACAGCAATATCAAATTGAAACTTTCACAGTTCTCCAGGGAAAAAATACTTCGAACTTAAAAAATGCCCTGTATACTTAAAACTACCGTGGCATTGAAATGTTTCACTTCGTTTTGAAAATTAGATCAAAATGGCCATAGGGAAGTGTTTTTGCGCTGTCACTTCACGTGTAGTTTATACAACCCAAAAAGCATTATCAACCAACCACAAAGATCGTTTGCCATAAATTCTAGCTCTGTAGTTTATCAATTCTCATGCCAGTGCGAGGCTGGCTATGTTGGCCGCACGACTTTGAGGCTGGTTGACCGAATTAAGCCACATGTACCATCCTTTATTCTCCAAACATTACCTCCTAAAAGGAAACAACCACCTCAGGTTTCAAAGACCAAAAACACCACTAAGCAATGTGACTCTGCCATAGGGCAGCACTTGCTTGAGAACCCAGACTGTGGGCATCGACATTTAGCACTATACAATTCGGAGACCAGCCTCTCTACCCCAAGTGACTTGATCAAGAAAGGATTGCCCCAGCCTGTCAATCATTCGGAACCCCACTAAAACTTGAAGAGTATCCACGAGAAGAAAACTGTTCAAATAATCCATTCTGAGAAGGGTCAGAAGACTAGAAAGTTTTTTAGAATGTTCAAACACTTTATCTTCTTGATGGTTATAATGAAGACAGATTGAAAGGCAAATACATATAGATTGTTCCAAAGTCAGATATGTCGCATTCAAATGAATATGACAACCGAGCTTCCAAGAGAACTCTGGGGTGCCAGCACATAGCTGGTTGACAAGACATGCGACCAGATCCTTTATCATTGTCTATTTGAAGCAATAGCGCACAGACATACATAGACAACGATATTACTACTTCCCTTGCACATATCTAGGAAGAGTAGCTTTATCAGTGGGAGAACAACTTTGAAAGATTGAAACAGGCTGTAAAAGAGCATCAATGGATCGATAGAGGGCATGTTTATACTGCTGGACTGGCGCAATGCCTGTTATGTCCTTTGGCTCCTAATTTTATATGAGGATATGAGCAACAGTAACGTACTTTTTTGGTTATGGCAGATAAAATCTTTTCAATGTCTGCTGTCCCCTAGGTCTAGAAATAACTTCCTTCTCAGTACCTTTGGAGCCTCCAAATTGGAGGTTACACGAGAGGGAAGAGTTCTACCGCGGACTTTATCAACGATTGCGCCTCTCTTGAAGGTTTCAGGTCGTGTACCTCCTAAAGAATACCTTTTGTGTAAAGCTGCATTCTCTACTTTTACATGTAACAGCGAAAAGTTATTCAAGGACTATCCAAAGAGACAAAAAACCAACACGAAACAAAATTACAGAATCATTTTGTATTCCCTTCAGTAAAAATATCTACATTTAACCAGAGTTTCTGTAAAGTCTATCCATGGACTTTGATTTAACGATAATCAGTTGTAAAGACCTCACGAATCAGTCCAGCCTTGAGTTTACGCCAGAGTGGTTTGACCACACATAAACAAACAAGAATTTCTCATCACCTTTATATTTATCTTAACTCCGGCTGGCTTTTAAATATCTGATTCACTGGTTTTGCAACGCCACTCAACTGTGCGTTTTGGGTCTGCGTTTTCACTCATGAACTTAATCATCCAACTACTAAAGGCCCACCAACACAGACGTAAATGGTCCACAGTCAAATGATGCCAACAACCGAATGATCCAACAAACAGAAGTTCTCTCAAAAAATGATGGGAGGGCGTGGGGGAGGGGGGGGCGAAGGCCCCCTGCTATCCAGTCTTCTACGGCCCTATAAGATTTTACTTTACAACGCTGAATCACAACAGTCTTGTTTACCCGATGTGGGTTGAACATTAGGAAATATATACATGATACACGTCACAACATTTGTACATGCCTTCCACAGTAGTCTTTTCTCTGAAATCTTCAAGTCTACATCCTCATTCCACACCCATTCTTCACAATCTTCAATGTTCTTTGCTAGCGATTTCATCCTTTAAATGTGTTTCTGTAAATCATCCCCTTCTTGAAATTTTGTTGTGGAGAACTCAACGTTGAATATCATTTATCATCAAACTTAAGATATCCTGTCTTCATCATGTGATACAACATAACATCAACATAACTGCAACAAGATCAACAATAAGGGAATATAAATCTAATGTAGTAGTTAAATATAAGGACCAGGAGGTGGACTAAATACTAATATCAAAACTAAGTAAAACAATGGTAACAATAGCAATATGTCATTTCGTTTTCAATAGGTTCAATAATCAATCGCTAACACTCCCACTTGATGAATATGCTATTGTGTAAAAGGTTCGTATTTAACTATAAGAGTGTAATTTTCAAGTTTTTAAATCACTTAGGCGATGTTCTGAACACTTAATAAACTCTGTAATGATTCGAATGTAGCTTTAGGTAATCCTTTTGTCAGAATCTCTGCCAACATATCTTTTTACCATCATGTAACGGAACTAAATCCCATATTTCATTTTTTTCTCAGTGATGAATACTCTTCATCTATCGCATTCTTCCAGTCATGTGAATGTTCTCCATTCAATGCTTCCTTTATCGAATTGGGTTCTTCCATTTCTGATGTTAGGCTGTTGACAATTAAACAATTTGCTAAGTTTGCATCATTTTCCTCAATTAAGCATTGAGACTGTTTACTTTCTCATTTGGGTCCTAAATTTTCGACTTCATTCATGAAACCATCCTCATATGTTTTTTCCCACTGGAAGTTTATTCTCTACAAGTTCATAAACGTTGGGATTAACTTCTGGTTCAGTGACTTGACTTGATCTGTCACCATTTATGTCATCAACTGCCCCTTCATTGATTATACCGGAATCACGTAAATAAAGAAAATGACTAGCATTATCACCAGAAGTGGAATCTACATAATAGAATTTCTGTTCACAGAAAAGAACATTGGAGCTGCGATTACAGCTTTTAGCTGCAGGAAAATAAACTTTGTACCCTTTGGTTCCTTCTACTTACTTACTTACTTATCCTTTTAACGTCTACTTGATCTCATTTTCTTAAGGTGAGGCGAGCGATGGTGGATCGCCATTCTTGCCTGTCCAATTTTCCTCCAAGTTTTCTTGGGTCGGCCCGGTGGTCGTCTACCGGGGGCTTCAACATTCCTTATCCTTCCTAAGGCTATCAGTGCCAGACATATACATATTCTCAGCAGACATATTGCAATTATATATAATTCTCAAAGAGTGGAGCATTACCATAATAGCTTGCAATTAAACGGCGCTGACCGGATTCGAACCCGGGTCCTCATGATTACTAAACCAACGTCTCAACTATTGAGCCATCAAGGCTAACATATATATATATTAGAAAACATGTGTCCAGCACCTTAGAGAATGCGGGAAAGGCCATTTTAAAATTCTCCCATTTTTCCAAATTGAGAAAAATGACAACGATTTTTCCGTAAATGCTACGAATCTATGTTTCTCAAGAAACCTACTTTGAACTCTTGGGCTGATTCTCAAATTAGCCAATGAAAATATCTGTTAAATAAGATCGAATTCGACAGTTCGATTCGTCCGTTCGCAAGGGTTATAGTCTATTGTAATCAACGGTATTATTCACTTATCTGAAGAACTCCCAAGAAGGAGTGAAACCGGTTATAAATAAAAGAGCAAATAAGATCTTGCCTTTTACTGAAACACGTTTTCTAATATTCGAAAAACAGTATACGCGCAATTCTATGTTGTCATTTATATATACCGTCGGTAGACCTTAAAGGTACGGGGTACACTTGATTTTGGTAAATTTGCTTTTAAATTGCAGTTTTATCACAATAAACTGAATCGAGCCCAGAAGTTTCCCATCATTGTGTTTCGTTTTACACTTGACTTCTACACTTGTTCTCTTTGAACCACCAAGTCTTCCCTCGCAACAAAATATTTGCAAGAAACTTTATTACGTTTAAAGTAATATTGTCCTCAATCCATATCCTGTAGGGATTTGAAAGCTGAAATACAGAAGGTCGAGAAGTTAAGTTGCTCTGAGCTATGGTTGAAAAAGCTGAGGACGCTGTTTGTTCTTGTGGATCACGACAAGACTGGTTTCTTCAAAAGAGACCTTGTTATTGACTGTGAGTATTACCATGTTCTTTCTATTCAACCCAGGGCCGAATAGAAAGGCCGTGGTATTACATATTGGCAGTGAGTATACAAATTTTCGTGTCAGTAAGTGAGTGAATATGTAGGTCCTAGCCACATAGCTAACAGGGCAGAATCTTCCAACACACACCAGCCTTCATAAGCAATTATGCTATACTGCAGTAAAGTATGGTATAATACAGTATCATATAGTATAGTATAGCATATTACAGTATAGTATTGTTTAGCACATGTTTATCGTTTATTGCACGAAATAGCGAAAACAGGAAACAACCACCTCGGGTTTCAAAGACCAAAAATACCATGAAGCAATGTGACTCTGCCATAGGGCAGCACTTGCTTGAGAACCCAGACTGTGCCAAAGTGTACACGGACAATTGCTTGAGCGAGCCGAGCTCGACCCGGACCCGGGCCAGCCGCGCCAGATGCTCGGCGAGCAGCGGGCTGTCGGCACCGTAGCCGGCCTCGCGCAGCGCGACCGACCGCTCCAGCAACCGCGCCGAACGCTCCGGCTCGCCGGTCCGTTCGTAGGTGGCTGCCAGTCCGCCGAGCGTCAACGACAGGTCCGGGTGGTCGGACCCGAGGGTGCGCTCCTGGAGCTCGATCGCGCGGTGGAACAGGGCGATGGAGCGGGTGTAGTCGCCGGTGTGGTAGAGGTTGAGGCCGATCCGCGACAGCGTGCTGGCGACGAACGTCCCGTCCGAGCCGTAGGTGCTCTCCTGGATCCGCAGGGACCGCTCCAGCAGCGGCAGGGACTCGGTGTGAGCGGCGACCGCGTCGAGCACGGTCGCGAGGCTGTTGATCACCGGAACCAGCAGCGGGTGGTCCGGCCCGAGCGCGCGCTCGCGGATCGACAGCGCCCGCCGGTAGAGCGCGAGGGCGCGCGAGTAGTTGCCGCTGGTGTACTCGACCGAAGCGAGGTGCGCGGTGGCCCGGCCGACCGCATCGTGGTCGGGCCCGTAGGCCGCCTCCAGGGTCGCGATCGAGGTCTCGTACAGCTCCCGTGCGGCGCGGTCGTCGCGGCCCACGAAAGAGCTCGCCAGCCTCAGGCGGACCTCGGCCGTCTTGGGGTGCTCCGGACCGTGAATCTCGACGGCCAGCTCGACCGCCCGGGTGAAGTGCCGCTGGGCCGCCGCCTCGTCGCCCCGGCGTCGGGCGACCACTCCGAGCCCCGTGACCGACTTCAGCCGGCCGGGCGTCGCCTCGTCGTCCTGCAGACCGAGCGCGCGCTCGTAGAGCTGCTGCGATCGCTCGAAGGCCCCGGTCATGAAGGCCGCGGCCGCCTGACCGTGCAGTGCCGATACGAGCGGTCGCCCGAGCTCTCCCTGGGCGGCGTCCAGCACCGCCACGGCCCGTCGGTAGTACGGCTCCGAGGTCTCGTACTCACCGGCCGCGTAGTAGCTCGTCCCGAGCCACACGAGCACCCGGGCCTCGCGCTCGGGATCCCGTTCGGGAGCGCCCTCGAGCGTCTCGAGGGCCTCGTCGAGGTGCTGCCGCGCGGCGGCATGGTCGCGCCGCGCGTACTCGACGCGACCCAGGCAGAGCCTCGCGTCCGCCACGTCTCGGGACGGAGGCCCTCCCGGGCGCGCAGCGAGCTCGAGGGCGCGGGCGCAGGGCTCGCGCGCCGACTCCCTCTCTTCGGTTTCGAGGCGGAGCTCGCCGAGCCGCAGCAACGCGGGCACCAGCTCGGGGGCGGAGGGCCCCCGGACGGCGGTCTCGAGCTCCAGCGCGGCTTGCGCCAGCGTAACTAAGCCATGGATATTCTTTAACTAAGTATGATCTTTTGTTATTTGTATCACTGTGCATCACAGGAGTGTGTTGACTTAGTGCTAAAATAATTTCTCTAGGGTTCTCTATATTCTTATAGGGTAATTTGCTTTCAGCTGTTACGCCAAAGTAGCCATTACTTGCTTGCGTGTTCTTGATGAGCTTGACTTTGGAGCTATGCCACTGTGCAAAGGAAAACTTGCCTTACCTAACCTTATCAAAAGTAGCATTAAAAAAAATCATGCTAGACAAGTATGACAAGCAAAGTCCAAGCACGGAACGTGCATTTTTCAATAACGAAATTGAAAACTTGGAAGGCTCAACTACTTGGAATATGCACGCGTTTCCGACAGATCGTATGTCACACCAAACGAAAACTTTTTTGTTTAATGTGATGAAAGTATACGATTTCTCTGTTTCTGAAACACCTTGGATTTTGCGACGATGAAATTTTGTTCCATCGTCTTAAAATGACTGAAATTTCTTTGTTGGCACTTTTTGTAGCAAAAGTGGTCATTTTATATTTTTACCTACAGCGTTCTTTCTGGAATGGCCACCAACTATCTGTTTTTAAATGAAATCCAAAACTAACCAAGAATTGGAAGGTGAACAACAATTCTTCGTACCTGAATATTTTTGTTTATTACACACATCATCGGACAACAATCTGCCGCAAAAGAGAAACAACCTTTACTTCTATGGCTATCCAAAAAGGACTACATCAACATTTAAAGTATTCAAGAATATCTAACCATCAGCAGAGGCTAATAACAATTAAATCTCTTTTATCAGCATTCTACTCCTTGGTATCCATCCTTGTTGTTTTCTCTGGCAGCAGCTCCCGCTTTAGAGCCTTTAGTGTAAGAATATTTTTTTCTCGTCCATTCTGTGATGTTAATATTTCTGCGTCCTCCATATAATGTAACCAAGATATAATTCCAATTTTTGAAAAAAGTGGTGAAACCTGTGACGCAAGAAGGAAAAATTTGTCAAAATAATTTCAAAGAATTATATTTTAAAAATATGACAAAATCGCATTTTCAATTAAATCTTAAATAGAAAATGAATAATGAGTTCAATTTTGTATTCCTTAGGTAATTTTGAAATTATGATGCACCAGACAAAGGGCAACACCCGGATTAAAAATGACGCTACAAATAGCTCGTAATGATTTCAGAATTTGAACATTAATTTGCTTAGAATAATTACAATCTGATCTCATGATCTCGATAGATGCAAATTAACATACAGATATTAAAAATGAAAAAGTGGCATCCAAAGTTTCTATGAAAGACCATATTATGCAGTATATAGTTGCTATGTATGACGGCACCGATAACTCATCGTAAAACAACACTTGATATCTCGTACTGGCACATGTGATATAAATAACGCGCGCAGAAGCATGTACCTGGATAGTAA
This sequence comes from Alatinidae sp. Z8VKAUB7J3, assembly GCA_010016025.2. Classification (NCBI taxonomy): domain Eukaryota; kingdom Metazoa; phylum Cnidaria; class Cubozoa; order Carybdeida; family Alatinidae; species Alatinidae sp. Z8VKAUB7J3. The sequence continues at coordinate 79,564,442 of JAAAKM020073195.1, read as the reverse complement.
ACGGCATGTCCAAAAATCCCTTTTCCTACGTTTTTATTGATGATGATAAATAAGCATGCATATGCTTGCGCATCTGTAAAGAAGGGTCTGGGAATACCTTGCACTGAGTGGTACTTCGCTTAAGCAGATAGTGACGGAAAATAAATTAAGTTTCGTGGATCTGGTATCTTCTAGTTATTCTGGTTTACATCCATGTTAAGAGAGGGGAACCATTTGTTAGGCTGAACTCTTCTCCTAAGCCAAAAACACAAAAGGGTTACCCTAAATTCCCAACAGATTCATTCGCAATATTCTAATTAGTATACTTTCACTAACATATTTGGTATAAGAACAGTGATAGATTTCAATAAAGCTGTCTACCGCCATGACGCCACGTTTCATAAATATTTATCCATGTTCCTGGATAACTTGTTGCGATCGCTTCTCGTGAATATCAACTTAATTTTGCCCCTTTCTCCTTTTTCTACGTCGCCTTTTTGCAAAACATTTAACGAGCCGTGACTGCGACCTTTACTTATGGTAATTAGATGATATCCAGTCATCTTTGATGGCGCTCTCGACAGTACTAAGATTATTAACGTTGCAGTAATTGTCTGGGAGGACACCATACATCCAGAATAATTATACTTCCCTGTCAAAATTATCGGGATATTTAATTTAAAACTCGTTGTATGTCAGTCAGAATCCACCATGGCATTCATGTTCTTATTCTGATTTAAGCTTTAACTGTTCCTCTTTGTAATATGCCAGATCACTTAATGATAAAAACAGCAGTGAGAAATTGACTACGTAAGTGCCAAAGCAAACGAAACAGAAGTCACGGAGGATGAAAAACAGGATATATGCCAAATAGAGGCATCCGCCCGCTGCCATCAATGAAAATGCCACACGCAGATAGGCTGAAAAGCCCCACTTTGAAAAAAGACCTAAAAACGAGATAAAAAGTCGGATAAAGAGTCTGTTACACATGCAAGAAACGCTGGTCTGTTAACAAGGCGACATATGCACATTTGTAAAGAGGTACTCTTGGGTGCCTAATAGAAGGGAGGTTCGAATAAACGGGGGTGGGGGTGGAAAATGCCAACATCTTAATAAACGGGGCGGTTGGAATAGACGGGTGGTTGGCAAATAGCCAAAAATGTAATGGATGGGGGGCCTGGACAAAAAGTGTAAAAATGAAGTCAAAAGTCAATGTTTAGAATCAACTGCAACTTCTTAAACGTAGGGTAATACACCACAAACAATAGTCAGTTATTCAGAGTCATGGTGTTCTCCTATCAGATAGCTGAGTAAAACGTCCCTTCGCTGGCTGTCTTCGGTGACTTTCAGGATATTCAGAAACACTTCGAATGTGCTAAGAAATTCTTTAATGGCGCCCTCTCCATTAAACGGCTGAGGTTTGTTCACTGCTGATTTCTGCAATAAGCTTATTCCACTACTACTGCTGGCTTCGTCAGGCATTCTTACGAGAGAAAGAAATCTCCAAATCTTTCTGGTCCACTATGTTGCGTCTCGCGTGGCAACACTTAGTGGTACAAAATAAACAGGCGGTTTTTATTGGCACTTAAATCTATATACGAGATTTCTGCCTGCGACATAAATTTCAAACGTTAAATACAACTGTTAATACTCCTGATCTCAACTCCAAAAACTTCAAGCAAAAACTTCTCTTTTACAGCACATTTCAAACTTTAATATGACTATCAGCAGGAAGTGGCCTAGTAACGAGCTGTGGCCATGCGTGGACATTACAACTTGTTAATTTCACACGCAAGTATTTGCTTCTATTTTATTCGATGTTTCAAGGACCATGTGTAGTGGGAAATCAAGATCATGTGTAGTGGGAAAGGCCTGGACATTTTGAAAGACTCATGCAAGTGGCCCTGCGGGGTATGTCGCAAAGACGTTGGCAAGAACTCCATCTTCTGCTCAGGCTGTGCTCACTGGATCACCAAGGCATGCAGTGGAATTCTTAGACGACTGAAGGAGGATCCACAGTTCAGATGCAACCAGTGCCTAGGGTTTGCAAGACCAATAGATGGACGTCCCCTAGACCATGTGCTTATCGAGGATCAGCAACTGGAGACTGTAGATAGTTTTTGCTACCTTGGAGACACTGTGTGCTGGAGGGGGATGCCTCGCAAGCGTCACAACTAGATGCAGCTCAGCCTGGGGCAAGTTCAGGGAACTACTCCCACTCCTCACCAGCAGACCCCTCATCCTTCGCACCAAGGGCAAGGTCTTTGTCTCATGTGTGAGAAGTGTACTCACGTATGCATGTGAATGCTGGGCAGTGAGGTAGGAGGACCGCAGGCGCTTGCTACGCAATGGCCGTGCGATGGTGAGGCGGATCTGTGGGATAAAGCCCCAAGATAAAGTGGATACGGACTCTCTCTACCAACGCCTGAAGATCCCACACCTCGATGCAGTGCTACGCCTCAACCGCCTCAGATGGTTCGGACACGTCCATAGAGGTGAGATATCGATCACGTAGTACCAGACAGTGGAGATAGCAGGCAGATCCGGTAGAGGAAGACTAAGGAAAACCTGGAATAAGACTGTGACAGAAGACCTTCGTGCCTGTGGCCTCACCATGGAAATGGCAAGCAACAGGGACGAGTGGCGAAGAAGGATACGGAATAGGCTAGTAAGGCATATTTGAAATAGTTATCATACACTAGATGCGTACATTCCATGGTGCACAAAGCGTTCAAATGCGCTAATAAGGTATATTTGACATAGTTTGCATACACTAGATGTGTACATCCCATGGTGCACGAAGCGTTCAAAATAGGCTAATAGGGCATATTTGACAAAGTTTGAATTCACGAGATCCGTACATTCCATGGTGCACATAGCGTTCAAAATGCGCAAATAAGACATATATGACATAGTTTGCGTACACTAGATGCGTACATTCCATGGGGCACAAAGCGTTCAAACTACGCCGATAAGGCATCTTTGACATAGTTTGCATACACTAGATGGGTACAATCCATGGTTCACAAAGCGCTCAAAATAAGCTGATAAGGCATATTTGACATAGTTTGCATACACTAGATGCGTACATTCCATGGTACACAAAGCGTTCAAATGCGCTAATAAGGCATATTTGACATAGTTTTCATACACTAGATGTGTACATTCTATGGTGCACAAAGCGTTCAAAATGCCCTAGTAAGCCACATTTGACATAGTTTGCTTACACGAGATGCGTACATTCTATGTTGCACAAAGCGCTCAAAATAGGCTAATAAGTCGTATTTGACATAGTTTGCACACACTAGATGTGTACATTCCATGGTGCACAAAGCGTTCAAAATAGGCTAGTAAGGCATATTTGAAATAGTTATCATACACTATATGCGTACATTCCATGGTGCACCAAGCGTTCAAAATAGGCTAGTAAGGCATATTTCAAATAGTTATCATACACTATATGCGTACATTCCATGGTGCACCCAGCGTTCACAATAGGCTAATAAGGCAGATTTGACATAGTTTGCATACACTAGATGTGTACATTCCATGGTTCACAAAGCGTTCAAAATAGGCTAATAAGGTATATTTGACATAGTTTGAATTCATGAGATGCGTACATTCCATGGTGCACAAAGCGTTCAAAGTACGCTAATAAGGCATATTTGACATAGTTTGCATACACAAGATACGTACATTCCATTGTGCACAAAGCTTTCAAATGCGCTAATAAGGCATATTTGACATAGTTTCCATACACTAGATGTGTACATTCCATGGTGCACAAAGCGTTCAAAATACGCTAATAAGGGATATTTGACATAGTTTCCATACACTAGATGCGTACATTCCATGGTGCACAAAGCGCACAAAATAAGCTGATAAGGCATATTTGACATAGTTTGAATTCACGAGATGCGTTCATTCCATGGTGCACAAAGCTTTCAAAATAGGCTAGTAAGGCATATTTGAAATAGTTATCATACACTAGATGCGTACATTCCATGGTGCACAAAGCGTGGAACAAAAATGAAGAATAAATATCAAGTAGAACAAATTGTCACTCGTTGAAAATGTCTAAATCAAATTCTCACTCACAGTCGAAAACATACCGGTAAAAAAACCTACCCCTTCCCATTCTATTTTCCCACCCCTCCCATTTTTAGGGTTTATTTGGTTTATTCCCCGTAGATCATTTTATTATGACCCCCACTTTATGAAACTTTAGAAAAATTTCCACCCTCCCAGCTTATTCAACCCCGATTTACAATTCAGCACCAAAGAGTATACTCTTGGGTGCCTCATAGACGTCCCCCTCGCTAATTAATTTTTCAAAACTTTTCCACCCAGGACATTCTTATTCCAACACCCCCCTTCCAGCGTATTAACTTTTACGTAATTTCCCACTCATGACAATTTTTGGAGGAGGTACTTTGGCGGGGAAGTAGATAATGTCTTAAAATATGAACATCACAAATTAAAAAGATAAAGGTGGCCTTTTACAAGGCTCGAAGAAGTGTGAAGATGCACATTACAGATGTTAGCAATAACAATGGCAATACTAACAAGGGCAATAACATTGCCATTGAGCAGGAGGATGAGGGGGGCATTTTTAAAATCTTGGAAGGCATGTAGTAGACTACCATGACTTCGAAGAACTGACTATTGTTTGCATTCTATTACCCCACGTTTAGGAAGTTGCAGTTGATTCTAAAGATCGATTCTTGACTTCATTTTTTACACGTTGCGATAATTTTCCAACACCCCCCACCCACCCCCGTTTATTAAGTTTTTTCAAGCCCCCGTTTATTCCAACCCCTCTTCTATTAGGCACCCAAGAGTAACCTTTACATTAGAGTACATGATTTTTCCAAAATTGTCACAGCACGCTAGAACAATTCAAATAGCTGTGATGATGACATAGAGGATGTGGCAAATGTTGCAAAACGGAATGCTAAACGTTGATCACACTACTGATACAGAAAACAAGTGCATGTGGCATGTGTTCACGGGTTTTTTGGCAACTTCAAAATGGATATCTATATCTCCAAGATAAATGTAACAAAAAAGCTCGCCAGTGTTTCTGTCCCAAACTCGATCTTCTTGTACTTTAATCTCATCAAATGATAACACAGCAAATCTCTCCTCATCTTTGAAGTCCCTTGTTTTCATCTGCAGGTCTTTTACAACTTCCTCATTAAATCCACGTTGTGATCAAATATAGTTTCAATAATCACGAAGTGTTCTTTTGGCTGGGTAAAATAACTCTGCCCTTTGTTATTGCGTTAATAATGTCGCTTGTCTATTTTGCCGTCGCTGCATCTTCATAATCTCGTACCTTCAGTAATTTAAACAAGCTAATACTACGATGTTTGGTTCTTAGAAAAAATATCAACATGATGCACATTTTGGCCTCTGAAATCTTCACATCACTTAATAAGCATCAACTAAATCAGCAAAAATGTTTCTTGGTCTTGGTATTAAAATTGGGGTTACTGTTTTTCATTCGGCAATCTACTGGTCATATTCGTCTTTCGACTTGATAATCAATTGTCCCAACTCAAATTTCTCTATCATATTTTACTATCACCCCCAGGGATAAAATTTCTTGAAGTACTGTTACCATTTTCATCCACATACAGATACAAGAAAAACACTATCAAAAACACTCATCGACATAGACTATTCAACTGTCATAACCAAATGAACATCAACCAAATCCGTTAACTAAAAACAGCTAGGACGCCCTTTGTCTAGTTCATAAAATGGTTCGTTCTCTCAGTACTACTTAGCAGTGTACTTACTGTAAGAGAGAGCAGAGTAAACAATAGGTATTTTCGTGCTGATGAAGAAAATTAATCATAAGAGAGGCAGGATTTGATTTGAATGATTGATAAATAAAACTACCCTTCGTGCCAGACATTTTTATAACATATCAACTATAAGCATTACCTACTGTCTCTACACTTGAGTACAGTTTCCTAACTATGTCAATATTCTGCTAACACGCAAAGCAAATTTCTAAAAATGAATGTACAGCCCATCCTTCGTTTGTTAGACGTTATATTGGGTGGTCTGGTGCAATCTCCTCCTCAGATGCTATTTAAAGGCAGGATGTTGCAACGATAGTCAGTCAACTCAAAGTTGCAATACTGAGCATATTCCACCGTTCCTGAGCATTCTCTTGGTAAGCCTATTTATCTAATTTTTTATCACTGCGTATGATAATTATCCATAGTAGCTTACTACTCGGTATAACTTTGCTATTGTTGAACAAGCCAAGTTTTTCATTTGCTTACTGATAAGTCAGTCAACAGTGGTGCACATCAATCGTCGATAGCTGTGGTTTCTTTTAGTTGTTGAAATTGTCTTACTCCGTAACGACTCAATGCCAGTACGCCAACATGACTATATTAACGGGACGGCACTATTTCATTTTTTTCTTCTTGTAAGTGAGAAGCCCCAAGTTGGATATAGGAAAACTGAAGATACATTTTATAAAATATACGTATATATTCATACTAAGATGACATGGCAGTAGGATAATATGCAAGGCAATAAATAATTATTTATTTGCTTTGAAATTCTGATATGATTCCTTGTCGCCCAATGTCATTTTCTCATTTTATACTTAAGACCAAAAATTTGGAATAATTTACCTCTTCGACAATTATATAGGATATCTTTTAAAACACAAACAAAGAAAGGAAAATCAATATCACTACATTTAATTGCCTCTGTTGACTAAATATAAGTCGATAAAAATGCCAAATTTTATTAGAAATGGTTCTTTTGTGATTTTTGCACCATTTTTCTATTTCAGAAGCGAAACTTCAAAATTGCATGAAATCGGCTTAAGAAGTTTGCAGTAACACTTATTTGCTTCCAAATGTTCTCTAATAATACTACGCTTTTTATATATTGTCAGATTCCTATTAAAGATAGAAAAACTACTTTTCAATTTTCAATTTTTTCAATTTTTCAATTTTTTCAAATTTTTCAATCAATTTTTTCATTTTTCAATTTTCAATCTAGTTTCAAAAAAATTTGCCTCCCCTCTTGAATCTGATTGATCAATCCAACATGTCAAATAATCTTTTTACAGAGGTTTCCAGTCCCTATCTACGAAAAAATGTAAAATTTCAGATCTTTTTTGGAGAGGAATTTCTGATTTTTTCCCTAGGGGTGATCACACTGAACCAATGGTCACCAAAAGATCGAGAAAAGTCTCATTTGAACAGAAATTAAAAGTTCTAGTGCCTTTTTTAAGTAAAAAAAACTGTGCCACATCAGTGGCTTTTCTGCCATCTTGTGACAAATTGTTTCCACGGGCACAGAAGAGGATACCGGCTGAAAATTCTACGTTGCGAACAATCTTAACAAACTTTTGGTAAAATATGATTCCAGCCGAAATACCTTCAAAGATCCCATGGACCCGGGGGATTAGGTGGTAAATTATACGAGTATTTATACAGAGTTAACTGAGATCGTAGTGCAAGAGTTCAGTTACTTTCAAGGGTTTTACTGACTTTCAAAAATCCTGTATATCTGGTGCCATGGGGCAGAAGTGTAAAATATGGGTTGCGAAGAAGCAAAATGAAAGTTTGACAAAGAAGGTAAAAGTTCCTTTTTTTTTACTTGACGAGAATTAAGCCTAAAATGACAAACCAACAGAATCACCAAACTCTCGTTTATAGCCTACGGCTATATATAGCAAAAAGCAAAAAAGCAAACTTTCGCATGCAAACCGATTAGGGTTCGCGTAGCGCAGGTGCCGATCTCCTGATTCTCAGCCCTCGGCCGGGGTGCAATGCGTGGTTGGGGGCAAGCCATCCGACGCTTTCCCGTGCTTTTCCCTAGATTTCTCTAGGTACCCATTTGAAGCTGGGTGGACTTTTGGCTTGTCTTACGGGGAAACGCCACTAACCCTCGTCCTAAACCAAACGGTCGGCACCACCGAGATTCGAACCAGCGACCCTTCGCTCGTGAGTTCGGCGCGTTAACCACTCGGCCACGGACGGACAAAATTTACCATTTGCAATCATAAAATAGTCTAATATCTTCATTTTTTCAACATACGTAGCTATTAGCCTCGAAAACTAAGGCGGCACCAACCCGATGCAGAAGCTCGGGTCGGCCATCACCTACGCGCGGCGCTACGGCCTGTGTGCCATCGTCGGCGTGGCTCCCGAGGACGACGACGGCCAGAACGCCGGGAGTACCGAGGGGAAGCCGAAGCGCAAGCAGGGCGCGAACGGCAACGGCAACAGCGCCACCGCTCCGACCAACGGCAGCACTCCCAGCCAGCCGACGAACCCCAAGGTGGGCGGCGTCCGCGCAGTGCTGAAGGTGGCGTGGGACACGCGCGACGAGCGCACGACGGCGGCTCAGCAGGCGTTCGGTGTCGACCTGGATGCGAAGCCACTGGCGACGCTGCCCGAGCACGAGCTCGACGCGGGCCTCGAGGCGCTGCGACGCATGGCCTACGACCGTCGCCGTCCGCTCTATCGGAAGTTCCTCGACGAGATGGCCGCGAAGGAGGGGGCCGAGAAGGCGTCGTCCTCGGCGCCGTTCCTCCAGTCGGCGTTCGTCGAGCTGACCGAGAAGGCAGCCCAGACCGAGGTGATGTCGTGGAGCACCGCGCGAGCCGAGGAGGCTCGGGGCTGATGCGGCGGGTGTACCTGGCATCGCGCTACAGCCGTCGGGTGGAGCTGGCCGGCTACCGGACCGATCTCGAGCGGGCCGGCTTCGTCGTCACCGCACGCTGGCTCAACGGCACCCACCAGATCGCCGGCGACGGCCTCCCGATCGGCGAGACGGGGGAGGCGCTCGTCGAGGGCGAGGCGGACTCCCCGGAGGCGACGGCCCTGCGGTCGCGCTTCGCCGTGGAGGACGTGGAGGACGTGATGTCGGCCGACGTGCTGGTCGCGTTCACCGAGCCGCCCTGGACCGATGCGAGCCGCGGCGGCCGACACGTCGAGCTCGGCATGGCGCTCGGCGCCGAGATGCGCGTGCTCGTCGTGGGCCCGCGGGAGAACCTGTTCTGCTGGCACCCGAAAGTGGAGTGGCACCCGGACTGGCAGCACACCCTCGATGCGCTCGTGGCCGAGCACAGGGCCGCGTCGTGAGTACCCGGGTGGTCCGCTGGTCGGCGTCCCGGGCGAAGCTGATGAGCGACTGCCTGTGGGCGTACCGCGCGAACTACTACCTGTGGCGGCAGGACGAGCGCGTAGCGATGCTCCGGTCTCTGAGCGGCGTCAAGGCGTGGATCGGCAACCACGTCCACGACATGCTCGCGAACGCTGTCACGGACCTCGCCACGGGCCGCGCGGCCCCCGTCCAGGGCTACGTCGACGAGCTGATCGAGGCCGTGCGCGACGGCTACGTCCGCTCCGAGGCAGGGGAGTACCGGCGGGACCGGAAGACGGCCGGCATCTACGAGCACGAGTCGGGTCAGCTCATCCCAACCAAATTACAGCAGTGAAAGCGTCTGTTCCGTGGCTACCATTGTGATGTATTTTTACTCTTTGACTCCAATTTCGCTCGAAAATTCTCAACAGTTTTGTCCAAGATTGTCTCTATTGAAAAAGAGAAAATGACAAGGGATGTGGACAGTAAGTACAAGTCCTAAAAGTTTTGGATCCCATTTTTGGGGAGGTTAGTCAAAATGCCAACATTTCTGTTCTGTTTTTAAAGCGGAATTTTTCAAGGAAATAAAAATTACAGTTTGTAGCCAAATTTATCAAGTACCTTATTGAAATATTGCGATATGTGTAGATGATAGTGTTTAAAATTATTGACGGATAGTTGTCAACTTTCAGTGCGCTTGGGTTGACTAAATTGCGGCGTGCCATCACTGACAGAATGGTTGAGAATATAACATTGATTCCGTGTTTTTTCAATAAGAAGCACCAAGGGAAATGTGTATGGAGTTTGCATTTCCCATATTTAGAGTGTTTGGTCAACTATGATAGGTTTTTAGCTGCCCTTATCCATTCTGTAGAAAAAGCGAGTTCGAAATAGAACGTTGACATCAGCATAAGTCTACCTTATTTCACATGTCATACATTTCGGGCTGATCCCCAGCACAAAAAAATTATTATGCAACCTTCAAACCTGTGGTCAATTCTATACTTGAGGTATATCAAACTACACAATGGACTGCTTCTCTTTAAAACAGACATTTTGTAAAATGCTGAGGGATTTATTGATGAAAGCCCATTTTTCCTCATCCCTTGCAATTATCATATCATACAGCTAAAGCAAAGCAGAAATACAACTTACCCACATTTGAAAGCGTCCACATCATGTCTGTCGCACAAACTGTCTAATGTAAACCACCCATTGCCTGGTAGATAAATATGTACGTAAAGCAGAATTGATTTAGCAAGACGCCCAACTGCAGATTTATGTTGTGATAAAGAGGGCAAACGTCTCCAATCATACGTTACACCTAATATATTTCAGCAGCGACGAACAGTTAGATGAAGTGCCTTTGAATTCCTTAAAGATTCTAACTTCATAACAAGTAATTTCCTTCATAACCATCATCAATATTTTGCATCAATCTTTGATCTTTCTTTACTACTATGAAACGTAATCACCTTTGCTTAGACTCTATCACTGAATTAACTTCACTGACCAAAGCGACTTTGATTGCATGTCAACTTGATTCGAAAGTACGTCACACAACTTTCGAATTTCATACTTTGCATAGCGGCTCGGCAGTACAACCGTAAACAAAGTGAAAAATCTCTCCTGCGATTTAGAGTCAGCCTTCCCATAACGTTTCGCAGCAGCTCTTTTAAGCGTTCTTCAAACTCTTCTGAAAAGTAATAATGATCCCGTGTTAAGGATATTACGAGGTGGATCGTGGGGAGATTGAAGGTGAGCGGGTCATGACGAGCTGGGAGCGTCTTGAAAAAATCAATCGTGAGGGCTCGCTTGGACCGGTCTATCGTGGCCAGACGGTGATTGGGCATGGGGCCGATCTTCAACAGGTGCAATCTGAAGGACTGATTGGCTTTCCTGATCAGGATCGGTCCGGCCATCTTGGCTGTTTGGGAACGACGCGCATTGGTAAGACCCGGCTGATGGAATGGATTATCGAACAGGATGTGCGAAAAGGCTATTCCGTGGTGGTGATCGATCCAAAAGGTGATCAAGAGCTCTTTTCGAAAGTGATCCAAGTGGCGGCTGAATCTGGTCGGTTAGAGGAAGTGATGCTCTTGACGCCGATCTTTCCTGATCACAGCCTGATGATCGATCCGTTGGCCAATTACTACATGGAAGATGAACTGGTGAGCCATATCACCAGTAGTCTCAAACCCAAAGATGAGTACTACCTGAACGTGGCCACGGAAGTCGCGCAATTCGTCGTCGCCGGATTGTGTCGCCTCTCGAAAGTCAGCGGAGGCACTCAATCGCTCACCTTTCAAGATATTAAGAACCGGATTGGCTTTGACGATCTTCGGAAACTGCGTGATGCGTTGGAAGCGTTAGGGGATGCTGATGAGCTATGTCATGGAATCGATCAGATGGTGAGCAATCCAGGCTTGTCGGATTTTTACGGAAAAGTGTCGTCATCATTGCGCACGACGCTGTCGGCCCTGACCTTTGGCTCGACGGGACATATTATCGGTAAGGCGTCATCCAATGTGTTCATTGATCGGCTGGAACGTGGTAAGCCGGTCATCTTGTATTGCAATACAGGTAGCTTGCTCACGCGACGGACAGCAAACATCATTGGGAAAGTGTTTGTCAGCATGGTGCAGAGCTTGGTGGGACGGATCTTTGCTTCTGGTCGCAAACTGTCGCCACCCCTGTATGTCCATATCGATGAAGGACACAACGTGTTGTATCCGGGGATGGAAGAGCTGATGAATAAAGGCGGTGGGGCCGATGTCTGGCTTTCCTTGTATACGCAATCGCTCGCGCAAGTTGAAGATGCTGTTGGGCCGACGACCGCGCGAAGTATCGTGGATAACATCAATACCTGGATTTACTTTTTGGTCAATCATCCAGATACGGCAGATCACATAGAGCAGACCTCTCCGCTCATTCAGCGACATGAACCCGTGATCTCACTGGGCGGGGGGATTACGATGCGGACGCTAGATGTGCCATTGGTGCGGGCTCATAAGGTCTCGAGTTTACCGAAACAATGGTTTTATTATCGTGCGCAGGGACGCCTCGCTCTGCACGGTGATCTCCAACGCGGCCGGAAGCTCGGTGTCGACCATCGAGCATATGATGGCCGCGCTGGCGGGCTGCGGCGTCGACAATGCGCTGATCGATATCGACGGGCCCGAAGTTCCGATCATGGATGGCAGCGCGGCGCCCTTCGTGGATGCGATCCTGCGCGTGGGCGTCAAGACGGTGGACCGGCCGCTTCAGGCGATCCGCATTCTCAGCACCGTGCGCGTCGAGCATGAGGGCAAGATCGCCGAACTGTCGCCCTGCGCGCGGTTCGAGGTCGATTTCCGGATCGCCTTCGAGGAGGCGGCGATCGGAGAGCAGTCGGTGTCCCTGCCGATGGTGGGCGACGCGTTCGCGCGCGAGGTCGCGGATGCGCGCACCTTCGGGCGGCTGGCGGATGTGGAGATGCTGCGCAGGATCGGACGGGCGCGCGGCGGCTCGCTGGCCAATGCGGTCGTCGTCGACGGGGCGCGGGTGCTCAACCCCGAAGGGCTGCGCCGCCCCGACGAGTTCGTGCGCCACAAGATCCTGGACGCGATCGGCGACCTCTACCTGGCCGGCGGGCCGATGCGTGCCGCCTATCGCGGCGTGCGTCCCGGCCAAGCCAAAGGAAACCTCCCAAGAGTCCTCAGAGGAGGAGGCGGAGGGGGAATCCAAGGCCGAGCCCGAGGGCCGCTGAGCCCAGCGGACAAAAAATCCAAACCGCACCGAACTGGCCCTCCCCGAGCGGCACCTACCCCCTGGTGCCCCCAACCCTTGGGACACGCCAGCAACATTCCCCAGAGCCCACGAAACTCATGAAGAAGCTCCTCCAGAACAAGAAGGGTTCCGCCCTCGTCGAGTACGGCCTCCTGATCGCTGGCGTCGCCCTGGTCGGCGCCGCCGCCGTTTCGGTCTTCGGTCACAAGACCAACGACCTCGTCGCCGCGACCGCCGCGATCCTGCCGGGCGCCCACGAAGACGACAACGGCCCGATCATCAGCGCCAAGGTCATCGAGACCACCAAGGACGTGAACGGCTCCATCATCGTCGACCCGACCGCGGCCTCCGGTGAGTCCCCGCGCCTCGGCAATAACCTGCTGGGCGCCGCATTCAACCAGCCCGGCGGCACGGGCAACGTGCTCGGCACCACGCTGGTCATCGAGGCCAACTGATCCGACGGCGCTCACGCGGGAACTCGCGCTGGCGGCGGTACGACCGCCTGACGCAAACCCCGCAGAGCACGGTTCACGCAAACCGCGGCCATCCTCGAATGAGGGTGTCCGCGTTTTGCCGTCTCTAGGCCCCCACGTCCAGCACGCATGAACTCGTCGCACTACGTCGCGATCGCCGCCGCTGTGCTGCTGTTGATGTGCCTGCCAGATATTTTGAGTATTGATTCCGTTTAATTATAATCATATAATGTCTTGTTTATTAGCGCTCTACAAAAAATTGAGAAGAAGAGCTGTGTCTAAAAAAATGAACGGAAGATAGCCACCTCGCTGATGCAAATAGCCAGGTAAATGGATTTTTAATCTGGCTACTTATTTCAGGACAAAAATTATGCAGAGTATTTAAGAAATTATTACTTCTATGCGTCAAAGTACTATAGTTTTCGTTATTACCCTGGTTACACAATAGCACTAAGTGACCTACGCTAAGAGGTTAACGATTCGGAGCTTAAGTAAACTGGTTTCATGTTGAAATTTTACCTATCACACTTTCACTTCCACAAAATCCGTAAAGTAAGCTTTTTTACATTGTTTAACCTTCAGAAATGAAAATGAAGCAATAATTTGTATGATAGTCAGTATTTAAATCCAAAGACTCGGAAGGTACTTAGGTAACAAATGGAATCCTTCTTGTTTAATCTGACTACAGCAGGAATCAGACCTTGCGTTGTTAGATGTTTTTCTAGAGGAAGAGCAGTAGAAACCTAAATTAGAGTAAACTAAGCTGGGCAACCTAGTAAAAAATGAGTAATTAAGTTTATGCTCTTGTTTGGTTCTACTTTTTGGATTTCCGCCTCTCCTCCTCTGGAAAAAAGCCAGCAGTGCAAGGTCTTCATCACTGTTGGAGTGAGAATAGAAAAGAGAGATACCATTCGTTACCTCAGTACTGTCCACGTCTTTAGATCTAAATATTAACTGTCATACAAATTGTTTCTTCATCTTCATTTTTGAAGATTAATTAATGTAAAAAAGCTTACGTTACTGAGATTATATAAGTGAAGGTGTAATAGGCCAAATTTCAATGTGCAACCAACTTACTTAAGCTCCGTAGAGTAAGCCACTTAGCATAGGCCACTTAGAGCTAATGTGAAACCTGGGTTAACCTGCCATGTTTACCTAAATCCGCTATACCTTTTTTTGCCTTAAATACTTGGAAAATGATACCCAAGTATTTGCTTTCATGGTTTTGCCTTTATAGTTTTTCTCCCTTTGATTGTATAAAAAATGCCTCGTCTTAACAAAGTCAATTATTCAATAATTTAACTCATCCATGACCAGTCCAAATCACTTTTCTTCTAAGTCTGTTACGTTACGGATGTTAAGTTGAAAATTTTCAACTTAGTAATTAGCTTACGTTATGGGGCTTAAGTAGGTTATCCTACGAAGCTTATGGGGCCTACGGACCTTAAGTGAGCAAATGCAAAAGACCTATTTAGCTAATTTGCAATCGGCATTATGCTCTTGAACACAATTATAAATGATATGAAATTTTTTGGTCAGTGGAGCCTTTAATCACATTCTTTACCATTTGCAATCATAAAATAGTCCCTCGAGCGCGAACGAGCGGATCTCGCCGCCCTCGATCCCGCTGCCGTGGAGCTCGCGTGGTCGGCGACCGACCACGCGCACGTTCAGGGAACGGGCGTCTCCGGTGACGTCCTGTGGAGCCCCATCGAGCAGACGGGCTACATGCGCCTGCGGAACTTGCCGGTCAACGATCCGAGTCGGAACCAGTACCAGCTCTGGATCTTCGACAAGGAGCGCCCCGACGCCCATCCGGTGGACGGGGGTGTGTTCGACGTGAACAGCGCCGGAGAGGTCCTGATTCCGATCGACGCCAAGCTGAGCGTTTCCGAGCCCGCGCTGTTCGCGATCACGTTGGAGCGGCCCGGTGGGGTCGTGGTCTCCGACCGCACCGGCCTGGTTCTGATCGCACAGCCGCCTGGCTAGAGCGCAGAGCGCGGCCGTGGCCGCGGGGGGCTCGCGCTCAGTAGTTCTTGGCGAACAGCACGCGCTGTGCGCTCGCCGCACCCGTCTTGACGCACGTGCCAGGCTCGGCGGCCGGGCCCTCACCTTCGAGCGGGATGCAGCGGATGGTGGCCTTGGTGGCCTCTTTGATGGCGACTTCGGTCTCGGTCGTGCCGTCCCAGTGCGCCCACACGAACTTGGAGTCCGAGCCGTCGAAGACCGCCGCGAAGTCGTCCCACGTGTCGACGCTGACGGTGTTCTCCTCACGGCGCGCCAGAGCGCGCTGGAACAGATCGGCCTGCAGCTCGTCGAGGACCTTGCCGACGGCGAGACCGATGCTCTCGAGCGGGAGCTTCTCCTTGCCCTCGTCGGTCACGCGACGCTTCGCCATCACGCTGCCCTCTGCCAGGTCGCGCGGCCCGAGCTCGAGGCGCAGCGGCACGCCCTTGCGCTCCCAGTCGTAGTACTTGGCACCGGGCTTCATGCCCTCACGGTCGTCGATCTCGACGACGAGGCAATCGTCGCGCAGCTCGGCCGCGAGCCCGTCACCGTCATCCTGTTCCCCGGGATCTTCGGCGAGTTCATCGACACCCGCGCCTTCGAGGAGATCTTCGAGATCCCCGGCACCTCCTTCGAGCGCGAGTGGAAGCGGGCGGTCGGCCAGCACAACCGCATCCCCACCGACCCCAGCTACAGCCTGGCGCTGCTGCGCAAGATCGAGCGCCCCATGGAGGACCTGATCACCTGCGCGAGCATCGACGGCCCCGGCGGCAAGGCCCAGGTCAACGTCGCGCTCCTGCGCACGCCGAAGCTGTCCCTGGAGTCGGCCGGCTCGGTCGACGACATCTCGACCATGTTCCTGCGCCGCGTGAACAAGTTCTTCGACCTGCTCGGCTCTAGAATTTTTGGAGGGCACACGATCTTTGAGGTTGGCTGATAATGCTTGTTTAGTTGTATAAAATACGCATTCAGATACAGCATAAATTTCTAGCTTATACAAGCTTATTTTGCTAAATTGGTAGTAGTAATTTAAAAGCCGCTATGTTATATTGTTACGATGGATGAAAGAGTGTTAAATGCTCATTGTAAACATTTTGGTTCTTTTTAAAGTTACAACAGATTTTTTAAGCTTGTCATCCATATGCAGTGCAATTTAATAGTGACCATATCCTGCGTATGTAAGGTTGATGAAAAATTAGGGAAAATGCTTCGTTCAAGGTTCTTAATATGTTATTGTTCCCCAATTATTAAATCCAAAAAATCTGTTGAATTTCTAAAACTTAATTTTCTTCCCTGAAAGATATTTTGTCAAAATTATGTTACTTAGAATGGAGGATCAATCGTTTCACGAAGAGTTAAAAATTCTGAATAAATTGGACAATCATTACACTGGGTAATAGCCACGCCAGAGGTTTCTCAGTTGATTTAGACTAATTCTGGTGTTCTGAGTCCGAATATCACATTCATTTTGCTCTATCAGGTCAAACTTTTGAGATGCAGCCATAAGCCTATCTGAAGACCTTTACATATGCTAATATCAGGGTTTGAGTTCAATCATATTTTTCTTGAAGAATATATCGAATTCCAACATCAAATCATTCCTCTAAAGTCACTGCCTACGTGTAAGCATGATTGGAAGGTTATTTAACTACCCCTTAGCCAATCAATTTTATTCCAAATTTCATTGCCTGACATTAACGTGCGTTTTTCTATTTCTTTTCGTTGACTGATATGGCTACTGCGGGACGATCAGACAGGAATGATCCTGACGTTTTCTGCTACATCTACAGATATTACAAACTGTCAGTGGACAGGAAGAACGTCACAGAATTTGTAAAACACGACTATAAGGCTTACTCTGAAGTCGAGCTGGGTGACCAGGATAAGTCCTGAGCACCGCGCACAGTGTGCAAGACGTGCGTTGAATACTTCCGGTGGTGGATGAAGTTTGGGATTCCAATGGCTTGGAGGGAGCCGGTAGACCATGCATTGAGTTATTACTTCTGCTCCCTCAATCAGAAGAATTGGCATAGCCTCCATTATTTCGACCTTCCAACTGCCCACCTTCCTGATGCTCATTGCGAAAAAATTCCTGTACCAGCATTCATAGACCTTCTCGACAGTGACGACAAGGCAACCAGCGCAAACGAGGGAGGATATGCAGAAGAGCACAAGATGGACCGCAGCCCTTTTCGCAATATGAGCTTAATGATCTGGTTCAGGATCTCGGCTTGTCGAAGACTTCCTCCGAGCTGTTGATGAAACTCCTTTCCCTCTTGAATCAGTAACTAAATTATTTCCATGCAGGACCAGTACAGGACTGTCATACCTTTTGAGAAACTAAAAGGTACCAATATTGACCAAAAGGGCTCAGGTTTTGCTAATCATTTAAGCTTTGAAAGAATATAAGGAAAATCTTGCTAAAATAAAAGTGCTAGATGGGAGCTTTGGGAAGCGAAAATGCGCCATTTTTATCATTGTATGCTTATATTGTATATCCTTGAATATGATTATACTTCTCTTAGAAAACTTACAGTGCAGCAATTTGTTTCGTTATATGACATTGTTAAAGCTACGATTCCTCTGAATTTGGAAGCAATATCAGAAAACAGGCTAGAACAAAGCTAGAGGCTTTAATTTCGAAAGATACTAAATTTGTAGTTGTTATTATGCTCAGGGCCTTTTAGCTACTCAGTAAAATAGTTGCAAAATAAAGCAGAAATACTCCCACTGGTCCTTAAGAGCTATAAAAAAAATAAAGTTGCACTGCATGTAATCAGATGCCTGTCAACAAGATATCATACACAGTACTCTGTAAAGCAATGAAAATAATGCCAAAAATCGCTTTGGTTTGTCAACTTTTCATGTTGGCTTTGCGTTGTGTTTTGATTGTTAATGTTTTATTTTAAAAACCCCTCAAATTTAGCTGCCACACCCGTGCTGTAATAGCAGGGGATAACCAGACCCTTGGTATCAACAAGTGCATAACCACTAGTAGATCCTCAGCAATAGTGATTAAACTCTATAAAAGCCATGACTAACTTCAACCAGTTACGCATCTAGAAAATCCAAAGACGTCCTACTAGGATGCATATCTATACCGGCAGTGGCGTTGCTAGGGGGGGGGGCAGTTACCTACAATATTTTGGAGGGAAAACTATTATATAGCCCATGTCTTTTAACTCTCTATATGTGGACTCCTCTTGAATCTCCACGTGTGGAGACCTAGATTGGATTTGGAATGTGCATCGCCACGTCAATTAATAAAATCGACCAGATGGATCTCAAATCTGTTCAAAGTCGTGCGACTAGAATTCGTAAAGGGTCTCAAAGATAAAGAGTATGGATGTCGACCGCAGAGCCTGAAGCTACCAACTCTGACACACCGCTGATGCAGAGGCGATACGATTATCACCTATAAATTCAGAAATGAATTTATAAAACAGCATTTC
Organism: Alatinidae sp. Z8VKAUB7J3; assembly: GCA_010016025.2. NCBI lineage: Eukaryota > Metazoa > Cnidaria > Cubozoa > Carybdeida > Alatinidae > Alatinidae sp. Z8VKAUB7J3. The sequence continues at coordinate 79,545,634 of JAAAKM020073195.1, read as the reverse complement.
ATTCAGAAATGCTGTTTTATAATCGTGCCAAGTCAAGAAAAAGAAACGATTTCTTCTGTAATCGAATCATAAGTCTGTGGAGCAGCCTAAGCAAGACGATGGTAGGATCTACAACAATCGATAGCTTCAAATCAAATCTCAATAAGGACTGGGCGATAAAACCATGGCGAAGCCTGGGCGCTGGCGGTCGAGACCCTGGAGAAGGTCGGGGTGCCGGAGCCAGCCCTTCGAGCGCGAGCCTTTCCGCACGAACTGTCCGGCGGTTTGAGGCAGCGGGCGATGATTGCCATGGCCCTGGTGCTGGAACCGCAGGTTCTGATTGCCGACGAACCGACCACGGCGCTCGATGTGACCATTCAGGCGCAAATTCTCGATCTTCTCAGGCGATTGCTCGACGCCAGCGCGTCGCGTCCGGCGATGGTTTTCATCACCCACGACCTGGGCGTGGTCGATGAAATTGCAGACCGGGTGATGGTGTTCTACGCCGGAAAAGTAGTCGAAGAGGGCGCTGTAGCTGACGTGTTCGCTCAACCCCGGGACCCCTATACGAGAGGCCTTCTGGACAGTGCTCCGACCCCTGGAAGTTCGGGCCGGCTGCGCGCCATCGAAGGCGCTGTTCCGAACCCGCTCGACCTGCCGACGGGCTGCGCCTTTTCTCCGCGTTGCCCATTGGCGCAGGAGATTTGCCGCTCCGAGGAACCTGTGCTGGTCGAAGCGGAGAAGAGCCGCAGCCGGTGCCATTTCTGGAATGAGGTGTCGTGATGGCGGTCGAAGCTGTTTCCGATCCGCTCCTTCAGGTCGACGGCCTTTCCAAACGGTTTCCGGTGAGCGCCGGGTTCCTTGGCCTTGGCACAAAACAGATCCAGGCCGTCTCTTCGGTCAGCTTCACGCTCAACAGGGGTGAGGTACTTGGGCTCGTGGGCGAAAGCGGGTCGGGCAAGTCGACCCTCGGCCGCGCCGTGTTGAGGCTGACCGAGCCCAGCGAGGGACGGGTTGTTTTCGACGGCACCGATGTCACGGGGCTTGGCCATGATGATCTGCGCCAGCTGCGTCGTCGGATGCAGATCGTGTTCCAGGACCCTTATGCGTCGCTGGACCCGCGAAAAACCGTACGCCGGGCTCTGAGCGAAGCGCTGGCTATCCACGGGATGAAAGCTGATGATGCTCAACTGGCGGAAATTCTTGAGCGTGTCGGGCTCAACGCCAGCCATCTTTCCCGCTATCCGCATGAGTTTTCCGGCGGGCAGCGACAGCGGATCGGCATTGCCCGCGCCCTGTCGGTTGGGCCGGATTTCGTGGTGGCGGACGAACCTGTTTCGGCGCTTGACGTCTCCATACAGGCGCAAATCATCAACCTCATGGCGGATCTCAAGTCCGAGTTGAACCTGGCAATGCTGTTCATCGGACATGACCTCGGGGTGATCGAACATGTCTCCGACCGGGTGATGGTGTTGTATCTGGGCCGGGTCATGGAAATCGCCCCGGTCCAGCGGATCTACGCGGCACCGCGGCATCCCTATACACAAGCGCACTGTGTTCAAAATGAAAATGGCTCGGTGGGCATAAGTAGCGTCAAACAGTTTTTGTATCAGTTAGGAAGTAGAAAGAAAGCCTATTTTGAACGTATCCGGAAACAGGAAATCAACACCCAAGGCAGAGTAGCTACCGTGCGGGCGGCTTATGACTTACACATCGAAGGTTCGTTTAACCATTGTGGAACTAAGGTCTTTAATCTCCTGAGAATAGGGGAGAGGTGGAAAGTGACAAGCATTACCTATGAAGTGATGAAAATAGATTGCCGGCCTTCGCCTTTGGGACCTAACGACTAATGAGTTCAGTACCAGTTTTGGGGCCTTGAAAAAGTCGCTCTTTCCCTAGCATTTCCGCCAGCAATTTGTTATCTTTATAGATGAATTTCGGGCGGATTTGGACTTCTCATCCGGATGTAATTGCTCCAAGTCCGTTCTTTTAAGATTAGTCGTAAGTCAATCAGTCATAAGTCGTAAGTCCTTAACAATCGAGAACTAGCTGCAACAAAAGAAAGAGTAGTGCAACTAGCAAATGTTACTCATTTTGATTATCAAGTATTCGATTGATTTATCCCGCTTTCAGAATTAACGTCAGAACTAACTTACGACTAGCTGACTTACGACTTACGACTATCAAAAGCTTGAAAACTAAAACTGTATCATGCATACTTGTACTTGCACCCACCCGCTTTGTCAAACCGATAATTTAGGATCGACCTGCCTACTCTGCGGCGAAACCCTCGCCGGCTACGGCTTCAAAGGCTACGGCCAAAATCATTGCCGACATCTATTTGATCGCATTGACGATCAGGAAATTTGTTGGTATTGCGGCTATATGAGGCCATTCAATCCAGAGGAAAAGAAAATCGCCCTGGCTATCATCCAAGCTGCTCTTAAAACGAATCCCGAAATGTTGGCGCTGATTGAAAGCTGGCTGGTTGCCGGCGTCAGCCCTGATAACGTAGCTACGTTGGCTTGGGCGACGGGGCATAAAAACGCTGAGCAGTGGCGATTGGCCGCGGAGTATTTTTACGATCAAAGAAAAGAAGATTAGAAGCGGCAAGTTTAAAGTTTATAAGTTTATTCAAAAAATTATTAACCAGCCCTGAAAAATATAAATGCCTTCCTTCTGAGGAGTGCACCACGTTTAATGGGACAAAAACTTCCTAAATAATTCCAACCGTCTCAGATTTAGTCAAAATGACTAGCAGTTAAGATTATTCCCAGCAAGTTACGGTTTTTGTATACCTGATAAATTCAAATCTACTTACTAAGGCATCTGAAAAAGTACGAAGCGGTTGCAACGTTTTACTGCTTTTGATCAAAACGAAAAAGTACTTTGGGGAGATGGGATTAATTATTCAACAAATCTACATTTTTACAGAAAATTTAATTTTTCTCACTGAAAACTGAAATTCTAGGGTAGTGTTCCCTTTCTGTATTTAGACAAATTTAAAAGGAAAGAAATAAAGAGTTGAGAAAGAGGAGACAAAAAATGCTCCATTCTTTAGTCGGATCCCCCTCCCCAAATTTCTGAAACGAAATTTCCCGATCAAAAATCTATTTTGTTATTGACTGTTTAACTTCAATTCTTAAACAAACAAAGATAAATTAAACAACTACTTTTGAAAGGTCTCGCAGAAAAGCAAGTTCTTTCAGCAAGACTTGCCGCAGATGAAGCTATTCATACAGTCATTTTTACAAGAGCTAGATTAATAATTGCACATTTAACCTTTCACCAATAAAATTTGGCCCTAGGCTGATGTTTCAAACTGTCCAAAAATAACTGACCCATAGGAAACTCGGCCCAATTAAAAGAAATCGGCAAAAGCCGAAATTTAGAAAAAAACTTACCCATAGTTAATTAGCTGTCTAATTTTACATAGTCTCCCAGCATAGCTAAAAGCCATAAAAAAAACGTCCTTCCAGGCAAAAAAAACCTAACACCGTTACGATAATCCATAACCAGTCGCCCGAAACTTAATTACCTTAATAGAGGACCCTTGGAAGTTTGATTGCACGGAGCGACAACATTCCATGATTATTTTTTTTCCAGAAGCGTTGAATCATGACCAAATAATACTTGTAAAACAAAATGGCGTTTCGCAATTTAGCAAAAGAGTCAAAGAACTCAATTGTTTCGCTGAAAGTTTATTCTGTGGTTGGATAGATCAAATGTCTTCCTGACAAACAATGACTATGTTTGATCATACAATTCATATCACGGAGTGGTACATCCCACATCCGTATAAATCCAGATAAACTACAGGGTGTCCACAAAGTCTGGATACATTCATTTTAAAAATTTACCAAAACTCTAAATAACGGCGTTTTAATGTCAGTACATACATCGAAAGAATCAGTTATTATGCTGATTCCAAATAAATAAGATTCGTCAAGTTTAGTGATACCCATCAAAAGTTACCAGCTTGAGAAAATTTGCCTGATTTTCGAAATAGGGAAAAACACCCCCTAAAATCCAAGGAATCTTAATGAAAATCACGCCATCATATTCAGCGTACCAGAGAACCCTACTAAAGAAGTTTCAAGCTCCTATATACAAAGTCGTTAAATAAAATATTAAAATTTGTAAGTTTCCAGACTTAGTGGACTCCCTGTAAGTACAGAAGAATAAGTATGTTTGCAGAAGTTACTATAGTGTAGGGTAGGTAGAAAATAGTAGGAGCTAGCACATGGCGTCTTAAATTAGGACAAACTGAAAAAGGGGAAGGGGGGAGGGAAGTTATTCATTACGGACCCTGAATTTTTCTAGTTTATGGGAAGAGGGAGGAGGAGGATCTTTCGGGTGAATATTATGCGGAAAAAGTGGGAAGGAGGGAATACCACCTAACTGTATTCAGATATGCCTTGGCAAAAAAAAAAAAAAATGCCTTGGCAAAGACAACCAAATTAAATACAAATGTACATTTGTTTTGTTGATAGAACAGACGTAAATATAATAATCAAAGAGGGGAAATATACCCTCCCCCTCATTTTCCAAACAAACAGCAATGAAAAAATGCATTGACAAAATAACCAAACTATCAAATGAAATATATACATCGATTAAGTTCGTTAACTGAGCAGAAGCGAATTTAATTTCTTGATGAATCAGCTAGACTTATTAGTTACCATTTAATTAAAATTAAACCTTGGTTTTAAATCCTGTAAACGTGGTTCATGTATTTCAAATTTTAAATCTGAATCTTATAAATTTGGTTTTGAATCCATAAGCACCGTGATATCTTCTCTTGCAATTTACCCATAAACGACCTACAAGGGTTGTAGTAGGGCCAGTCCCGAAGCTGACAGAAATAAAGGAAAAAATATGTGGAATGAAAGAACGTTTATACCCATGCACGAGTAAAATGTTCTTTTTTATAAATTGTGTATTAATCATTTTTTTTCTATAAGTTATATTAACTTACGATATGTATTTATGACGCAAACCGTGATCTGGCAATGGCCATGAAAGTACTTTTTTAAGAACAAAATCATTTCATCTGATTTTGATCTCAAATTAAGTAGATTTCTAAATTGCACAATTTCTGGATTATTTTTTAAAATTATTGTTTTCTTCTATATCGACAGAAATCACGATATTACGTTGCAATGAGCTCTTACTTTAATTACTGAATCAGGAAAAGTCATGAAGACTTAGTAGCACAAGGATAAGTAAGAAGATTTAGTAGCACAAGGACAAGTCAGAAGGCTTAAGACAGTCTAACGGTCTCCACTGACAGAACTAAGGTCATACTAATAAGAATTATACTGAAAATATGAAGAGGTAGACTCACATCTTCCCATGACTATGAAACGAAGGAAGGGATCCAAAAGGTGGGGCAGGGGGTTGCTCCTTTTCATATCTTGATTGGACAAGCAAAGAAAGCAACCAATAATATAGTCTACAAACCTATCTAGAACAAGAAATGGCTCCTTATGATGATTTATTGAACTTTCGTAGGCTTTAAATTTTTTTTGCTTTGGGGAAAGGGGGTGGAAGCCTTTATTTGTAGCATTATTAAAATAATAAGAACTTTCCTGGACTTAGATTATGCTGACGATTTAAAAATCCTAGATTAAAGTGGACATTGAACAGTTTTTTGTGGTTTTGGTAAACTTTTTGTCTAATTGTATTTTTTGTTTTAGTATCGTCAAGAAGAGATTAAGTTTGCTCAAATTCAATTTGCTGACAATACTCCCTGTCTTGAGCTTGTTGAAAAGCCTCCACGATGTATACTTAAACTGCTTACTGAACAGTGCCATATGCCTAAGGTAAAGGGTTTTTGTCATCAGTACATATAAAATAGAACTCTAAGTTAGATTCGGGTGGATGAAAAGGGCTGCAAAATGATAAGATTGCTGCTCAAGGTGATACAGTCTTTTAAAAATCATTTTGTTAGCTTCAGCGTCGGCTGACTGCCACGAAGACAAAGGATCCACCAGTGGATTTTTCCAAGCGACTAGCTATCGTCGCAAGCTATCGATAATTTTTTTTTTATTAATAAATTTGAACGGAAAGTCAGTGAAAATTGACATCCTTCTGTTGGCGATCTACCGGGGGACATGGCAAGGAACTCCTAAGTGCCCAAATTACCTAAATGATAATTCGTTTGAACTGATCTTTAGCTATTTTCGTTGCAGGTATGCCAGAAAAGTGATAGGGATTGTCTTTTCCTGAACTTTAAAAGAAATACTGCTTTATTTAATCGAAAATACAAAATTCACACTTTTTGATCATATAAGTTTCATTAAGACTGAATATCTCAATATCCAGTGAAAAACCGGAGAGGTTAAATGGTTTGTTCTACTACTCACGGGGAATAAGGTGTCGGCTTTTGGATTTCTTTCGCTTCTTCATTTTTTTTTATCCAAGGTCTACAAGCTATTACAAGACCGCCCTGGCAATTCTAATTAGTTTGGGCACATAAACTAAAAAGGTATAATGGACAAGATAGGGAGATTTTTTTAGTTATCACATCACCTTAAGCAAGGAAACTGTTGCTTAATGATTTTTTAAGAGACTAATAATAATTTATTTTTAAACTAAAATATTCCTTTTTACAGGATAAAATCGTAAGTACTTCAAAAAGAAAATAAGTTTTTATTATTTTTTAGGTTCACCTGGCTGTACTATCACCATCAATAACTCAAGTGATCTACAATGATGGCACGGAGACTGTGGCACGGGACAGTATGGGCCCTTAGGATGATAAACAGGAAGGGGTAAATTTATTTTGTGAGGGGGTGCACCCTGTTAGTGTAGCTTCCCTCATTTTCGATTTAAACGCTCTTGTAAGAAATCTTGTCCTCGACAAGGAATTTTTGGACCGCGCGCAAAAACAACTTACGCCAAACACTGTTGAGAGACTCTTAGAGGACCAGAGAGCATTCACCCCCCAAACTGACTGTGAGGAGGGGGATATGAGGGAGTAGGATGAAGTGGAGCAAAGGCACACGAAATGACTGTAAGTGCCCATGTTATAGCCTAGATCTTCCTCTAAACTTCCTGTCACAACGGCAGGATGGAAGACATGGCTATTACATTTGCAGTTGAAGTTATTTTGAGAGTCTGTGCGCTAAGTAAGCGTATCCAATTCCCAAATCGATCATAGGAAAACAATTCACAAGGTTTAGGATTCTCACCTGGCCACTGAAACCGACAACAATTTCAAAGAAGAAGACCTTGAAAACAAGAACTGGTCTATGACCAAATGGAAGAAGAATGAAATTAATTACAGGAATATTACTATTTCAAAAAAACGTCATCAGTCTGGAAAAGCAAGAATTGAAAAAAACTGCTTCAAAAAAAAGTAAATTTAAAACCAAAGAATATTAAAAAGAGAACAATCAAACGAAATATATACGATCATAACTTCATGACACTAGCCACGGAAGTAAATAAAACTACGAAAGAGGCACTGCTATGAAGATTCAAGCCAAAAGAAACTGACGAAACAAAACTGAATGAGGATAAAAAGAATTAAAAAAGACCTTAATAAGTCTGTTGAAAAATAATCCTCTTATGGGCATCCAATGCAGCCATTCTCAGTGGTTTCATACCTAATTTATATATTTGGTGATGCCGCAAGAGTGAGTTACAATCTTTAACAATGGGCTTTATTTAAATAAAGAAATAATCATAAATTTAATCGATATTCAAATTTCCTGTATATCTGTTAATCTGCAAAAATACCGTTTCTTCCTTCTTTTTTTTAGCTTCCCTAGTCAACTGTGTAAAACTGTTATCGTTAGGGATAGCTGTCGTTTCCTCAGACTGTACAAAATGGTAACAAAAATATGCTCTGCCGGTGCAGAAACAATAGTTTCCAGAGGCTTTGCAAATTTAACAGCTCTATATACAGAATTATGATGGTCGATAAACTGTTCCACATATTTTCGGTGAGTGTTGCCAATATAGAACCTACCTCAGGTGCAGGGAATGCTATATACTCCGCTCTTTAAACTGCAGCAAGCTTTAGTTTTTCTCAGATTTTTGAAAACTACCTAAGTGTCTGACCGACTTGAAATAACTTTCAATATTCTGTTTAAGTAAAGTTCGTTTTAATTCGTACCAAAGCCTGGTACACAAGATAAAGGGAAGATTTTAGAATCAAGAGCCAGATGTTCTACATAATTTTCAGGCTTGCTTTATTTCTTCTTTACTCTTACATATATGAATTTAAGTAACCATTGCAAAATAATAAGTCCCTCGAGTAGAGCAATTTTGAATCAAGACACTGGAGAACAAATTCTAAGAACAACTAGACCTACGTTGCCCGGGCAATGTGAAGTGTTGCAGCAACCTTTGTTGGCACTGGCTTGCCCCCCCCCCCCTGCACCTTCAGCATAGGCTACATGCCTACATGTAGGATAAGACTCCAGTACTTTGGTCTCATCAACCCCGAAAGGAAAAGATCAAGGTGATCATTTTGCCAGCGTGAATCGCTAACTAAGTAATGACGGCGGTCAATAAAAGACCCAATTGCCCCTTGCCCCTCCCAATTGCCAGTCATAAAAATCCGGTCTATCGCTCTTTTTTCTTCTGTCAGAAATCGCAAATTTTTTTCTTAATAACTTTAATAGTTGTTTTCCAAATTCATTAGAGAGACAACCTGAAAAAGAATTATAAAGCACGAAACACCTTATTTTTGGGCTCTTATATTTTAGAATCTAAACATTCTGTAGTCTCTGTCTCTGACTTTTCATAGTTTTACAGAAGAGTAAAACTAATATTTCTGAAGCCGATTTTGTGAACAATTATTTGCTTTTTTTTTACTTTTTTGTCTCTTGTCCTCCATCAGTAAACTTACGAAGGGTAATATCAAGTCACACATAAGCAAATTATTGTTCATATTACCTTTCTTTGAATTATCCTATTGACACAGTCTGTTGACTTTTTTAAGAAAGATTTGTCTTCATTTGGTGCTACATCAGATGTTGAAGGTCCAACATCTAGAACAATAATGAAAGCATCCTGAAAGAAAATACAAGATTAAAATATGAAAAACTTACAAATTTTCGAACAAAAATTTTTGTCTCCAATCTACTTAAAAGTTTTTGTGTTTTGATCCCTAGAGGGACTTTTTTTACGTTGAAGTAGCAAGGTAAATCAAAAGACATTATGTACAGCCAGGCAATCAAATTAGAGGCATTTGCAATGTCTCAGGAAGGGCTCAGGGAGTCGATTTCGTACTTTTGGAAAGTTTTGGGCCAACCATACTTTAAATTTTATTAGCTTGCAGCTTACTTAGTAAATATAGTGGGCAAAACGAACCTAACAAGAGAAAATATTGTGAAACAACTTAGGCTGTATTGATTTGTGACGCCTCAATATGGTCCATAAACAATTTTCCACCGATTTTCTCGATTGGTAAGCAGATTGGACCAAGGGTACCTCAATGAGGACAACCAATTCCGGAACAAAAACTTGATTGCGTTGATTCTTAATGCAAAAAATTATCTTTTTTTATTTACTGAAATGAGTACGTAAACGCCGCGCATTAATTAAAAAAGGCATCGTTATTCCATGGAAACAAAAATTATCTTTTACTCGCAAATTCAAATAAAACGTTACGCGCAAAAATTAAACCAAAACCAACGTTTTTTCTATTCCGTTTTAAAAAAAGAAAAATGGTTCTTTTTAACTCGTTATACAGTGCTTTTTTACAACGACGACCGAGGAGGAGCTCATGCACACCGTGTTCCCGCATCCGACCCTGTCGGAAATGATGAAGGAAAGCGTGCTTGACGCCTATGGGCGTGTGCTGAATGCTTGATTTTCCATTGAGTCATGCCATCTCAGATGTCGGAGCTTGAGAGATGAACATCCTCTTCTGGATCATTATCGGTGGGCTGGCCGGTTTCATTGCCGAGAAGGTAATGAAGGGCAGCCATGGCCTGCTGACGAACATCATTGTCGGGATCGTAGGCGCCTTCGTTGGCGGCTGGCTGTTCGGGCTACTCGGAATAAGCACCGATGGCGGGTTTGTCGGGTCACTGATCACCGCAGTCGTCGGCGCGATCGTGCTGATCTGGCTTTTGCGGCTGGTCCGAAAGTAAGGAAGACGAAACGAATGGTCACGGTCCTCGATACTGTCGCGGCCAAACCGCGGCCGCGCCACCCGGAAAAAGCGCATCGTCCGGATACCGAACTGCTGCGCAAGCCGGACTGGATCAGGGTGCGTGCGCCGAACTCGAAAGGCTATTTCGTAACCCGCGAGATCGTGAAGTCCAACAACCTCGTGACTGTGTGCGAGGAGGCCGGCTGCCCCAATATCGGCGAATGTTGGGACAAAAAGCACGCCACGTTCATGATCATGGGCGAAATCTGTACCCGCGCCTGCGCGTTCTGCAATGTCGCGACAGGGCTACCGGTCGCTCTCGATACGGCTGAACCGGAAAACGTTGCGAACGCGGTCCGGCAGATGGGTCTGTCCCACGTTGTGATCACTTCCGTCGATCGCGACGATCTTGACGATGGCGGTGCTGGCCATTTCGCAGCCGTGATCGGCGCCATACGCCGCTCGTCCCCGAACACGACCATTGAAGTACTCACGCCCGATTTCCTGCGAAAACCTGGCGCGGTCGAAACCGTCGTTGGGGCGAAGCCGGACGTTTTCAATCACAATCTCGAAACAGTGCCGTCGAACTATCTGACTGTTCGCCCCGGCGCCCGGTACTTCCACTCCATTCGGCTGCTGCAGCAGATCAAGGAACTGGATCCAACGATGTTCACGAAGTCGGGGATCATGGTCGGCCTTGGCGAGCAACGCAACGAAGTGCTGCAACTGATGGACGATCTGCGGTGCGCCAACGTTGATTTTCTTACCATTGGCCAGTACCTGCAGCCGACACGCAAGCACCACGCGGTTGCCAGATACATCCCGCCGTAAGAATTCAAGGCTTTTGAGACGATTGCTTATTCCAAGGGCTTCCTGATGGTGTCCTCGAGCCCCCTGACCCGGTCATCGCATCACGCCGGAGAAGATTCGACGCCTCGTTGCTGACTTCGATCTCAATTTCACAGTATTCGCGATCCACTTCCGGGCTTTCGGGAACGCCGAGGAGGGCATTGACTTCACCATACCCTTGCACGAACGACGCATTGGCGGCACCGCCGAGGCCGGTGGGACAACCGTCATCGTTGACGCCGACTGCCCAGGGTAGCTCGGGTTGGGGGACGGGTTTCGCGACGGGGTTGAATTGGATGTAGTCAAAGCCCATCCAGTTGCCGCCGCCGTCTTCGCCGTAGTTGGTGCCGCGGAGCGTGACAATGTTATCGAATCCAAGTCCGATCGCGCCGTTGACCTGACCCAGGCTGAAGGTGGGCGTGGTGATCGGGGTGTTGAGTTGGTCGGCTCGAATGACGTTCTCGGATTGGACCAGAACACCGTTGACGAGGACTTCCACACCGTAGCGCGGGTCCGTGCCGGAGATGTCTAGATTGAGAGCATCGTAGGTGATGGCGAACAGGTCGTCGGATTGCAGGGAATTGGGTAGATTGAAATGGTAGCGAAGCTCGTTGTCCCCGCCCGCGAAGACGCGTTCCGCCGCTTCTTCATTCTCGGCAACCAGCCCCACGGGTTCGTAGTCACCGTTGCCGGCAACGAGATTGTCGTAGACACCTGCGAAGTAGTAGTCATTGTCGGCTTCCTGATTCACCTCCGGGCTTTCCGGGCTGCCGGGTAAGTCACTGATGGTGCCGTTTTCTTGGACGAACGAGGCATTAGGACCGCCGCCATCGCCTTCGGGCCAGCCGTCATCGTCCAGTCCGACCCCCCAGGGGACGACGGGTTCCGGCAATACTTCGTTTTCTTGGTCGAGCTGGATGTAGTCCACGCCCATCCAATTGCCACCGCCATCGGAGTTGTAGCTCGTGCCGCGGAGGCTGACGATGTTGTCCGCACCGGGACCGACTTCGGCATTCACACTTTCCAGCGTGAACTGGGGGGTTTTGAAATCCACGTCCAAGTGTTCGGGGCGAATGAGGATCTCGGGTTGCACCAAGACGTTGTTAAAGTAGACCTCCACACCGAACCGCGGGTCGGGCGCATTGCCCTCAAGGTTGAGCGCGTCGAAGGTAACGGAAAGCAGGGTATCGGGATCCAGGTCGGAAGGCAGATTAAAGTGATAGCGCAAATCCAAGTCGCCGCCCGCGAAGGCGCGCTCGGCGGCTTCCTCGTCGAAGTCGACTAGCCCCACGGGCTCGTAGTCACCGTTGCCTTCGATGACGAAATCATACTCGCCAGCGAAGTAGTAATCATTGTCGGCGCCTTGGGGTTCGGTAATGCCGAAGGGGTCGCCTGGGAGCTCATTGATGGTGCCGTTTTCCTGAACGAAGGAGGCTTCTTCGCCGCCGTTGAAGCCGGCTGGCCAACCGTTGTCGTCTAATCCGAAACGTGGGTGTTCTGAAAAGTTAATGTCCCTGGGGAACTATCAAGGAACAGTTTTGAATACGATCTGGGTTGTATGTGACCAGCAGTGTTACTGTGGTGTACAATACGATCGAAATGATAATACCATTAAAGATTAAAATCATGGGCTATCCTTGCAGCATGAAATCTTCTGGAGAAAACTTGCACTCAGAGTCACTCAAGATAGTTCGTACTATCTCAATCTCATATGATTCAGTAGCCATTTCACGCTGCTACATTTTGAGCCAGTTTGGAAAAGGGATATTAAAGAATAATTGATATAGAACTACAACATCAAGACAGAATTACAGCATATATTTAAATTTTGAGTGCCATTTTATGGTAGTTTTTTTTTCTTGCTTTAGCAATAAATTCTTTCCATGCATGGGTATCGTGCTTACGATGGATTTTGTTAACAACCTAGGATTCTCGCTGTGTATATAAATCAGCCTCAAGGAATGCAAAATTGAAATGATTCATCAAAATAGTTGGGCCCAGGAAAATAATTTGTTAACTTGAATCTAAAAATCAAGTGGCTCACCTTTAAATTTCAGTACGAGAAAAATTTTCGAACTTGGGATAAAGGAAGTATGGCGAATGGTAGCTGTGAAAAAAACATTGATTTCACAGACTGAATACTTATTTGAACATGGGACCCAGGGGATGGCCCCATTTCCATCCCTTAGGTGAATCGTGCCTACAACACAAGCTCCTTTAATATATTGTAGAGAAGCTTTGAAATTGGTTATTACATTTTTAAGAACAAAAGAAATGCCATTTTTTTATTTTCCACTTTTAAATGGGTGCATGAACAATTCTTCTCTTTATTTTATACATTACTCATTTTTTGGTCGAAAATTTACATAAGAATAAGCGACAACTCCACAAAAGTAAGTGACAGTCAAATATGGAACAGAGGTTGTGTTTTTAGCCATCCTACCTTTCACTCTCCTTCAGAAATGATTGTCAGGTACCCTTTATTTCTTGTGAATCGAATTATTGTCCTCTTTGTAGGGGGTTTTAAATAAAGGAAGTACCGGGTCAGAATCTTCAAACTGAAGGTAAAAAAGTAGACTATTTTTTAATATAAATGACCTTCATTTTGAAAAATATATTAGAACTACAAGAGCTATTATAATTACAGACACCGCCTTCTCTTGACATATTCAAAACCTCAAATTGTTTTACTTTGAATAGGCTATGGTAATTTTTTAAGTCACTTTGGGTTAGTGTTGAAGAGTATATTTTCTGTAAATTGGGAGGTAATACTAGTTTTCTTTGCGGAATAAATGAAAACATGCCGTAAAAACAAGCATTATAGTTATTTGGCAGAACATTAATGGCAGCCTGAATGAAAAAGAAATGCTACTTCTATTCATAACACTGAAAAGATATACGGTTTTTATTCCATTTGTTTTTAAAAATCGGGGGAAAAAATCAAGAGAAAATTCTGGTTATTTAAAAAAAAAAGGCTCTACAAGGCTTTGAAGTAAAATTTCAAAATGTCAGAATGAGTTTTAGCTACTCTAAGATATTTTTCCTGAACAGTAGTACAAATAGTAGCCCGAATCCCTCGCAAAACGTAAACCAACAGTTCCAGAAAAAATAAAAATGCTGCAATCATTATGGAACCATTGATTCATTCATATGAACATTCTGAACTTCTCCCAAAATATAAGTCTAAAGAATTCCACTTTTAAACAAAAGGAAGAGACAAATGCTCATGTTATTCTTATGCAAGAGCTAGTTCAACCACCTGGAAGCTATTGCAAATGTAAAAAGAATCTTTGTTCATGACTGATAAAATTATTCGTTCCAACGAACACTTCTGAACCTCTTCCGAAATATAAATTAAACGGCAAAATCACCCTCAATAACTTGCTACTTCCTCCTCAGCCTTTTTCATTACTAGAAATAAAAATTCAAAAGAAAAAAAATGGGGAGCGGAAGGCTCAAAATATGTTTTTGCAAAAAAGCTATTTCAACCTCTTGGAAGCTATTCCAAACGTAAAAATCTTTGCTCATAACTGATCAAATGACTCCTTCCAAAGAACACTTATGAACCTCGTCCTAAATATAAATATTTAACGACAAAATTACCCCTTCGAGCTCGACCTGCGGCGCCCCGGTGGCCTCCGCCGCCTCGACACACCGCTCGAAGAGCGTGTCGCGCTTCTTGCTGCTCATTTTCGCGATCATCGCGAGGGCAGCTTCCTCACTTGCGGCGGTCGGGACCGGACTCGGTCCCGTAGCCGCGATCGCCGGTGCCGTCAGGCACAGTGCCGCGAGCAGGGACCCGCCGAGGGTCGAGACGAAGCGGGAGCGAACTTTGGTCCGGCGAGTGGTCATGGGAGCTCCTCCAAGGCAAGTGCGGGGGCAGTCGCGCCGAGGATGGCGCGCTCGCTGGGATCGTGCAACGGGCCGTGGAATCTACTCACGCGCCCTGGCGTGACTACGGGGGAACTTCGAGCGCGCCAGCGAGGAACCGCCCCGAAGGATCGGCGAACCGCCCTCCCAGCAGCGGCGGACCGCTGGCGGGAATGGAGGGGGCCCCGCTCGAGGGATGCATGACCCCGTTCGTTCGAAACGGCCTAGAATGCCCCTGGAACCGAGGAGCGACGGGAGCGCGGGGATCCCGTCGCGAACCAGCGGAAAGGGAACCGTCATGCTCACGCTCGTGCACCCTTTGCGACGCGCTGCCGCGGGCCTGGACTGTTGCAGGATTCATGCAAAAAATTGTGTAAGGGTTGTATCTTTAATGAAGAAATGGAGCTTACTTTCCAAACACATGTTTTCAACAGAGCTAGTCTATCTTCCTA
The DNA here is from genome assembly GCA_010016025.2 of Alatinidae sp. Z8VKAUB7J3. Taxonomy (NCBI): domain Eukaryota; kingdom Metazoa; phylum Cnidaria; class Cubozoa; order Carybdeida; family Alatinidae; species Alatinidae sp. Z8VKAUB7J3. The sequence continues at coordinate 79,530,370 of JAAAKM020073195.1, read as the reverse complement.
TTAGTTTAACAACAAACAACAAATAATCAAAAGGAAGAAACGAGTCACACTATGAGAAATTTACTGACTAAACATAATTTTGGCTTAATATTTTCACGTTAGAGGAGAAAAGAGGGAACTTAATGTTATATGAATGTATGAATGATATAAGTAAACAGTCTACATTGTTAAAAGTGGTGTCGGTGTATTGAAATTAAGGAGGGCAAAAATGTATTTTTCGAATCTGAGGGAGAAGGAAATAATTTTGGGTAAATATATAGTGGTTAGCCATTTCTGCTTGAAACATGCTAAATAAATACAGGAGCAGCTTGAAGCACCCAAGCCAGGCGTCAACTGGTGGTAGGGGTTTGTGTCCCTCGATTTTGTCATCCCTACACCCTTTTTGTGGGTTATTTTTACTAAGAATTCTTGTTTCCTTTGTTATTTTCACTCTTAATTTTTTGTGAACAGGCACAACTACTTAAAGGAGATGGACCATACGAGACGACTTCAGTAGTAACATGAAACATAAGATTTACTGACGACCACAAATTTTAAGAATTCATTAAGAGTAAAACTTTAATAATAATAATAATAAAAAACTATCTACAAATATTATAAAACTAAGAGATAGTCTTTTTCTTGCTACTAAGAAAAAGTAAGATTTGTGTACTTAAAAAACTTATATTTGTTTATATTATCCTAATAAAGATACAAAAAAATTAATCAAGTGCTTTGACGCTAACATTTTAAAACGACGAAAAATGTAAAACCAGTTCATTAATTAGAAATATTTGAGTTTTATTTAGACCAAAACATACTTTTGTTATTATATCCAAATTATAACTTAATCCTTTAATGTACCGAGGACACTGAAAATGAAATCTTATTCTTTCAACTGAGTAAGTGGAAACTTCGTCTTCTTGGAATGCCAAGCCTTCTGGAGTCCACTTCGGTCTCCTTTTCGCTTCACCACGATTTTCAAGCTGGAGATGATTATGGTCTTATGGTCTGGAATCATGATTTTAAGTCTTGCTACCATCTGCTCGCACATATTATTATACCACGGGAAATCGAAGATACCTTTGTTTAGATGTTTTTCAGTGTTAGCTAGTTGGCTTGAAAGCAGCAACACGTTGAAGTCAGACTGAGGGTTTACCTCACTGAAAACTTTTCTAGTATTGATTACTTCCTGATGGATGCATTCACATTCAAAAATCAAGTTATTCATGGATTCTGGAATAGAGTTGCAAAATCTGAAAAATTGATACAAAATGCCTTGTTGGGTAGGACGACACCAAAAACTAGACAATTTCCTACACAACTAAGGTAGACAGATCAAATGTCGTCAAATGCTTTTCAAGCAAGCGTTGATACAATCATTAATCTCGCAATCAAGTTACAGAAATGTAATGATGGAACTATTTTCCCAGGCCAAGGGGTGGGGTCATCAATCCCACCCCTCCTCCTGGATTTTCTACTGGGTTTAGTGTATTTCATCCTATACCTCAAGATTAACAAAATTTAATCAAACTGAACTCACAGCATTAACTTAATCAAATAAATTAATCAAATAATTGATTAATCAAATAATTAATTAACAAAAATCAATTAGTAAATTAATTCAAATTCATCAGTCAAATCCAAATTAACCGAAGAAATTATCTTTAATATAGTCTTAGTCAAGAATACTTACATCGTGCATTTTATATGGAATTCCATTATAAAGAGATGTAAATTTTCCTTGTGAACATACACTTCTTGTTTTGTAAACATTTACGAATCTTTCATGGTCGAGCCGCACAATATACGAGTAATCACATTCCCCTCCAACGTCAACCTAAAAGACAAAGCATTAAAAAGAAAATCAAAATATTTGGAAGACGGGACAGTTATTCAAGGTAGCAGAGCTCAGTTTAGTTTTTTTTGCACCTTCCTTCAGCTGAAAAATTTATGTAAGCGTATGTTGTGAGGGGCTACATAAATTAAATATTAAACAGAAGAGGATAAGAAAACACTGCACTCTATTATAATTTGTGGTTATTCTTAGGAGAGGCTAATATACAGACCAATACAGTGCTTTTCTTCTTCTTTTTTTCCTTTTTGTTTATTGATATGCATCTTGAGACAGCCCAACTATTTAAAAAAAAAATAAAAAATTGTGTTTAACCCCACTTCAAATGTCGATTTTTACGTGTTGATACAGTTTTCCAAGGGATGTTGTTTCCAGAGGTACGCCTGTAACATCGCTAAGGAAATCTTCACAAAGCTCGGAGATTCATAGTTGAAGTGGGCTTTAGTACATTTTTATAAGGAGGAGGGGGTTGTAATCTCACTTGATTTCAAGACTAAATAATAATTTACAAAAAGTGAATTAATGATAAGCATTGAATTACCGTATACAAGAAACTTTTTAAGCTACAGTAAAGGATTTTCTAGGGCTTTTCACTTTTAAATATTCCAAAATATTATTTAGAAATGAAAAAACACCATCCTGCGTCACAAATAAGACTTTAGCTTTGTTTCTTCCTCACTATCTGCTAATATAAAGCCGCATTCAAAAGCCATAGAATTTTTAAAAAAATCACACCATCCGATTCAGTGTATAAGAGAAACCTGTTGTAAAGGTTTCCCGATTTCCCTTGCGCGGTGAAATGGTCCGCCCAGAACAGCACCAGCCGTTCGCGGAACCCGTCGCGGGTATGGACATGGCGCAGCAGCCGCTGGCCGTGCCATCCGAACCGGGTGTGGTTCTGCAACCGGCGGAAGTCCTTGAACGCCTTGTCCGCGGCCTCATAGCCGGGCTTGCCGTCTTGCCGCTTGCGCTTCCGCCGCAGCCGCCGGTAAGTCGCAGCGCCCGAGACCGCGTCTTCCAAAGGGGTGACCGGAAACCGCTGCGCCATTTCGTCAGGGCCCCGCAGGCGGCTGAGCATCTCATCCGCCGATGCCGGAGGCGCAACCGCCGGCGACAGCCCGGCGCCAAAGCGGATCTCGGCCAAGTCTCCGTCAAATTGCATCGCCCTGCTCTCTCCTTGCACTGCCGGCCCTGCACAGCCGCCCTGCCCGCAGGTTAGAGCATTGCCGCCCTGCCCCACAGCTGATTTTCAGGTGATACGCGGTTCATCGCGGTTTCCGTCGCCTGCCCGGCGGAATTCCGGCAGAGCGATTCCCCGCGCATCGCGCACGCCGGATTTCCCGGAAAACTCTGCACCAGCACGGCGGCAAAAGAAAAGGCCCGGGCAAAAACCCGGGCCTCCGTCAAACAGTGAAAGCTGTTTACTGATCCTGCGGGATCACGCGCAGGCCCAGTTCCATCAGCTGTTCGGCCATCGGCTCAGACGGCGCAGCCATCATCAGGTCTTCGGCGCGCTGGTTCATCGGGAACATGATGACCTCGCGGATGTTGGCCTCATCGGCCAGCAGCATCACCATGCGGTCGATACCGGCCGCACAGCCGCCGTGCGGCGGGGCGCCGTACTGGAAGGCGTTGACCATGCCGCCAAAGCGCTTGCGCACTTCTTCCTCGCCGTAACCGGCGATTCCAAAGGCCTTGAACATGATTTCCGGCTTGTGGTTCCGGATCGCGCCGGAGACCAGCTCATAGCCGTTGCAGGCCAGGTCGTACTGATAGCCGGTCACGGCCAGCGGATCGCCTTGCAGCGCGTCCATCCCGCCCTTCGGCATCGAGAACGGGTTGTGGTCGAAGTCCAGCTTGCCGCTCTCCTCGTCCTCCTGGTAGATCGGGAAATCCACGATCCAGGCAAAGGCAAAGCGGTCCTGCTCGGTCAGCCCCAGCTCCTCGCCGATCACGTTGCGCGCCTTGCCCGCCACGGTCTGGAAGGTCTTGGGCTTGCCGCCCAGGAAGAAGGCGGCATCGCCCACGCCCAGTTCCAGCTGCTGGCGGATCGCCTCGGTGCGCTCGGGGCCGATGTTCTTGGCCAGGGGACCTGCGGCTTCATTGCCCAGCACAATCTCGCCAGCCTTGATCTTGGCCCATAACCATTTGACTGTTATAAACAAAATCTATATACAATTTTCATAATTAATACATAATATTACAGAAAAAGTAAGCAGAAGTTGAATATTAGGTAGAATCACCGTTTGAAATTTGATATCAAATGTAAAAAAACACAAGTTATAACATTTCAAGAAAATTAAAACAAATAAGGCAATTAGAAGTTTTGAGGAAGTTGAATTGGTTAATAAAAACATAAAGAAGAGACAAACAGAGAAAGTAGTATGAAAACAAGGAATGGAAACTATTGGGATGGGTTTATGAATTTTTCCAGTATTGAAGAGGACAAAAATCTCCAAGTACAACAGTGAATCGGGGATAAAATACTTGTCCGCTGAGAAACAGCATGGAATGGGCATAATCTAGATGGGCAGTGTATTTCAAGAAAATTTTCAGAGCAAAGATTTGGGAAATACAGAGACAAGATATAACTGTCTTGTGTTCGAGCATTTCAAAACTATTTTTTTTTTTTTTAGGAAGACTGAGTAGGGAACTCCACCATTTCTAAAAATTACTTGCAGGGCTCGTTTTTGGGTACACCCAATTCTATCCAGCTCTTCACAGAAAAAGCTATGGTGCCAAGCCGGACAAGCAAATTTAAATGGAGGGACAAATAAAGGGAGTATAAACTTAAAGAATGAAAGAAGAGGACTCCTAAATTTATCAAGCAGTTTAAGGAAGGACATAGAAACACTAGCTTCATAGGTGATGGTTTTAACATGGAAATTCCACTTGAAATTAGAAGAAACTGCAACACTAAGAAATTTCCAGGAGTGTGGAGAAAAATCAGGAAGGATAGAATTAAAAAAATAAGGGATGAGGATTTAGGCAAACTTATTGGAAAAATCTTGGACCTGACTCTAATATCTAGTATCTAGCCCCAAGGCATCACATGCAATGCCAGTGAGGGAACAAAGAGGGTTACTTATTAGGTCCTTATAATACCCCTCCACCCCTAAATGACCCATTAAGTCATGTTTCTATGACTGCTAGATTAGCAAAAAACGTTCACCTGCTGGAAAATTTCTCAGCAAGGCAGTTAATTATAACAGAAAAAAGCAGGGGACCTATGAGAGTAAATTGCAACACTCCATTCTGGACAAGGTTTGGATAAAAATTCACGTATTTAGTAAAGTCAATATTGAATTCAGCAACAAGTTTATCAGCTAAATTGTGATTGACGAGGTGAAATCCATTTTGGAAACTGGTGGAAATTATATTTAACTATGTATTACGCTTTTTCAGAATTTTTTCAGAGGAGTCTACACGATGAACAAGGTAATGGGAAGTTGAGGTTCCCAAATTGCCTTAGATCAATACGAGGTAGAAATATTCCCTTTGTTTAAAATAAGTATCATATCCATCAAATGCAACATACTCTTAAGTCACGGAACACGATTCACAGATACAAGTAATATCAAGTTCATTCTTCAAGCATAGTTCGACCTCTTCCCTTTTGTTCATTAGTGGCCGGACGTTTGACATTAATATTTTCACATATGAATAGGGATGAATTAAGGGCTTTATACTGCGGTCTCGAATTTGTTTGCCAGCACACTGAATCGGTTCCAAGCTGGGAAACTCGGAAAACATGGTTTGAATAGTGGGTGAATCTTTGATTTCTTTGAAATTCCACCTTAGTTGGTTGTTTAGACTGGACGGATTGTCGAAAGGCTGGTTAACGATGGTTCTTGTCATTTTTTCCGTGGTTTCAAGAGGGGGGGCTGCTATAATGGAGAGGTATCTGCATTTGCTTACTTGAGACCTGCGGCAAGAGATTCAAACTCATAAGAGGTACTGGATATGGCTGTCTTTGGCAGCCCTGCATCAACAGAGGTGCAGTTTTTTGCTCCCCGTTTTTTTGGACTTCGCAACTCAGTCTTAAAACGTAGTATTCTCCTTCTGTGGAAAGTAAGATGAGCATTAGGACAAAATCCACGAGATAACTTTTTACACAGAGATTTGTGTGGCAGAAGACAACACTCGTCATGGCAGCTACCTTTAAAAAAATCCACGCCTTTCTGCATCCTCCACTTGTGTGAAATCTGCAAAAACGTCGTTCGGGGGTATGAATATTTGTATAAGTCTCTTCATCTGTATGAATGGACTGAGAATAGTTGAGTCTGCGTGACTTGGCTGGTAACAATGCTACTGCATTGAACAGATACATCTGTGCTGGGATATTTTGACCTATTCTTATTGCACTAGTTTAAGCACTTTTCACAAGTAAAAAGAAAGAATCGTCCCGAGGGCTTTTTGCAGAGCAAGAACTATGTCTTTATCAATTGCGGTGCAGGCTGCATGCATGCGGTGTAAGCATTGATGACAATCAAACGAGGGGCTGTCTTTAGTCGTTCCGTCACATATGAGACAACTCAGGTCAGAACCTGGACAGTCTTTCCACTGTTATATTTTCTACAGCACCCATAAGTTTCGGTTCTACGCCAGGAGCCGCTGGTGATTTTGGAAACACGTTTTCACTCGGGAAAATAATCTTCGTTTTTAAAATTGATCATGGTTCTTCTCGTTGTTATTTGACTGTCTTACTTCAGTTTAGTTAGAATACAGTTTTTTGGAGAATGTTTTTGTGTACAAATTACACACACCAAGGTCTTCTTCAAGTCATTTGAGTACTTAGTTTTTCCACAGCTAAAAGGAGACCATTTGTTGCATTTAATACACTGAACGACAACTGCTTTGCTAATGAAGAAATCTTTCCAATAGAGGACAAGGGTGGTTATAGAGCATTTAAGCATTTTGGCTGTGATGCAGTCGTCTCCTGGCGACAACCCATTTTTCAGCTTTTTAGCTGCCTTCAATATTTCATCTTCGGAAGGAGGCTCGGTGGTGATGTCCAGAAGTATCCGTGAGGTTTTGAGGACAGAAATCGGCTCTTCTTGGTGTGGCCTTTTAAAAATTTTGTCGAAGTGTTTCACCCACATTTCCTACTTCCTTTTGGACCCAGTTCTCAGCACACCATTCTCATCCTTCGCCGAACCGTCACTGGCTTTCCTCTTCCTGAGGATCATATGATCTTGTAAACCGACCTACTATCTCCATTCTTTGCAGTTACATCAGCTTTTGCGACCTTCACTTCGTTGAAGTGGCGTTTATCTTCACTCGCACTCTTCTTGACAGATTTGTCGATCAGTCTGTAAGTCTCGTTTCTTTAGATCTAGTTTGTGTCGTGGGACGAGAGGAGTTGTAGCTTGGCGATTCTCCTTTCTTCTATCAGATTCCAGCTGTGGTCCGATAGCCACTGGTCCTTAGATTCCTTGTGGTACCTAAGGTTACTTTGCGCTGACTCGATGTAGATGTTCTTTATTTGTCCCCATATGCCTTCTTGATCGTCTTAGTCATCGAAAGAGAGCGCTTTAAAGTTATTATTGAGTTCAATGACGAATTTCTGCCTAATCATCTGCTTTTGGAACTTTTCGAATAATATAGAAGATTTGAAACCTTTTCCTCGATCCTCCTGAGTTTAAGGGAGAGTTAGATGATTAGTACAACGGCGGCACCTCTGTATGCTCTCACATCTTGTATATTTGAGCGGAACTCGTGGCTAAGAAGTCAGTGTTCGATCTGGTTTCTGACTGAAACACCAAGGAAAGTCCATGTATACTTGTGAACGTCTCTGTGAGGAAAGAGGCTACCACCTATCACCAGGTCATTTGCTATAGCAGTCAATCATAATCGTTCCGTCATTTCACAATCCATTCATTTCACACAGCCATGTCGTGTCAACTGAGTGTCTGCAGACAATACAATTAATCATTTAGAATAGAACATATTTATTCACTACAATAGCTGGAGCTAGCATTAGCATGTCAAGACAAAAATAATTTATACCTTCAAAAACACTCACAGGAAAATTTAAACAAACATTATATTAATCAAACACATTTTAATCAAACATTAAATATTAGTTGCGTCAAGATTAATATAATGACGGGTAAAATATATAACAAATGATTTACAATATCTCTCAGTACTATAGGCTGAGCAAGTCAGTAACTGTGGACAATTCTTATTTATTTGTCGGAGTCTAGTAACTGGTCCTTCAGGGTACGGAAGGTCGTCTGGACGCAGTAAGTGCTGTGTACATGCACGACACCATTTTCAACGAGTACGCTCTTGATTCGGTACTGAACGGTGCCACCGAGTGGGTTAACACCTTCCCGACCAAGCGCTTCTACGTTGACAGCAGCCCGACCACCCGTCCGTTCACCGACGACTTCGACGGCGATACCATCGCTGACGGCGCTTCGTGTGAGCAGATCGGCATCGGCTTCACCGACCGTGAAGAAGGTGACCCGGGTCAGGCTCCTGGTCAGGTGAACTTCTCGCCGTTTGATCCGACCAGCCCGCTGGTTCCGGTTCTGTGCTACGAAGCTCAGGTTGTTACCTTTGGTCAGGACCTCGCTACCAACGCGACGTCTGCGATCCTCGGTTCTCCGAACGCTCGTAACATCTCAACCGATACGGTCACCGGTTCTACCTTTGAGAATGGTTGGGCTTCGATCGATTTCACGACCGATCCTCTGCACACCATGACCTCTGGTGACGGCGACGTGTACAACGGTCTGCCCGTAACCGGTTTCTCGGTTATCGTGGTTCAGAACGGTACGCTGACCGACGGTTCCGGCAACGCAGTTCTCTCGAACTACGCCGGTCTGTTCGGCCATCGCGCCAGCCGGGATATCGTGGGCAGCTAAGCTACCCGCAGATATCTGCAAGATTAGCGAGGGGGCTCAGGCCCCCTCGCTTTTTTTATGCCAAAACAAACCAGCGACTACGCCTGGGGCGTGCTAATCTTCTATTAACAATGCATTTACCCAACTTTAATGCTGGCCTTGCCATGCTACGCACGATTGGGAAATAGACTGCTGAGATGAATATAAGAATTCTATTGCTGTCCGCGCTGATCACGTTCATCTTGTGGGCGCCGCACAGCCAAAGCCAAAACATCATCCTGACGCTCGACAGCGGGCCCTGCGCGGTACC
>JAAAKM020073195.1:79499577-79521362 GCA_010016025.2 Alatinidae sp. Z8VKAUB7J3 | reverse complement strand
GCTCCGTCACTGTCGATGCCTCAACCGGTGACCTTACCGTCGATATCGACGACAACAACATCCCGACGTGTATCGGCACGGGTGGCACAATTGATGTGGTCCTCAATGTTTCGCCCCTCAGCATCAATTCCGGCCAAAGTGTCGACGTAGACTGGAGTGTCACTGGCTTTGAGGCCGGTGTTACCACCTGCACCCCCTCCGGGCCTAACGAATTTATTACAGCGGTCAACGCCTCACCGAGCGGTGGCTCCGATACCTTTACCCTAGGCAGTAGCACGGTATTTTCCCTGTCCTGCCAAAATGATGGGGACTCAGAATCCACCACGGTCTCCGTTGCTGGGGGTTCAACCGGCGACGGCTTACCCGATCCACCGGCCTTTTGTAATCCAGAGCCCGCAGGCCGGATTCTGCCGATTTCCACATCGTGATCGACCTGGATATCGCCTGCGGTCACCGGGCCTTGGCCATCTTTGGTGAGCGTCAGCACCGCCTCTTCCTGGCTGTGCATGCGCAGGGCCACATCTTTAAGGTTGAGAAGAATGTCGATGACATCTTCCTGTACCCCGTCGATGGTGGTGTATTCGTGGAGCACGCCGTCGATTTCAGCCTCAATGATGGCTGAACCTGGAATCGATGACAAAAGGACGCGACGCAGGGCATTCCCCAGCGTATGTCCAAAGCCACGCTCCAGCGGCTCAAGCACAATCTTGGCTCGATACGGACTTGCGCTGTCGACCTGAACACTCTTCGGCCGCAGCATATTGGCAATGGTAACTGCCATGCTAACCTCTGCTAATAAATTACTTGGAGTAAAGCTCGACGATCAGGTTTTCGTTGATTTCAGCTGACAGATCGGCGCGATCTGGCGAGCTTTTGAAAACCCCTTCCATTTTCTTCGGATCCACTTCCATCCAACCGGGCACCAGATCCAGGTCCTGGCTTACGTTGATGGCCTCAGCAATCCGCATTTGTTTCTGTGCCTTTTCGCGAATAGACACCACGTCACCAGGCTTAATCTGGCACGAAGGAATATTCACGACCTTGCCGTTCAGCAAGACAGCTTTGTGGCTCACCAACTGGCGGGCCTGGGCGCGCGTCACGGCAAAGCCCATGCGATAAACCACGTTATCGAGGCGGCTTTCCAGCAGCTTCAGCAGGTTTTCGCCGGTGGCGCCTTTGAGGCGCGCGCTTTGCTTGTAGTAATTGCGGAACTGGCGCTCCAGATTTCCGTACATGCGACGCACTTTTTGCTTTTCACGCAGCTGCAGCGCGTAGTCTGACAAGCGCAAACGACGGGCGTTAGCGCCGTGATGGCCAGGCTTTTGCTCCAGCTTGCACTTGGTCTCTACCGCCCGCGCCGGGCTTTTGAGGAACAGGTCTGTGCCCTCACGCCGCGCGAGCTTACAGGTTGGGCCAATGTATCGAGCCATTGAATGAAACTCCGATTCGGTTAAACGCGACGGCGCTTAGGCGGCCGGCACCCGTTGTGGGGAATCGGCGTTACGTCGACAATGTTGGTCACTTTAAAGCCCAGGGCATTGAGTGCGCGCACAGAAGACTCTCGTCCCGGGCCAGGGCCCTTGACGCGAACTTCGACGTTCTTCACACCATATTCCTGCGCCACCTTGCCGGCGGTCTCGGCCGCCACCTGGGCCGCGAACGGGGTACTTTTGCGCGAACCTTTGAAGCCCGCGCCACCCGCCGTCGCCCAGCTCAGGGCATTACCCTGGCGGTCGGTGATGGTAATAATGGTGTTGTTAAAAGAAGCCTGCACCATGCCAAAAGAGCTCTTGGCTCTTAGCTCTTCTGACCTTGTCAGAAGTGCCATATGAGCTCTTACCTCTTGTTAATCCTTTTAGTTCTGCCATCACAAAACAGATCTTCCATCATTTCCAATGTATTGTAAACTTTTCATATTCTTCCATATCTTGGTTTAGCATATTCTCAAATTGTTGTGCCCATCTCTTTAATTCTTTCCTTATCACTAATTGTGGCCCCATTCCTATCTTTAACTAGGACAAGTCTATATTGACTACTTCCTCTCAATTTATCAATTTGCCAGTAGAATATGTCACTATTTTGCCATCTAGCTGTATCTTCCTGATCCTTGGCAATTTTATCCATGGCCTCCACTTCACACCTCCTCAGTTCATATTTTATTACTTTTTGTACTTTCTTTACATTCCTTTTGTTTTCACATGATCTATCACTTAGGTAATTCTTGTACAAGCCCCTTCTCCTCTCTATTAAACATAAAGCTTTTTCACTAATATTCCTAGCTGCAGTCCTAACTTTCTTCCCTAAGACACCATCAGCAACTTCACAAATTGTTTTTCTAAAATTATTCCAACCATCTTAGACATTGTCAAGTTTTCAACTTTCAAGTTTAGCATTCAACTGTTCCTGGAAAGTTATCTCAGATTTTCATCCTGTAGTCTACCAAACATCATAACTTCCTGGGAGGTAGTTACCCTCCCGAAATTTCTGCTTTAAATTAACAGTGCTCTTATATACCCTAGTATCCAGTGTTGACTCCACCAGTCTTGATTTCCAATAGCCCAATTAAGAAATTTGGCTGTCTTATTATCATGTCAGTACCATGTTAGCTTTTGCGACTAAATACTGTATTGGCTATAACTAAGTTATCATACCGACAAAGTTGCAGCAGCCTATTACCCTGGCTATTTTCCATCCCTAAGCCAAAATTACCAAAGCTAGGACACCAACTATTCTCATTTCTACCAGCATGGAAATGAAAGTCTTAATGAAAATATCATATTTTACTTGGGATTTTGTCTATTTGTTAATGTAACTGCATGTAGAATTCATCTAAGTCACTAGTATTTCCATTAGTCGGTTCAACAATGGTATCAAGGCCGCATCCAGGGGGAGGGGCTAGGGGGTTTTAACTCGCCCCTCCCGAAATGTTTGTCTGACTCGGAAAAAAAGTAACAAAATGAGAATAAACACATTTTTGACGCGTTTTTAATTTTTTGTAACCTCCCCTCCCCCTACAAATTCTTTTGTACCCCCTCCCCCCTGGAAAAAAATCCTGGATACGGCCCTGAATGGTATATACCACTATAGATAATGTTTAGCACTTTTTGGTCACAAAAAGAGCAACTAGAATTCTATGCATCTAAGAGCATAAAGTTTGAAAATGTCATTTTCCCCAGCTCTTTTAAGCGAGCTATAGTGCTTAATTTTATATAAAGGTGGACCACGGAATGATCCAGTCAATTACCCTATTCTCATTTTTTTTTTACTTAGGAGCATTAGAAATTTTCTTGTGTATGAATGAAATAAATTTATTTATGTTTTAACAAGATTACAAACCAAATGATAATAAATAAAGAACAGAAAAGACGAAAAAAACAACATAATTAAATACAAAAAACGAAAAACATACTGCTAACATTTATCAATTTTTCTTCTCACGCTTTCCTAACAAGTCGGCCAATTTTTTGGGGCACAAATTCAAGTTGAGAAATTCTAATTCTTGTCCAAAATCCAGGAGGTAATTTCTCAGGACTTCAGGTATATCAAAATTGATAATACCTTCCTAATCTCTGAAAGAATAAATGGCCCTTCTTATTACTTTCCGACAATTTTCTTTTAATGTTGCGTAACGATAGTCATGTCGACAAGATGTACAGATAGAGAGTGACTGTGCTAAACTTTCCCTAGATCCATTTCGGATGCTAAGGAGAATTTGCTCTCGAAGCATATTCTCAATTTCATTGTCTAATTCAGCTCACCCAAATTCAGGATAGTCTAATTCAGGGCGTCTCACCGACAAAGTTCCTCATATCTGAGTTGGCTCCATTTTTTAAAAGCAATTCGGTTACCCTCAGTTGACCCTTATATATTGCCATAAATAAAGGGGTACTATCACTTTTGTTTTTTCCATGTATGATGTTATCCAAGTACATTTTATTGTCAACATCGTCAGGATCTTCTTTTTTTCCTTTTTTTACTTTTGGTTCACCTTGATAATCGTTGTAACAAATTCCTTTTTTTTCATAATGATTTTCATTGTTATCTCTTGTTCTCTTGTTACTTGGAACGTCATCAGAATACAATGTTTTCTCTATCTTCAATATTGGTTTGCCTTGATTATCGTTGTGGCAAATCTTATTTTCTTTATCATAATTCTCTTTGTAGTCTCTCGCTCTCTTCTTTCTGATCTCACTTTTCTGTTCATAATCTTTTGATATATTAATTTGGTCATCTATTTTCTCACCTCGACTCATAGTAATTTATTTGTCCGGAAATATAGAATCAAATAATGCAGAATCATTCCGGACAATGTCTTATATAGCCAAGATGACGTCACCCACGATGATTTTGCCTAAATACCATTGTAAGGCGCTTACAAACTTGAAATCTTGACGTCTTTTTAAAAAATTATGACGTCACCCGTTGAAATTTTTCTTTTATTTCCTTTATCAATTACACCCCTTACTCCTCCTCCCTTTCTTTCTGTGTTTAGATATCATCTTCTCATTATAATTTTTTCATTTTTGAGACACCTGTTCCTATAGGGATGTTGGTTTTCCAGATCGGGCTTCTGGAGTTGTTTGTTTAGTCTTCCGAAAACCAGAATGAGTGAAGTTTCTTGTATTTCTAGGCTATTAGAGAACAACTGGCCACTAGTTTAGAAAGGATGAAAGAATTGGAAGAACAAGTGAAAACAATTCCTATTTTACAAGTGAGTAGCTTCCCCTTTTAATAGCCTTTTTACACCACTGTTGTCAATGATGTAGTTGGTTGGCGTGATGTTGCCATGTCACGTTATGTGACTTTGCGCGTAATTACGTACGTTTTTACATAGAATCCTAGAATAACGCTCAAATGAAGAAGAATAACTACCTCAGCATCTGAATGACAAACTTTAACTTATTTTCCATGTGAGGACTTTTCTGGTCAAATTTGATTCACAAATTTTTGTATTTTTACCCCCCCCCCCTTTCGGAATTAATTTTGTAAAAATGCTTATAGGTAAAAGTGTTCCACTTCTCTTTTTAAAATACTTATTGCACCACTTTATTAACGATAAACCCATGGCTAGAACTGTTGAGAGGCAAATTAGATCAAGTCTATAAAGACAAGCGGCAGAATTTTTTTTAGGAAGGATATACATCCTAGTCTCAGTTGAACGTGACATCAATTGATCATAAAGAGAGTCTCAGTGGAAGAAACGGGGAGAAACCTTTGTGAATGTGTTCAAATGATGCAGCAAATAATATAAGATATTGTGAGTAATTTTGAATTGTAGAAAGATTTTCTATTTGTCAGTTTTGGCACTAGTCCTTAGTTTTAAGGAATAACCTATTTTAATAGTTTAAAATTAAGAGTCAATCAAATGCTGTGAAGCGAAATGCTTGAAAACTATAAAAAGTGAAAATTTATTATCTTGTTTTTTTATATCCAGCGAAAATGGATCCGAAAAATTTGTGAAATATCTGGAAAAGTATGAAAATTAGATAAGGTCAGCTTGAACGCTGACCAGTTTTTTTTTTCTGTTGTTCGTGCACAAGGTAGCGGATTTTACTTGGCAATCGTTGGCATCTATAGTCTCAGTTATTCAAATATTATATTTTACCCCAACCTACAGAAACTGAATAGAAATACGCATTTTTATTGTTACTTTATGCTCTTAAAATACTGTTTTAACAATTGCCTCTTAGTTAAAATAATACTTATATAGCTCCAAATACCAAGATTCTTTACTCTTACTGTGTTTCGAATGTGTCTCTTTGAAGGGGATTTATTTTCCTATTAAATGTATTACCTTTTCTCTGATTTTGAAAATCACCTCTAATAATTTAGCTCCTTGAAACTAAAATGGACAAAAACTAAAAAAAGATAAAACAGATTTCATTCTTCTGCTTGATACATAAGATGGCCTATCACTCATCATAGCCCTATCACTTTCTAGGGCTATGATGAGATAAAGGTTGAGATAGCCAGGGCATGTTCTGCGGATGCAGGATAGTAGAATGTCACAGATCGTCCTTGTTGTCCAACCGTCTAGGGCCAAACGAAAAGCAGGTCGTCCCGAGTAGTACGTTGGTAGTACGTACCCGGTAGTACGTTGTAGAGAAAGATTTAAGGAAAATAGGAACTTCTTGGGAGGGTCTAAAGAGATGGAATTTAAATAGATTGGGATGGAGGAGCATGCGTGCAAAGCTGTGTTGGCCTCATGCAGCTTCTTACTGCAGTGAGTTGTTAATAGTAGTAGTAATTATCATGATGATTTCAGTGCATGCAAGAAATAACTTATTCGAATAATGTTATTTTATAATAAGTAGACTCGAACAGCCTGATTCTTGGTGGACTTAAGGTTACGACCTAAACGTTCACAAGAATTTCGTTTTTGATTGCTCTAGCGAAAATCGTGATCCCTTTTGTTTGCATGTACTATTTAAACACGCCATCTGTCTTATCAATCTGATTCCTGAGATATTTTCAAAATGTAATGCGTGTTTCCTTATTTTCTTCACAGTTACGAATCACAGATAAGCAACAACAATATCATATAAGGAAGAACTTACAAGATTGCGAGTGAGGGAAATATGGAATAATGCGTAGGCTATAGAAAATGAGGTGACAAAGATAATAAGAAATATTTTGCGTGATAAGAAGGTACTGGTTTGGCAGTAAGAAAGATGCTACTATGGTTTTTTTACGACTAATGATTGTAAAGGAAACATTGGGCGAAGGTACATTTGTTTAAGATTAAATTGAGAAAGGAGGAGCAGTGAGGGTGAATAGTTCACCACTTGTGGCATGGAGAAAATATTTAGGGAATCAGAAAGGGCAGAATGGCTAATTTTTGCCATTGTTGTGGAGATATGGGTGGGTCATGTGATTGGTGAGCGTGAGAGATTGAGTAAGTTGAGGTAAGGTGTTTATATAGAGTTTACATTATTTTTGTTGATGTTAATTGGAATTAAATTTTTCATTTTGTATTGTGATGACCCTATGGCTTTTAGAACAACGAATAACATCAAGATCAATGAAGTATTGATTATTAACAAATGAGAAAAACTTAAAAACCCTTTTGGATGTCAAAAACATCAAGATCTGGCTAGAACAATCCAAGGTCACTGATTGCCTGGTAAAGAAAATGTTCCTAGATATACATAGAGGGTTTGGTTCAGTATAAAGTGATGGTTTTTCAATTACCTTTTACTTTCCTATTAAGATATTTTCCAGATTAAAAGAATGTTTAATCATCCTTGGTCATGAATTTGTTCGCAATAGTTTGTTCGTATTAATGTAAAGTATGTATTGAACTCTTAACAAATCTTAACATTATAGCAAGATACTTAGCAAATCTGAATCTTCTTCAGATTTGTTAAATATCTCTTACATTTGCCTCCTTGGGCCAGAAACAGTAAAATTAGCCATTTATATAGGCTTGCAGATCCAAATATTAGTATCAATAAATCTCTATCCCGTTTCAAAAGAAATTGTAATTATCATTGATCATCAATTCGTTCGTAATAACGAAATGTATGTATTGAAGAGTTTTTTTCTCTTTAGTGATGACTCCGTCTATTGTACCTTTTTTTGACGGACAATACATGAATAATAATAATATTTATCAGTTGTTTTTTTTACTCTTATATTTTCCACAAGAGAATACCTTTCTTCTTTACATACTTCATCTACTTCACGTCTGGCTTCATCTTTTGCTAGAACATGTAAAGTTTGGAATCATATCAGAAGTTTGCGGTTTTTAAAGAAGGGGTAGGTTGAAAAGGGGAAGGAATATTAACCAAAAAGGGAGGCGACTGTTGTTGGATAAAGAGTTAATAGATGCCATTATAGTTGAAGCAGCTGGCATTCTAGGGTTATCCTGTTTTGATTCCTGCATGACATAGCTACTAAGAGTACTGAACAAATTTTAATTGTAGAGTATGAGAATCCAAATAAAAAACAATTTGCCAAAAATTATCTTCAAAACAAAAGTCCGAAGATTATTTTTTTTTTAGAATGTTCAAGTCCAAAAAATTGTAAATTTTTTTGAGAAAACCCACTTAACAAATGAAATTTTAAAGACACAGAGGTCTCTCGTCTATGCGCCTCCTCAAAGCCTCAATAACTAAACACCTCAACGCCCTCTGGGAACTAAGATTGACAAAGGCAACAAAAGTTAGAAAATACTGATGAAAATAGTAGAAAATCATTCGGAATTTTCTTTACAATCAGTTAAACAATTTTACTATCTTATTCTCAGGAAAATGGAATAATACATGTCACCTTCAGAGATTTGATCATGCTGCCCAGGCATCACACTGTTCCTTTCAGATTTACCAGTGAAAGGAAGCAAGGTAGTACTTTTAAAGGAGAAAAGAAAATTAATAAGTATTTAAATAAGTAAAAAACAAACCAAACATAGTTTTAGAGAACCGTAGCCATTCTGGGTATTTTCTCTCCAAAAATCCCAATAGCTAAACCAGTGACAAGGAAGAGAAGTAACATTAGGAGTGGACGAGAGGAGCATTAGAAGGGGGCGAGTTTTTACCCCTCCCGGTAATTAAGCCTCTTGGTGTACCTCCAATAAAAAAAATGCGGTAACATATTGTAAAAAAAAAGTAGTTAGGGGCAGATCCCTCCTAAAATTTGAATCAAAAATCTTTTTTTTTTTGGCTCAAAGCTTATATATCTAAGTCCTCGGGTTAAAAAGATCCAATCGGGTTAGAAGGATCCAATTGCACAATAAAAGAGCGATTTGCGCTTCTGGACCTTTTGGCTAAGATCAAAGAGCAGTATGAGATGGTAGGTGGCATAGCAAGCGCTGAATATCTGCTTAGTACCCATGCCTAGTTTAGCTTATTACTGCTAGTGTTCCTAGTTTCTTGCCCTGGCAATGTAAGTAATCAAAGACTTGACCTTTTTGACTTTGCTTAGTGCAGTATTCATGCCAGTCATAATCGAAAAATCGACGATTTACGAACTTTATTCACGTTGACACGTAGTGGCGCCATGTACATTCGTGACTCTATGGCAATTTTGAATTCTAAAAAGACCACCATAGGGCAATGTTGTGACGTTGCCGGAAACCACCTACAGCCGCCCACGCATAGGCAATTGCGAAGGCAAAAGGAATTAGTGATATTTTATCCCAGCGAATGTTTCAGGTTTGTCGACCAGATTACAGGCTAAACAGAAATGTACACTACGGTCGCTCGTAAAACTAAACTGTCAGGCGCACTATGAATTCCCGCCGACTCTTACGCCATGGTATGCTGATGTGTTTCTGCTGATTCCAGCGAAACTCCTCCTGTTTTATGTCCTGAACTCCTGTCTGCCAAATCGCCACTTCCCTGTTTCTCATGACCAACGCCCGCTCCTTGACTAAAAAGATGGACGAACTAGAAGTCTTCTTACGAGAATCCAGTGTACAAATAGCAATCGTGACTGAATTTTGGGGTATAATAAACGATACCAGATACATGCCGATGATACAGAAACAGAAACGATGCCGATGGTGTTATACTGTATTTTCGTAACGACCACCCATCCTAACTGCTAAGTGCCCCCAGTAACTCTTACCATTAACTAGTCTTGGCTGAATGTAAGCCTTCCCAACTGCTGAAGAAGTTTTTGTACCTAATAGTGGCATCTGTCCATTATCCTGAAATTGCCAAAAACAGAAAGTAGCTTGTGATTTACTTACAATCCTGCCTTGATAAGTATAGACGTGCGTATGCGGCTCCTGCTTTTATTGTTGGAGGCAACTTCAACCAGACCAACAAACAGTGGCTATCCAATGCGCTTGATCTGATATAAGAGGTGAACTTTCCCACCTATCAAAGTGGCAGTACCTTAAACCTGACATTTACCAATGTCTGTGAACTTTACTGTCTTCCCCTCTCAATGTGCCCATTGCAAACTGCCGATCATTTTTTAATCCTGTAACAAGCAAAGAACACGTGTGGTCATTCCGGGCAGTCAAGTCGCCACCCCGCAGAAAATCAAAGTGGAGTGAACGGGCCTTTTCCGGCCTGTGCAATCTGGGGCTGCATTGGCAGCCCCGGGCAGCGCTGAAATTTGCTGCAGTTATGTCCGCTAGCTGAAAATCAACGCGCCGTCTTCCAGACTTGCTTGCGGAAACGCATCCTTCTCGTGCCAGTAGTCCTGGGTAAAAGTCCACGGCTCACGGTCACCCTGCTTGGGCATGATGTGGATGCTGCGAGTCAGGTAGCCGGGGTTAAAGTTCTCCGGATCCACCCAGGGCTTCAGCGCCATATCCTCATCCTCGGGTCGCAGGCGAGGGGTGACCACGGTTGCCTGGCGGTCGGCCATGTGTTCAAACATCCGGCACAGGTATTCCGCAATCAGGTCGGCGCGTAATGTCCAGCTGGCGCGAAAATAGCCGAATACCCAGGCCATATTCGGCACGTTGTCGAACATGAAGCCGCGATAGCCCACCCGTTGTGAGAAGTCCACGGCTTCGCCGTCGATGGAAAATGATATATCACCCATAATGTTCAGGTTGAAACCGGTGGCGGTAACAATGATGTCCGCTTTCAACTCTTTGCCGGATTTCAATAACAGACCATCCGTAGTGAACCGGTCAATCTGATCAGTGACCACCGATGCTTTGCCGGACGCAATCCCCTTGAACAAATCGCCATCTGGAATAAATGCCAGACGTTGTTGCCACGGACGATATTTGGGGGTGAAGTGCGTGTCGATGTCAAAGTCTTCACCGAGGTGGGCGCGAGCGCCCGCCAACAGTTCCTCTTTGAGGCCCTCCGGCTCCTCGAATGAGCGACGGGTAATCTCCTGCTGGTCGTGCAGAATCTTGCGCCGCACAATCTCGTGGGTCCACTCGTCAGGTACCTCCAGTTCGCGCAATGTGTCGGCCAGCTCGTTACGGTTCAAGCCGGGCGCAAAATACGTGGGTGAACGCTGTAACAGGGTAATGTGTGCGGTCTGTTCCGCCATGGCGGGCACCAGGGTGGCGGCCGTGGCGCCCGAGCCGATCACCAACACTTCCTTATTCTTGTAGTCCAGGTCTTCCGGCCAGGTCTGCGGGTGCACAATGCGCCCCTTATAGTCCGTCATGCCCGGCCACTCCGGCGTATAGCCTTCAGCGTGCCGGTAGTAGCCCTGGCACATCCATAGAAAGGTGCCGGTGTACACCAACTGCTTGTTGCTGGCGGTGTCGTTAACCAGCAGCTCCCAACAACCTTTGTCCGTGGACCAGCTGGCGCTGATAACCTGTTGGTGGTAGTGGATGTGTTCATCCAGGTTATTGTCGTCGATGGCTTCCTGCATGTACTTCAATAAGATTGTAAATCAGGTTGGAGGATAGTCGGCGCGCATAGATGGACAGCAGCAGGTGAGCCTGCTCCGATTCCTGGGCGTGGACATAAAAAACCAGCCAGACGGATACGGTTTCTGGCTTGAACTGCACCGGTCCGAGACTGGCTGAAATGATGGCTGAGATACGTTCGCGCGGCGTCTTGGCATCTTTCAATTCAAGCCGCACGTGGCGCCCGTATTCGGTCAAAAGGTGACGCATTGCCGAAGCGATGAGTGCGTCCTTGCTGCCGAAGTAATGGTGCGCCAGTCCCTGCGAAACGCCGGCCCGGCGCGCAATATCGCTGATTGTGATATCGAGGGAGCCGCGCGCGTGGATCGCAGAAATAGCTGCATCGACCAAGGATCGGCGACGGATTGGCTCCATGCCGACTTTCGGCATCCATGCTCCTCACCCTGCTTTCACTATCTGCGCCGGTTTGGGCGCAATCGCCGGATGGCGAGCGGGGACACTTCGTTTTTGGCCTCGGTGCCTACAACATAAACGAAAACGGTGCCGGCGAAGCCGAAGCCGACTTTCGGGCCGAGTACCGCGTCGGGTATCGGTTGTTTAACGTAATACGGCCCTTTGCCGGTGCGGAGATCACTTCCGACGGTTCAATCTGGGGAGGTGTCGGTGTCGCCGCCGAAGTTCCGCTCGGTCAACACTGGTACATTGGAGCGTCTTTTGCGCCGGGCCTTTATGCCGACGGCGGCAGTGACTTGGACCTTAGCGGAGCCGTTCAATTTCGCAGTCAGGCTGAAATTGGCTACAAGTTCGACAGCGATCGCCGTTTGAGCCTGTCGTACAGCCATCTATCGAACGCCGGCCTTGATGACGAAAATCCAGGCTCGGAAGTGGTCACGGTCTACTACCACGTGCCGTTCTAATCGGGTCCGTCCCCGTTTTGCCCCTCTAAATCGATGGGCAAAGGCAACAGGCTGGGGTTAGTTAACCTGATTGAAGTCTTTGCCGGTCGAGCATTGCGCCATGGCTTGGCGCGTTCATGGTCTGACCGTTTTTTGGCTCCTCCTCGGCCTTGCCGTTGAGCAACCGGCGCGCAGCGACCCGGAACTTTCGCTACAACGAACCCAACCGGAACACCTCGACAAAAACCCCTATCTTGTCGGCCCAACCGCGCCGTTGGGCTGGACTGAACCGGGACGCCAAGCAAACGGCGTTGTTTACCGGTTCGCCAAGCCAATTGAAGAGTTCGATCCGGTCATTGGTCGGCACGAAAGACTTAGCCAACTTTGCAGACACGGCCAGTTCGGCCAGGTTGTTCCCCTTCGCCTTCGCGCCGTGGATGGTAATGGCCGGGAGTTCGGGCTCGCCTTCGGGACCGGCCGGCATCCGCCATCCACGTGAGGACGGGGATCGGGATGGCCAGCAGGAAGCCCAGGCTCAAGCTGGGGTTGCCGCGGACGTCGTAGGTCTTCTCGTCGGCGAGCGCAGCGATGAGCGCCCGCACGAAGCGGATCCCGGACATCCAGGGGCGGGTCGGCAGGGGAGCCATGCGGGGCGTCGGCAGGTGGGGGGTACGAGGCGTGTCCACAGTAGGCGTATCGGCCCGAAACGCCTTGGCGTTTGGGCTTGTATCAGGGGAGAAACCGGGACCAGCCACCATCCCGACCGACGGGCCTATACTTCCGGGCCGGCACCGGTTTCGACGTTCGGAGACACCACAGACGATGAACCACCGCATGTTGTTCCTCGCCGCCCTCGTTTTGATCCCGGCGGGTCTGACCTTCTTCCTCGCGCCCCCCGAGGCGGTCGGCGACGCCAAGGCCGACAAGGCGCTCGAGGAGGCCCGCAAGAAGGGTCAGGCGCTCTACAAGAAGAGCTGGAAGAAGGGCGCCAAGTCCTGCTACTCGTGCCACGTCCGCGGTCCGAACAAGCTGACGGGTCGCCGCATGAAGGCCTACCCCAAGTACGACAAGGCCCTGAAGCGCGTCGTGACGGTGCAGGAGAAGATCAACCAGATGATCACCTCCAAGAGCCGCGGCCAGGCGCTGCCGCTGGGCCACGAGGACCTGACCGCCCTGGAGGCGTATATCAGCACCCTCAAGTAGCGCCGGAGGCGCTACTTGAGGGTTCCGTAACCGTGCCCATAACCGTAACCGTGCCCGGTCCGGGTCCTGGCATGGTTACGGTTACGGCAGGCGGGGAGTCGCGGACATCGTCGCGTACGATTCCCGACCCGCCTGGAGACCGACCCGTGTTCCGCGATGCCGTTCTCGAAGCCCTGACCCGCGCCCTCGGCGACGACGCCGCGGCTGCCGGCGACCTCGACGCCCTCCTGACCGCCCCGCCCAAGGTAGAGATGGGGGACCTCGCCTTCCCCTGCTTCCCGCTGGCGAAGGTCAAGCGCATGGCGCCGCCGCAGATCGCCGCGGAGCTCGCCGCCGCCATCGAGGCCGGCGGTCCGATCCTCGAGGTCAAGGCACTCGGGCCCTACGTGAACTTCTTCGCGGACCCGGCTGCGCAGCTCCAGGCCCTGCACCGCCAGCTCGACGACGGCTCCCTGGAGGCCGCCTGCAAGACCGAGACGCCCAAGCGCGTCATGATCGAGTTCTCGCAGCCCAACACGCACAAGGTCTTCCACGTCGGTCACCTGCGCAACGTGACGATCGGCGATGCCCTCGTGCGGATCTTCCGGGCGCGCGGCCACGACGTGGTGGCGGCGAACTACTACGGCGACTTCGGCATAACGCGAATACTTCGGTTACCTCGCCATCCACCATCTCCCCTTCGTAGATCAGCGACTGGATCTTGGCCGAAGGGTTCTCGATCCGAAAATTCGGAACCTCCGACTTGAGCCGTTCAATCGGCCACACTCCGGGCTTTAGAGTGGACTCGTCTGCATGAACAGTTCGGACTCCAACAGCGAACACAGCCAAAGACAAAAAGAAAACGAATCGCGAAGTCATGGGCACTCGAATCACCTTCCCTCAAACATCAGAAACAGCGCCGGTATTGTCGGCGAACGTGTCTGTCTCCACGCCGAGTCGTTGAAGCAGGGTGACAAAAAGATTGGAAAGTGGGATATCCTCGCCCGCTGCCTCCAATTTCCACGGCTCCGTGTCGCCGGGAGCCCAGCCCCCGCGATAGGCGTTGGCGCCAGCGTAATCTAGGTATTGACCGTGTTTGAAGCCCATCGATTTTCCTCCCGCCAAAATCAACGGATAATTACGGGAGAGATGGAACGCACTCGAAGCGGATCCGAACAGCAGGACTGTGTTATCGAGCATACTCCCCTCACCAGCAGGCTCCGGAGTCGCCTTAAGCCTCCCAGCGAAACGGCCGAGTTCTTCGCTGATAAACCGACAGAATGTGCCGAAGTTCTTCCAGCCATCTGGCTTCTTCGTTTGGTGTGAAAGGCGGTGCGTCGCAGGAAAACCAACGGCCTGTGCAAGGTAGTCACTAATCCCTGTGCTCACTTCTTTACCGAGTTGGAACGTCGCTACTCCGGACGAGTCGGTTCTGAACGCGAGATACATCAATTCATACATTGTCCGCAGGTATTCCCGCGGATCCTCACCCGTGATATCCAGGTTCAACCGATCGACCTCGACGGTGGGAAGCGGCAGATTCACCCATCGAGCGGACCTGGCAACTTTCAATTCGGTGTCACGCACGGAACTCAAAAACTCGTCGAGCGTTGCCTGATCATGGCGGGATAAATCCCGGCGCAACGAACGCGCATCGTCCATTAGATGATCCAGCACACTGGTGCTCAGAGCGAGTTGCTGGGCGGCATTCCCATCTTTTTTCGCGAACAGCAGGTCGAAGATACGTTTCGGTCTGTCGTGGGCCGGAATCGGACGGCCATCCGGAGCAAAAGACATCGTGTGCGCTTTGCGTTGGGGACCGGCGCCTCCATCGGTCGACATAATCATAGAGGCGAATCGGGTTTTCTCCCCCACTTGACTCGCATAAACCTGATCGAATGAAATCGAATTCTTATAATCGCCCCTCCCACCAATCGCGGCCCCCGTGAGGAATTGGTCGGCATTGTGATGACCGTGATTCTTACGCGAAGCCGGGTGCGACAGACCTGAGATCACGGTCCACTTTTAATCCGATTCTGAATGGGAACAAATTCGACATTGACCATTATACGATACACTTGTACTGTATCGCAATACAAAGAACTTCGTTTTGGTACGGGAGGACAAGGCATGACGGTCACCATCCGGGGGATAGATTTCCAAGAAAACCTCAATAACGACATGGGGATCGAATTCTATAATTTGTCCCACCGCTACGGTTATCAGTGCCCGAACTGGCCTTACTTCCGCGACGTGCGAATCGAGCGCATGCACTACATGGCCAAGTCCGGTGTGCTTAGTCAGACCCTCACAACCACCATGCACGTCACGACCCACATCGATGCGCCGGCCCATGTGGTGCAGGGAACGCCGTTTATCGACGAGGTGCCCCTGCCCCACTTCTTTGGAACCGGCATCGTGGTCTCGGTTCCTAAGGAGAAATGGGAACCGATTACTGCCGACGATCTGGAAAAAGCCTGCGGCCATGCGATCCGCAAGAATGATGTCTTGATCATCAACACCGGTTGGCACAAGCAATACGAAGACGGCGACTACTTCCCTTATTGCCCTGGACTGGTGCCTTCCGCGGGCGAGTGGATGGTCGAAAAAGGGGTCAAAGTGGTCGGTCACGATACCCAGGCCAATGACCACCCGCTGGCCACAGCAATCGGCCCCCAACGAAACGGTCCTCTGCTGCCGCACCTCGCCGACGAGTACAAAGAATGGTCCGGCGGTCGCGATTGGGCGGACGACTTTCCCGAATGGGAACCTGTCCACCGCATTCTGTTCACCAATGGAATTCTCGGCATCGAAAATGTCGGCGGCGATCTAGACGCCGTGACCGGCAAGCGCTGCACATTCGCATTTTTCCCATGGAATTGGGATCGCGGCGACGGCTGCATCATTCGCCTCGTGGCGATGATCGATAAGGGGCAAAACTTCCGCATTGATGCCGGCGAGGCGTTCTAATGCTGCTCAAGCGCTTTGCCGATGCAGAACCGTATGACGCGCCCAATCATTGGGGCGTTGCGGGTCTAAGGCTTCAGGGATTTGAAGATGGCGGGCCCGAGAATCAGTGGGTCGGTTATTCCCAGTTCCTGCCAGGCGGTGGTGCCGGGCCAGACTCTACACCATTCGAAAAAGTCTATGTCGTTCTGGATGGTGAGATGACCGTCATCATCGACGGTCAAGAAACGATACTCGGTGCCATGGACAGCTGCACGATCGCGCCCAACGAAGTCCGAAAGATCGAAAATCGCAGCAATCACATCTGCAAGATGCTTGTCGTCATCCCCTATCCCGACGGCAAGCGTCCGGGGGCAAACTGATGTCTTTGGACAATCCCCATTCCCTGTTCGCCATCGCCGGCAAGGTCGCGCTGCAACACCACCACCTACACCTACGACGGACTTGACCGCCTCAGCACCCTCCAAACCCCAAAAAAGACTCATCATTTCCACTACGACTTTTTTAACCGTCTCCTCTCCCAAACAGTCAACAACCAACCCTCTGAAAATTACCTCTATGACGGGCAAAACGAACTAGGCAACTTTCCCCATGAGCTTCGGATCCTTGGGCAAGGCAAAGGAGCCGAAATTGGAGCCACCCTTGCCATTGAAACCCAAAACAAACTCTACATTCCACTCCATGATCTCTTTGGCAACATCATCGCCCTCATCGATGCCCACAAAAACCAACTCATCGAGTCCTATCGCTACAGCGCCTTTGGAGAGGAAAAACTCTTTAACTCCTACGGCCGTCTCACCCCCACTGCCCTCACCCCTTGGCGCTTCCACTCCAAACGAAAAATCGACAACCTGATTTTCTACGGCCGCCGATTCTACGATCCCGAGCATGGCCGTTGGCTTTCCCCCGATCCCAAAGGTTTTGATGAAGGACCTAACCTCTATCAGTTTAATCGCAACAACCCCTTCCTCTACATTGACCTCTACGGCGAAGAAACTTCTTTTACCCTAAAAGACTTTCTCGATGCAGGTCTATTTGGCATCTTTGGGATGCAAACAGACTTTGCTCAAGATATCAAAACCGGTCTTGGACATGGCGTCACAGCCTCCGCTGCTGCAATGCTTGACTTTGCTAACTCTGTCAGTCCAACCTGGGATCTAAGAAGCCCTCCTCCTCCCTCTTTCTCTGAAAGAGCCGACTCTTGGTACCGAGAAACCTTCCCTGCCAACACAAAATCATCCCTCTACCAAGCTTCTTACTGGACAGGAATGATCGGCACAGACATTTTAGCTTGCCGCGCGGGAACTTCTGCCTTAGAATTAGTGGCAAACAGTTGGAAAAATGCCTCACGCTTCTCTGAAACTCGCAAAGCTCTTGATCTGATTGAACGGTTCGAGAGACCGGTTTATCATAGTGGAGTCAACTTTACCAGAAGCTCAAAGTCTGTTAACCTTCCTTCTCTAAAGAAGATGAACATTAAAATGGAACACATTTTAGAAGGACATATCGAAGAATGTTCTAAAATGCTTCAAGGTGCTAACAAAACCCTCTTCCCACAAAATCTCAACAAAGACCAAATCAGGAAAATGATCGAAGAAGCTTACAAAAATGGGAAAAAAATTAAAACTCAAGGAGAGCGTACTGTCATCCACGGATACAGCCAAGGAACAAAAATTGAAATGTGGGTTAACACCAAAACTAAAACTATAGAAACTGCGTATCCAAAAAAATGAACAAAAAATTAATGAAAAAAGATAGATTTAAAATCATTATCGATGGTTTGATGAAACGAAAGCTTGGCTGCACAACTTCAGATACTCCTCTCTGACATAGGCTATATAACTCCACTTCACTGAGCACACCATAGGGTCTGGCTCGTGGACAAGCAAAAACCATCCTTTTTTGCCCCAGGCAAGAGTTCTGTGGAGCTTTCCAAAATGTAATGCCATAGTCATCAATCTGGCCTGAGGTTCACACTCTCCGTAAAAACCGCACAGGTTAGACCCTCATCGGTTTCCAGGAATAAGCCGAGATTGGTGGCATAGGAAAAAAAACAACAAAAACAAACAAACACAAAAAACGGAACAAAACCAAAGTGTTGTTCTCGCACCACAAATGCCTCTTATTCTTGACGTTTCATGGATTTTATGTTCTTTAGAACAATCGAGAAAAAGCCAAAGGTGCGGCCGTGGCATGCTGTGAAAGACTTTGAAAGTATCGAATGCCATTTGCTTGGACTGGAATTTATCTTCAAACTGTCCTTGGGGCGACCAACGTTGACCGAGATGATACTTTTGGGGAACTAGAGGCACGCACCTCCGGTAGTCTAGGTAAAAATGCTTGTTTTTAGGACTTATATATTACAGAATTTATATTAAGATTCGTTACACCATCATATTTCTCTCATTACTAGTGACCACAACCTAAATTTGCCAAATATACGAGATAAGACATAGTAAAAAAAAGAAACTTGTTTTTCTGTTAAAATAATAAATCCTGATTCAACCGAAAAACTTGGAATGTTTGCGAAAATATTATCTGTTTGTGTCTCTAATCTTCCCGTTTTACATTAAGTTGTTAAAATTTTCTCTTCGTATGCGAATTTCCCTCCAATTTCTGTGTCAACCTCTTCAAAATTAACATTTGTATTTTAATTTCGAATTTTTTGGTAATTTGTTCGATTTACTGTAGAATTAAGTAGAGCTCTTATTATTGTTAGTGTTTTAGTGTATGTGTTTCTGATTCTTCTACGTGAATATCAACCATCCAAGCATTTTTTAAAGCCTTTTCTGTAATTTCTTTTCTCGAGAATGATTTGTTGTTAGTTTTTTTGTGCGATTTTTCGGATAGTTTCTCCTCTCATTATTATTGACCACAACCTAAATTTGCCAAATATATGAAATAAGACTTAGTAAAAAGCGATTTTTTTTTTTCGTAAAATAATAAATGGTGCTTTAACCAAAAAATGTGGAATGTTTGCGAAAATTTTATCTGTTTGTGTCTCTGATCCCCCAATTTTGCGTAAAATTTTTAAAATTTGTCGTTGTATGCGAATTTCCCTCCGATTTTTGTGTCAACTTCTTCAAAATTTACAGTTTTGTTTTAATGTCTAGTTTTCTGGTAATTTGGTTCCATTTAGCGTTTTTCAAGAACCAAATTTAAGGCTCTTAACGAATTTTCTCAGACTTCTGACCTATCTAGATCGTTTTTTATGCGAGAACATTCCAAGATACAAATTTAGAGAGAGTCCTTATAGAGTTCAGATTCTGCCACTTGGCGTATATCTCTGGACGTCATGTGTGCCGCATTGTTCCAACACACTTGGCACTATTTCAGTTACTTTTGCGACCTGCCACTTGGTGTCCTTGATTTTTGAGAGTGGGTACCCTTCGGACAGTTCTGAGATTGCTAATAACTTAAAATCCCCTCAAAATCTTTGCATAAAACATTCCAGTCTCTAAGATGGTACCTGCAAGCATTTCAGTTACCTGCTCAGCAGCAAAATTTTACTCAAAACATGGCACGCATTTTTTAGTGTGTAATTAGGTATGTTGACGGACCGTTAGAGCGATAAGTCAGCAGAAGTATACACGTCAAAGCCATAGTTTCAGTTGCTACTTGGTTTTTCGTCGGAAACATTTATCATTACGTGTGTGCGAAGGTGGGGTCATGAAGCTTGTGTGGTTTTAGATGTGTATCAGAAATTATAGGACTCTTCGCTACTGTATATTACCTCTACTGTGGTTACCTAATGAGGATTCATGTAGAGAGGTTTGTCTTACCAAGTAAAATTAATGTATATAGGCCACACCCCGCGACAAAGTCAATCGGAGACGCTATACAAAACTAAAAATATTAGGTATATTAAAAAGATTAAGGAAAGCATTTTTTTTCTGGAGAAGCTGCATTTGACAAAAGCGGGTCGTAGTTTTTACGAAAAGGGGCAGTTTCGTGTAAGTTTCTAACACCAACATTGTTTTTTAACTTCCACGTAAAACTGGAAAAAAGGGGGTGGGGTGTGGTTTATTTAGCTTGATTCATTTGGTGCACTATTTTTGATGGGTCAAAAAAATAGCTCCCCCATGAAAAAACCCTGGATATAGCCTTTGTTTCACCCCCTCTTACTTTAAAAAATTAAGATGGAATTTCACATAGGCATTGCAGTAATTTCTCATGATAAACCATGCTTCATTCGTCATCAGTTAACATTAGTCGAAAAATCCGAAAATTTTATTCTAATCCCTAGTTTAAGGCTAACGGTACGGTTGCTCGTTTCTTTTGAAGTGGAAAAGCGCCTGGTCTCATGAAACAAGGAGGTAACTTACCGGAAAGGAAGGGTTAGTCTTGGAATGACCTTGAATATATATAAATTATGTGCAAAATGTTTCCCAAATATGAAGGGCATAGTAAAGCAAAAAAAAACAAACAAATTTATTATTTGTCAATAATAAATTAGGTTACATCAACAGAGTCAACAAGACAACTGCTATTAATAGTTTTGAGTTTGCAATGGCTGTGTTACTTCAATTTACTTGATAGGGATAAAACACATTCATCTTTGCAATGTTGTATTTAAACAGACCTGATTTCACCCCTGGATCGGCACCCAGAATCTGAATGGCATGTTCTTGAGATTCTGCGCTTAGGAATATCATGCCATATTGCAGATACCGAGCGCCAAATTTTATATCGCCGCGTTCACGCAGAGATTTGAGATTATTTGCATGGTCTGAGAATCCCTCCTGTTTATTGGGAGCAAGATTTTGATTCCACTTTGGTCCAGTCTCAAAGTGAACCACGAATAACTGCTCCGCACTATTCGCCGTTGCGACATGGCATAAAATGCTCAGTATAAAGGCCAAAAAAGCTAATGTTGATTTACGCATGAAATTCTCCTCTTTTCATCATAACGATTTCGAGAAGGGCATTTCGACACCTTCTGACATCTTTATTGCTTTTGTGTCATTAAATTAGCTACGAATTACCAGATTTTCCATATTTCACCTACGAATTAATAGCCATTTTGAGAATAGAAAAGAATTTAGTTAACCCAGCTGAACTTCCAAATATTTCGGTTTTTTAAGCGGGTCTCAAAATGACGAGATCTTAAATCTAATACTCTGACTCCCTGGTGGCTGGCAAAGCCCAAACGCTCGCCTGATGCGTCTAAATCTGTATCTCGAAGGTCATCGACAGAAAACACCATCTTGGCGGAGGCTAAGTCTTTTTGTTTAGCCTCTAGTAGCCAAAAGTAAAAGGTCTCATGCTGGCTACCCACATGTGCCCAAGCGCTATTAAAGAATGGAATTCCCACGGTTTTTAGTTTCTCTGAAGTAAAGAACAACGTTGACTGGAGAGCATGGTGAAATATCGGGTCTCGCACTTTGTAGTTATCACTGGGAATCGGAAGTTTACGCAGGCTTTGATCTTTTAGCGACAGGGTC
>JAAAKM020073195.1:79354256-79499567 GCA_010016025.2 Alatinidae sp. Z8VKAUB7J3 | reverse complement strand
TCCTGTGACTCCCTCCAGGTTAACCATTGCTCATCAGCAGAAAGCGCAGGGTTAGTAACGTTTTTAGCAATGAGTGTTTGCACACCGTTTTCCAGCGATAATTTCATTAGTTGCAGATCTTGATTCGCCCGTTTCTTATTGGGAGATAGCGTTGCCGATACAAAAAACAATGCATTGTCCGATTCACTGTATATAGGATCAAAAAACCAAGTGCGGTTTTCTTTATCCATTACGATTGGGGTTAAAGAAGCAGTCGCAGATGTGGGTGAATAGGTTAGAGAATATATCCCCTGTTGCTTTGTTTTGTCATCACTGTATGCCAGGAATACTTCAGGTTTATTAGTGCGGTGCGGCATTTGAAACAATCTATTTTTCTTTGGTATTTCGAGGATAGATTGACTTTGATTGTTGGAGACGCCTGCCCCCCCCCCGTAGGTACCTGAAATGTTTCAACTTGGGGTGTCTTATATTGGCCTTTTGAAGTGGTTTCGATGAAAGTCTGAATTTGATTTTAAATATTTTAGGTCCCTTCCCACGCCCTATCGCCTAATAGAGGCTAAAACAAACATAACTTATTTTTTCTCTTCTTTTAATAACACTCCTGATTAATTATGATGCTTAATTCATTTTTATCTTGTGCTTATTTTGCAATTGCCATTCAGAAATCCAGAGAATGGGAGCGTGCAACGTGGAAAATGACCGCTTTGACCTTGTTTTCTAATCTAATGCCATTGGAAGGCCTACGAAAGCAAATGATAATGCAGACGCGGATGTTTACGAGTAATAGTACAGCTGAAGGGTGAAAATTGAGAGATCAAAATAACCCTTGCATCCTTTGTTTACGTTCTGGAGTTTGCCCTTGAGCCTGGCTAAATTCGGGGAATTTTGTTTATTGTTTATCAATGATAGAGATTTTGCAAAGGATTTTTTCCTTTTGGCAAAACAAATTTTTGGATGTGAATGAGAATTGTTGCTGTTGTATCGAATCTTGCTGTTTTAGCAAAAAAATCGCCTGGCAATGTAGTTTAAAAGTAACATTTACATAGAATAAAACTTAGTTTATTGAGCGCTGGTAGAATATGAAACTTTAAGGCTAGAAAAGTGCCTTTGAAACTATTGGCCCTCGTTATTTTTTGAAGGTTGGACTCGCGTGGATCTATGCTTTTTTATTAATTTAAAAACAAAGTTTTTCCAAGGGAAGTAAAGAGCAAAGTTGAAATCTAAAACGGACAAAAATTATTACTTCACAGCCTATCTAATATATATCAATAGAACTAGTACAAATAAACCAACTATTTATATGTTTGCCTATGTTACTAGGATTACAGAAAATTAGGGCTTTACTGAAAACACAAAATAATATAGGAGTTTTGGTACAGTAAAAGCAAACCAATTAAGGATACTTTTTACAGAATAAAAATATTATCAATCCCTTTTAGGATCAATCCCTTTTAAGATAAAGCAACAATCCATTTTAGGATTGTTGCTTTATTTATTTATTTTTTCCTTTACTTTGGTATCACTTCTGCAAAATGGCTTAGCTCAAAGAGTGGCTCTCGTTTTGGTTCTAAAAAGGACATGTCATGATTAGTTTTTAGACAATTTCGAAGTAAATCCATCTTGATAGTATCAAACAGTTCGTGGTAACGAACTGTAGTAAGGAGCGACCCGGCTCAATAGTAACCAAAACTCTGAAAAATGGAATTTTGATACCAATAGCTACATCAAAAGAATCGCATTTTAATGCTGGTTTTAAATATATAAGTTTCATATTTTCTCAGGCTCGTAACTTTTGATGGGTAAGACTAAACTTGATGAAACTTATATATTTAAAACCAGCATTAAAATACGATTCTTTTGATGTAGCTATTGGTATCAAAATTTCATTTTTAAGAGTTTTGGTTACTATTGAGCCGGGTCGCTCATGAAAACAAGTCAACACAAATATAATGTTTGAAAAAGCGAGCGGCTGAATATCATTAATGCCAATCCAAACGGGAATGTTGTAAAAACAGTAATAGAGAAGGAAAAAATACTGGCAAAGAAAAAAAACATTTTCTTACGGTCCAGAATCCAAAATCTGGCACCGAGATCTATAAATAAAAGTCGAACTTAACTAGTCGATAAATACAAAGCATTGTTTCAAACGTCAAAAGAAGATATCTTGGTACAATTGGAAAGTAGTCAGAAAATGAGAAACTTATAGGGATTTTGGTGTTGAAAATAAGAATTTCTTGGGATTTCCCATCAGCCTTTTAGGGATTTCAGAAGACAAGAAGTGGAAACACTGCTCCATGGATCTAAAGTCGGGGCGGCAGCTTGTTAATTTGGATAAACAAGATAATTGAAGCAATCCAACCATGTGGTTGCTAATTTCGGTGCTCAGGAAAAACGATAAATCAATTTATAACTTATTAATATTACCACAACCCAGAAAGCTTATGCTTGTCGAACATAATACAAATAAATAATAGAACACACGTAGTAAATAATTCAACAAATTTCGATTAATATATATAACCCAACAAACAAAAATCAAAAAGGAACTCTTCATATTTCACAGTTAAAACCTGGGATCCTCATATTCATATTGGTAAAGTTCACTGCTGGGTAATGAGCTCTTAAATTAAGCAGCATTTTAAGAATACATAACATCCCCTGGGAGTTGGCATCAGCGGTTACAAACTCGTAAGACAAAACTCTTCGAGCCGATTCTTCCATTCACTTCTCGGGAATATAACTTGTAAGAGGGTTTGCTAGAAGCTCTATAGCGCAAAAATCATAGGCAGCTAAGTAGCGCTGACTAAATAAAGAGCGAAACAGTCCCTATCTATTATTTCTTTTTTTTTATCAAGGTACTTCCTATGGAAGGAGTTGTCCCAGAAACTTAGGAAGGTGCTCATTCGATTAGAAATTAGAAGTTCCAGCGCTCCTTTTAAGAATCAAAAGTGATTGAAGAAGAGGCGGACCCCTCCCTCTCGGCACCCCTTATTCGCTCAAAGACAACCAATAAAATTTCAAGATAGCTATACCCCTAAGTCCTTTGGAAAAAGGACTACAAGTGATCCGATTTGCCCATTGTTTGCATACAGTATTTTTTATTGGGAAAAGGGAGCATGTTTGATTTTTGGTGCAGAATGATTCTCGGCTCGGACGACCAGCTGGCCGGCCGCGTGGTGATTGCCGTGCCGGAGGGTTTTGGCGTTGCCGTCGTTGCCCCGCAGCTCTGCACCATGCGCGAACGCTATCCCGACATAGACGTGGAACTTCTTATCGGCACTTCAAAGGTAAACCTGGTGAATCGCGACGCCGATATCGCAGTCAGAATCGGCGACCCGCTGCATCCTTCTTTGATAGGGCGCAAACTAGGAGAGGCCGCCTTCTCGCTTTTCGCCCACCCGAAATACATCGACGCACGCGGCGCACCCGCCACCCCGGCTGAGTTGGACGATCACGATATCGTCGACATGGCCCATGATCTTCAATCGCTGGTCCAGTCGGTGCGCCTGCGCAAACTTGCACCGAATGCCAGACGGGTTCTTCGCTTCAACAGCGTTGCCGCACAGGCGCAAGCAGTTCGCGAAGGATTTGGGATAGGCGCACTACCCCGCTACTTGGCGACGAACGATAATGACTTGGTTGAAGTCCTGCCCGGTGAGTTCGACGCCTCTCAGGATCTTTGGATTCTGCGCCACGAAGAATTGCGAGATGTGGCCCGCATCGATGCTCTGACTGGCTTTCTGACCGGTATCGCCCGTCAGGCGCTGTCGAAATAGGAAGATCGCTTTCGGATTTGGCCGATTTGTCCAAGCCGCGTTCCGTCCGGATCGATACGAGGTGGACGGTCACAACGGCAGGAGAATCAAATGCCAATTCTACCCGTCCTCCCCGTTTCCGACGTGGGCGCAGCCATCGACCACTATGTCGAACAGCTCGGGTTCAAGGAGGAATTCCGTATGCCGGGCGACGGAGGAACGCCAACCGATGGACAAGTCTCACGCGGCGACAATCGGATCATGTTCAATCTGAATCCAAATGACGCTTCGAATGGCGGTGGCGGCGTTTGGCTATGGATCAGGATCGATGGCGAAGATATCGATGCCTTTTATCGGGCTATCCACCAGACACCATCTCTCGAAATCGTGGAGGAAATCGGCGATAGGTTTTGGGGTGATCGCTCGTTCGCCATTCGCGACGCGCTGGGGTACATGCTGGCCTTCAACGCAAAGATCGATCGGTCCGATGGCTAGAGTCGAAATTGTTGAACCGCGTCGAAATCGGATTTGTCCGCTGCCTGTAGGCGTTCGGACCGCAACCAATCATTTCGCGAAATTCGCGATTAAGATGGGCTTGGTCGAAGTAGCCTGACCGAGCGGCGATTTGCGACAAAGGCAGATCAAGCTGGCTCATTCCTCTGACGGCATTGCGCAATCGACAGATGCGCGAGGCCGCCTTTGGCGATGTGCCGACGTTTTCTTGGAAGAGCCGTCGCATGGGAGATTGTGGTGCAGGCGTGATGCCTGCACTGTAGATGGCTCGCTACTTACGGAAGCCGGGCGTGCTACCCCTCAAGCCAGTTGTGTACAATTAGATTGGGCACGCGCTTAAATTCCCGCACGTTATTGGTGACCAGAGGATGGTCCAGGGCGACGGCAT
Organism: Alatinidae sp. Z8VKAUB7J3; assembly: GCA_010016025.2. Classification (NCBI taxonomy): domain Eukaryota; kingdom Metazoa; phylum Cnidaria; class Cubozoa; order Carybdeida; family Alatinidae; species Alatinidae sp. Z8VKAUB7J3. Next base: position 79,494,911 of record JAAAKM020073195.1, on the reverse strand, counting down.
GCGCGGCAATCCACATGTCGTTTCGTCCGATGAGCTGTTGCGCCAGCGACAACCGAATCGAGGAATAGGCTACAGCCACTGCCTCGTCAACGGGTGCGATGGCTACCGAACTTAAGAAGTTTAACAGGCTGATCCGGTTTGCTTCGGGACGCTTGCTCCTGGCAATACCATACTCAAGCTCGCCCAGGACAATGACGGATATAACACAATCCTGCATGGCAGCCCGTGGCCGCATACCCTCACGTCGATTGATAAGAAAGATACAGCTATCTGTATCGAGCATCACCTTCATTCGTCAAAGCTTACCCGTGGCTGATCGTCGACCACGACGTCCTCAGCTGCGAGGATGGACTTAACGACATCATCATCAAGGGGTTGGGTATCAGCCCAAAAATCTTCCCAATCAGCAAAACGTGGACTCAAAATAAGACTACGGCCAACCCTGCGGATTGATACTTCACTGCAACCCTCGGCAAACCGATATTTTTTCGGTAAGCGGACTGCCTGTGACTTACCGGCCATAAAAACCTTCGCACTGTCGTTGCGCTTGTGGGCGGACATGTTCATTTCTCTTCACACCGGGTTTTCAGTATACCGTTAAAGGAGCATCAAAAAGATATATCAAAAAGATATATTTTTCCTGACTTCAGGAAGCTATACAGCCCCGTCATGCTTCCATTAAGGAATGCAGCCTCCAGTTCGGCAACGGGTCATTGTGTACTGGGCTTGTAGCTGTTTGACGATCATTTGCATAATGCGGTCGAAACTGTACTTTTTTGTGTTCAGCTCCTTCTGTATATCACCGAAGCGGATGGCCGCAAACCACTTTGCTCTAAGGAACTGCCTATGCTGACGGTCTTCACCGCCAAATCCGTGATCACCATGAACCCCTCCAACCCGCGCGGCGAAGCCGTGCTGGTTGAAGACGGCCGGGTTCTGGAAGTTGGCAGCGTGGCGTCTTTTGCGCCGTGGTTGCGGGAACGTGAACACCAGTTTGACGAGCGCTTTGCTGAACACGTCATCTGCCCGGGCTTTATCGACCCGCATCTACACCCGACCATGGCCGCAGTGCTGCTGCCCATGGAGTTTATTACCGCGGTGCGATGGAAACTGCCCTGGGGCACCTCCGTTTTTGCTAGGCTCAATCCGCATTGCCAACACTGTCCTGCGAAGACGCACTGTGTATGACTGGGCTCAATAGAAAAAAAAAAAAAAAAAAAAAAAAAAAAAAAAAAAAAAAAAAAAAAAAAAAAAAAAAAAAAAAAAAAAAAAAACAAGTAGCCTAGGTTGAGCATAGGACAACATTTCTATTTTCCTGGAAAAAGATTGGTAGTAAAGGATTGATTCTTCAAGTGTTTTTTTTTTTTTTTTCAGAACAATCGGAAATTTGAAAAGTTGTGACGACTTTTGTCTTTATTAAATAGTTTAGAAAAGTACTTTCTTGGGAATACTGATAAATCATTCCCAAGTACTCATTACCAATAAAATAAAACATGTTTCAACTTCCATTGAAATCAAATCCAGAAGAACTCTTTTTGAAAGGATTTCTTGTAGTTCTTTCTTTAAAGTTAATTTATAGTAAAATAAGAAATTCACTTTTCTGGGTAAATACTGTCTGAAATCACCAAGGACGGTTCAACTGATATTTGAGTAATCCTCTCCCCTACGCCTGAAAGTAATCATCAATTTACAGGACATCAACAGCTTCTTTTAAACCCTCTTTTCCCTTTATATCGTTTCGCGGACTATTAGCCATATTTTTAATTAATTGTTGTTGACAATTTCGGAATGCATTCTAGAATAATTCTTCCTCGTTTTTCTAAGTATTTTATCTAAAGCTAAATTGTAGCTTAGAAACGTTAAAAAAGAACATATTTTTACATTTTCAAAGTTCCTTATGTATTATGAATAAAATATCTGAAGCCCAAATGGCCTTCCACGACAAAACCAAAGGGGGACATCTTGAGGAACAACGAATCTACGGCCAGTAGGAAGAAAAACAAGAATGATCACACGAATTTTCCGCCTGTTAGAAAAAAGAAGAATTATAAAATTGGAAAAAGAATAAAAAGAAAAGATCAAACCAAAATATGCAATACATATCCAATTATATATGACTATATTCCTAAACCAATATATATCCTACTTTTGTAGTTTTTTCATGGAATAACAATTGTATAAATTGTTATGATATTTTTTTTATTCTATTTATCAAATTTATTTTTTTCTTTTTTAAGCTACTATTGTTTTTTTGGCTTCACGCTCAATGTTAAAAAAAAACTTTTCCTGGATAATACATACCACTACTTATTTATTATTCTGAGTTCTTAAGGTCATAGTACATTCCCTGTCGATGTTAATTGTTTGACTATAGATTGAATAAAGTAAGCCCGTGAAAAAATTTAAGCTAATCCATGTCAAAAATTCTTTGGTAGCGTTTAGCTTTCTATACGGCAAAACCATACCATGTTTTTAGAGAATATGCCCTCGTCTTTCTCATTTCCAGTTGGAAAGTTTTCCTTTGTTTTTCTTTTTTTTTTTTGAGTGCGTCTTATCTAAGGGCATTGCCACCTCCATCAAACAGTCTTACATACTGAACACAATTCCTCAAGAAATCCAGAATCCATAAACATAAGATTGAATAATAGCCACAGAGAATTCCAATATCAATAAGACAATTTGTGAAAAGACTACAATTGTAGTAATATAGACATTTTCTAGGGTACCTTGAGCCCCTAAAAGAGTTAATAGGAGATGGCCAGCAATAAGGTTATGAAAATGGAACCTTCAAGGATGGATCTACAGGCTAAAGTATGTCCCAGGAAAGCATTTTGAAGTACCTACCTCTAGCCTACTTCTTCTCCCTCTAGAGGGTCCTGACCTTTGACAACCTTTAAAATCCTTGTGTTAAAAGTGATACCTTGCAAAATAGATCTTCTGCTTAAATAAAGTACAACAAAATTGTTTTCAGCTTCACAACTTTGCTTAATCCCAATTTATAAAGTTCTAAAGATAGGCCTATGCAAATATAGCCTAATTCCTAAATTTCAAGACTAGCTTGTATGCCATTAATGAATCCCATTGTTTAAGTCTATTGTGTGAGAGATGTTATTTTGAGCTTCTGTAATTGGATAGAATATAGGAGATTTTTAAGTCTCATTATATGTTTAATTACATTTCCCTGTACTGATTCCAGAGTTGATATCTCACCCTTATTGACTGGAGTAGCAATGCAAATCACAATTCTTATTTTGGTCTGATTATACCAACAATTCTGACCTGCTGCTTTCTTCCCATCAAGAAAGACATTATCCAGTCCACCACACCCTCTCCGATTCCAGTTGCTCTCAATTTTAACTGGAGCCTTTGATGACAGACTTTATCAAAGTCAAGCAGAACCATATCCACTGGGAGACCTTTATCAAAGAGCTCAATTATGTTGTTGTATGAGTCAATCAAGTTTGTTTCAACTGATATACCTGGTCAGAATCCATGTTTTTGTTTTGATAAAAGGTTATTTGTGGCCTAATGTTTGAGAATGGCAGCATTTACAATACCTTCTAGGATTTTCCCACCAGCAGAGCTAATACTGATTTGTCAATAATTGGGACCTTTGCCCCTGTCTCCTCCTTTGTATATCGGTGAGAGTTGGCAACTTTCCAGTCAAATTTTATGACTGGCATGAATAGACTTTGGGAAGAGCCTTGAGAGTGGCAGTACTAATTGGGTGTGAGTTTCCTTTAAGAGTTGCGGATAAAGGCTACCTGACCCAACAAACTTGTTTAGATTTTTAAGCCAAGATTCAAGCTCAGCCTTATCCACTATTATTGACTTAAATTGCACTTGCTAGCAATATGGACATACCACGTGTATGTCAGTCAGTGATGATGGGGTTATGGGGCATCGGCTGCATCCCATTGAATGAACTATCTCCAACGGATCATTCAATCGGCTGGGCAAGGCTTTACCGAGATCGAGTTCAAGACCTACGACACGGATTGGGATTCCGACGCCTATCTTACCGTCTCGGGCCAGAACTCGAACAATTCGGTCCGGGTTCCCAATGCCTTCATCGAGGCGGTCCTGGCCGACGACGACTGGTCCTTGATCCGGCGCACAGATGGCAAGACAGCCAAAACCATTCAGGCCCGTGATCTTTGGGACCAGATCGCCCATTCCGCCTGGGCCTCTGCGGATCCCGGGGTGCAGTTCGATTCCACGATCAACGAGTGGCACACCTGCCCGAACTCGGGTCGGATCAACGCATCTAATCCCTGTTCCGAGTACATGTTTCTGGATGACACGGCCTGCAATCTCGCATCCCTAAACCTCATGGCGTTTCGCGTCGCCAGCGAAGAGCTGGAAGCCAAGTCCTCGAATCATGGGTTTGACGTCGAAGCCTTCGAACACGCGGTGAAGCTCTGGACCGTCACCCTTGAGATCTCCGTGCTCATGGCGCAGTTCCCCAGCCGAGAGATCGCCGAGCTGTCCTATCGCTATCGCACGCTGGGACTGGGATTTGCGAACATCGGCGGTCTGCTACTCGCGGCGGGTGTACCTTATGACTCAGAGGAAGGGCGGTCGATCTGCGGAGCGATCTCGGCAGTCATGACCGGGGTCGCCTACACGACGTCGGCGGAGATGGCCGAAGAGCTGGGTGCCTTCCCTGGCTACGACGATAATCGGGACGCTATGCTTCGCGTGATTCGGAACCACCGCCGCGCGGCCTATGGCGAAACCACCAACTATGAGGATCTATCGGTCAAGCCTGTTGCGCTCGACGGCGAGGTCTGTCCGCTAAAGTCTCTGATCGGTGCGGCAAAACGGGCGTGGGACCGGGCGCTCGAACTTGGTGAGAAACATGGCTATCGCAACGCCCAATCTACGGTGATCGCGCCGACCGGCACGATCGGTCTCGTGATGGATTGCGACACCACCGGGATCGAGCCCGATTTCGCGCTGGTCAAGTTCAAGAAGCTTGCGGGCGGCGGCTACTTCAAGATCATCAACCAGTCGGTGCCCGCGGCGCTGGAGACGCTTGGCTACGGCAGCGCCCAGATCGAGGAAATCATCGCCTATGCGGTGGGTCATGCGTCACTGGGCAATTGTCCCGGCATCAACCACACGGCGCTGGCCGGTCACGGTTTCGGCCCGCGCGAGATCGAAAAGGTCGAGGCGGCGCTGGCCACCGCACCGAAATCCTTCCCGGTCCGCGGCGGCCACCCGCGCCGCGATCTGGTCATGGAGCCCGGCAGCCTGATCTTCCAGCCGGGGGCAGGCGCGCCGCAATGGTTAGTGGGGGGGGGGGGGCTAGTTCCCATCAGATCACTTTTGACTCTTACAGAGAACTATAATTTTGAATTTCAAATCATTTGAGTCCTCTCCGAAGTTTATGCGACCACCTCTTCCATAAAACCTTATATGCCTCTGGGGCAGAGGTTACAACTCTTAGTTCCCCGTGAGGGGCATTTTGATCCCGAAGTTTTGTTACCTGATCATATTTCAAAGAAAATGCTCATCTCAAATTGATCGGATCTATTTGAGGAAGAGGGTGTAAAGGGGGAGGGGGGTAGATGCCCTCCGATCAATTTTGACTCTTAAAAATGTAACTGGAACTTTCAATTTCCAATCAAGTGATCTACCTCTCAAGTTTATACGACCAACCATTACATAAATGAATATATGCCCCCGGGGCATAACTTGAAACACTTGCCACTGGGTTCTGTGGGTTGTGTCGATCCCAAAATTTTTGTTATCTGATCGTTGGACTATTAAAAAAAAACTGGCAACCTCTGAGGGAGTCTCAAAGGGATGGCTAGTTGCCCTCCGATCACTTTTGACTCTTGAAAAGGGCCCTAGATAGCCCCCTCCGACTATTATACAAACAACCTTTCCATGTGAAGTGCCTGTGGAAAAAAACATGTAATAAAACATTGGAGCCGTATGGCCCAGGAGTCGCTATAGCATTGCCTCTGACTAACCATTATAAAGGCTGGGAGAACATTTCTCTAGTGTCTGAGCTTGCCATAGCTGAATCTATTGTGAACTAAAGCAACTACATATTTGTCATCCTTGAAAATCATTGAAGAAAATTGATTACATAAAGTGTGTTCTCCTTTATACAGAAGAAATAGAAGAAGAATAAATAAGATACAATCATCAAAGTCTAGAATAAACGTGGCCGGCTTTTCGGGTTCACCACGGTAAAGAAAAAAAAACTTGGCTTGGGCCACACCAAAACTGACAGAAGTTTTGCACCAAACTTAGTGGATTACCCAAAAACTGGTATAATGATAGAAGAGGAAACTTTTGCGCTTTAGTATGTTCAATAGGAGTAATTTCAATAGTTTAGTAATTTCAATAGGAAACAAGAACTACGAACGCCACTCTTAGTGGGGCGCCATTTCGTAGACCTAAAATCGTTCAAAACAAACTGAATGTTAATTCATTGAAATTTCAATTTCAAACAAAGATCTAAGTTTATGTGCTAGGTTCCTAGGAGCCTAGGTTCCTCAAAGGAGCCTAGGTTCCTCAGTTTCTAGGTTCCTCAAAGGAAGCGTATTTTCTTATCACTCCATAAAAAAGGAAACAGTCAGGACTTGGTTACTATGCATTACATAAGCTAGTTTAAAAAAAATGCACGAAAGGTAAGGGTTGGCCTGTAAATTGGCAGAGTTCCTGGAGGCCGGTCGGACTGGTGACATTTACTTCGATGAGTTTGTCGCCGAGAATGTCGATACCACAGAAGAAGATACCCTGTTTGAGGAGGTCGGATTTTAGAGCCGCACAAATTTCCTGATCTCGTTCAGACAGGGTTAAGGCATGGGCTGTGCCACCTGCATCCAGGTTATTGAGTTCCTTGCCTTCTGGGTGCAGCCGCAGAATGCCGCCAATAGGTTCGCCATTCACAAGCAAAATGCGTTTGTCTCCCTTTTTGGCTTCGGGCACGTATTCCTGGGCGATGACTTGATGGTTCCCAAAGGCAGTGCTCATGCCAATTAACTGGTCGGCGTTGGGATCGTCCTGTCTCAAAAAAAGAATGTTTTTGCCGCCATGGCCGTCAATCGGTTTGAGGGTGAGCTGGCCAATCTCTTCAAGTAAGGCCTGAATACGGGCGCCGTCGCGGGTGATCAGCGTTCGCGGTGTGTAATCGGGAAAGTGCATGGCCGCGATTTTTTCGTTCCAATTCCTCAACCCAGCCGGGCGGTTAATGATGCGTGTCGTTGCAGGTAACAAGTCTAAAAGCAAGGTGGTGTAGAAATACGTTCGATCAAAAGGTGGGTCGGTCCGGATAAGAATGACATCGAACGCCGCAAGGTTGCGCTGGATCGGCACTGAAGCGGTAAATGGCTTTGAATGATCGGCGTGGACCTGGACCGGTGTCAATGTGCTCCACACCTCGCGGTGCTGGACATACAGTTCGCGGTGGTCCATATGGAACACCTGGTGGCCGCGTTCTTCTGCTGCCAGCATAAGGTGGTAACTCGTGTCCTTGTATGCTTTGACCGCCTCAAGGGGATCCATGATAAAGACAATTTTCATGTGGTGCTCCTACGGTGGTAACCCTGGCGAACTGTTGGGGATCTGTATCTTTACGTATCACGACCCTGCCCGGGTTGCATGCCGCTCTGGACAAAATCGTACCCGCTCGGAAGTTGGTAAACCCGTAATTTGAATTCACGGGCCACGGCAAATAGGTGGTCGAAGATATCGGCCTGAATTTTTTCGTATGCCTCCCAGCGCTGGTCCTTGGAAAAGACATAAATCTCAGGCATCCCCCTGTTTCTCTCCGTAATTAAGTAACCAAAATTTTTAAATCAGCAATGCAGCAGCTTAAAATGCAAAGGGAAATATCTGCCTAAGGATAATTTTTGTATGCTCATACATACATTTGTGGTTTCCAAAATTAGACTATTGCAATTCACTATTACTTGGTACACCTAGATCGATATTCAACAAACTGCAGATCTGTCAAAACGCAGCCTGTCCGTCTCTCAACTAGAACAAGTAACGAAATTCGACGATAACCTGTAGTGATACCTATGCAACTACTTAAGCAACTCCAGGCCTGATTTTGGAAAATTGCTAAGCAACTCAAGGCCTGACCCCAAAAATGGAGTTGCTTATAAAAAAAATCCATGTACTCTCTTGCTTTCATGCTCCTTTCACACCACACATTTAAAGACTGTCAAGGCGTTGAATAGCTTTGGACTACAGCTTGCACAAACTAGGCAATATATACCTCCCTTTGGCAGAGCAGAAGGTGAAGAAAATCTCTTTGTAAAGAAAGTTTTCCTGAATACTCTATAGCCGTGTTGACACCGAAGCTTAAAATGGATTTAACAACCTTTGTAGATTCTATAACGGTTCACACCGACCAGAACTATATCGAAAACAGTTCTACAACCATTGTGGTTTATATTGGTTATGGATGTGGTCTCAAAACCATTTTAAAGGAAAGCCTGGGCGTGAAATTGTCAAGATGTGTGAAATCTGGGGATGGGTCACAGCATAACGGGAGTTTCTTACCAAAATCATACTGATGATGTTAGCTTTTGATTTAGGGATGAAGTAAGTGAAGCTCAGCTTGGACAAGACAACAAATCCTTGACTGCAGAGACTTTCATAAACTTCGGGATTTGTCAATGAACACAAGCTGCCCAGAAGTTCCTATTAATATTCCTGTGAGTTAACTGTTGCCTTATAATTTAAAACTGAATGGTGTTGTAGTTTTGGTAAACCCTTTCCCTTTTCTATAATCACAACAAGGAATAGCAATTTCCTATCGCAGCTAGCATCCACCATCACGAACCTATAATATGATGCATCCAGTGTGAACTGATATCAAAACAGTTGTAGTTAAATTGCTTTCAAAACTGTTTTAAGTACCACTGTTTCGACAAACGATGTTGGTGTAAACACAGCTTTCAAAGATGATGATAACTGGCCTTGTGGTGCACGCAGCAATCTTTCACTATGTATATAAATACCAATGTCTGCCTGTAATTGTATGCAACTTTTAAAAAATTTGACCATGCACTAGTAAAAATGTAAACATGGGTGGTAAAAGCTATAGTGAATCCATTTGGCCTAACTAGTAGGAGAGTATCATGGTGCACAGTGCGGTACTATATACAGGCAACTCTGTCCTTGCCGCCAGCTTCCTCTTAAGGGCAGCTTTGAAATGCAGGCAGAAAATCAAAGTCCCTGCAAAAATTTGTAGTAAACTATGCATTTAATGGGCAGCTTTGAATTGCGAACTATGGACAGTGATCGTCCGTGGCCCATTAAAGCACTGTGATACTGGCAAACAATGACATTCTCGCAGGACTAGAAGTGTCATCAACATGACGCAACAAGTGATGGATCTGTGTATCACAGGGCGCTGTCCGAGGCTTTGACCGGGCTTCTGAAACGCGGGCCGGAGCCTGCGGTCCTGTCGGTCCACAGTTTCACGCCGATGCTTGACGGTCAGCGCCGGCCCTGGGAAGTCGGTGTTCTCTGGGACCGGGACACGCGCCTTCCGGTTCCCCTGATCGAGCGGCTGATCGCGGCTGGCATTGTCACCGGCGACAACCAGCCCTACTCGGCCCGCGATGGCATCGGCTACACGCTGGCCGCCCATGCCGATGAGCGGGGTTTGGCGCAGGTCCTGATCGAGGTGCGTCAGGATCTGATCGATACCCGTCATGGGGTCGAGACCTGGTCGAACCGGCTCGGCGCTGTTCTGGAGGATCTTCTCGGCTCCATGGGCCTGCTGGCAAAAGAGAAGGGGGCGTGATGGCCGAACCCAGCTTTACGATCGGGATCGAGGAGGAGTATCTGCTGGTCGACCGGGAGAGCCGAGATCTGGTGGTCGAGGCGCCCGACAGCTTCATGGCCGAGTGCGAGAAGCGCCTGGAAGGCCGGGTCAGTCCGGAGTTCCTGCAGTCCCAGATCGAGGTCGGCACCAGCAAGTGCGATTCGGTCAAGCAGGCTGCGGAGGAGCTCGCGCATCTGCGCCGGGCAGTCGCGGAAGTGGCCTCCGAGCATGGCCTCGCGCCGATCGCCGCCTCGACCCATCCCTTCGCCTCCTGGCACCAGCAGAGGCATACCCGTAGGGAGCGCTACAGCACTCTGGCCAAGGATCTCCAGGCCGTGGTGCGGCGCCTCCTGATCTGCGGCATGCACATCCACGTGGGTCTCGACGACGACGAGCTGCGCATCGACCTGCTGGGCCAGATCACCTACTTCCTGCCCCATCTCCTGGCGCTCTCGACCTCCTCGCCGTTTTGGCAGGGCGAGGATAGCGGGCTCAAATCATACCGCCTCGCGGTGTTCGACGAGCTGCCGCGCACCGGCCTGCCGGAATCTTTCGATAGCTATTCCGAGTACCAGCGCCATGTTCAGACCCTGGTCAACGCCAAGGTGATCGAAGATGCCACCAAGCTGTGGTGGGACGTGCGCCCCTCGGCGCGCTTTCCGACCCTGGAGGTGCGTGTCGCCGACATCCCCACGGTGCACCGGGACACCGTCGCCGTGGCGGCGCTCTACACCTGCATCCTGCGCATGCTCTACCGTTTGAAGCGCAGCAATCAGCGCTGGCGGCAATACTCGCCCATGTTGGTGCAGGAAAACCGCTGGCGCGAAACTGGCTTTATGACGGCGCGTTCTGAACACAATGTTAAAGGCCCGCCCTACTTCACCTATGATACGATTTTTTCGGATGGCTATCCCTGGAACACGGTGCCGCCCCTTGTTATTCAAAATGATATCATGTGTAATAAGGTCGACGTATTTCATATTTTGTAAAAGAAATTGTAATTGGTCAAACACAGAGCTTCTAGCTTGGTGAAAACGTATATCATACCATGGAAATTCATTATGCCTGTAATGAGATTAATGAATTGTATTGCATGAAGAAATAGATATTTGAAGTTTAAAAATTTCATCTTACATTTTTAATAGGCGCAACCAAGAATGGACCTCTCCGAAGCTATTACTCTTCATGTAAATTTTTTTCTCGCCCTTAGCTATTTTTTCTGTACGTGTGTGTTTATATTTTATCATCGTTTTCATAATTTTTAAATTTCTTCGGAGTAAACACTCCTGTATATCAATCCTGCTGTCCCATGAACTACGCCAGGTGACAACAGCGGGAAATGTTTTTGTAAAGAGAAAAAATTATTATCATTATAATGATGACGGTGATGTTGATAATGCAAGACCTTGATATTGCAAGTAGAAATCGTTTTTTATTGAAAATTACGTCATGTGTAATAAGGTCGACTTCTTTCATATTTTTAATAGCAATTATAATTGGCCAAATCTTTTGCTCGGTAAAGACGTATATCATACGATGTCAATTCATTGAAATGTATTGAAATTAATGAATTTTATTGGATGAAAGCAATGAATGTCTGAAGTTTAAAGGATTATTATTTATTATCATTATTATTACTATTATTGTTGTTATTATTTTAGAAATTGTTACGTTGAGTTGTACAATATCAGCATAAAGAATAAATGGCATTGAAGTTTAAAAAAATAATATTATTATTATCATCATCATTATTATTTTTATTTTTATTATTATTACACCAATTCTGATTGCCATTACAGCTACGCTCCAGTTAAGCTTGCACTGGTAACCAGAGTCAATTATAAAACGCTGTCATTCAAATATGCTTTGGACTTTACATAGCAGGAAAAAAGTAGATCTTATAGCGATATTTTATGATAAGACATCCAAGCAACAAAACGATATTAATGACGTAAGCCACTCTTACGGGGCATCTTCAAAAAGAAGAGTGGTTCTCTCTTAAGTCTATGAATATGTTTGCATGTGCACGTACTCTTGGGGCCTCTGCTGTTCCTAATTATCGATCAAGAATATATTTGAACTTTGTTTACGCTGCTATATGATATATTTCCGAAGCCCCAGTCAAGTTGTTCAGAATATTTGCCAAAAGAAGTAGCATTGGCCTCCTTACACAAAAAGTACCACTCCCGGGAAAATCAACCTTCGCATACCACTGTTTGCCTAATTCTTTTTAAAGCTGCCTATTCATAAGTCAAGCAACAGTTGCCTCCCACTAAGCAACGATATTTGTTGATACCCACTAGGAATTATATCATAGCTGACAAGTTATTCAGATCTGCAGAATCATCTGATCTTTCAAGAGATAGTTCATTCATTATTCCCCGTGACAGTTGAAGCGCCATCCATAGTAAAATTAGCGGCCATTTTCATGTCTTTGTGCTCACTGATAGTCTTTAGTCAGTTTAAAGTAAACGTTTGTAAAATTATAACTATGACTACTGCAGTTCTATGTTTATCAGGTGATTGACAAAAGTTAGTGTCTGATTCCAGAGCAAAGATAAGACTGACGAACAACTACTGAGATCCAAATATTTATCCTAGTACAAGATACACCAGCACGTCTTGTCCCCCGAGATCCAATGCACAACAACTGCCTTACAAGGAATCTCTATCTGTATTTATTGTCATATATTGTTTAATTCGGTCACATTGAATCATTCATAATCTGGTAACCTAATCACATTTGCAGCCATAATGGCCTGGCACTATAATGGTGTAATGAATTCGTAATGGGTGGGCGCTCGTTCGACTACGGACATGCCAGTGAGTAAATTTTCACATTCTAATTTAAAAATGCCATGTTAGCCAATTACTGTAATAGGTATTGTCTTCAAGGTATGATGATATGGAACAAAAACGTTTAACACCATTTAAGCACTTGAGAATAGTAATAAAAAAGTGTACCAAACTGCAGAGGCAAGGGTTTCGCAGGTACAACAAATTACTAGGTCATGGTCTATTAGCGTACTAAAGCCACTCGTATTCATGTCATTTTTATTACTTTTCATGTGCAGAAATGTGTGTAATAAACCAATTATTTAAAACTTTTATGTTAACTGGTTTAGTTTTGTCTATGTCACATAAATGCGAGGTTTGTGATATGGTTTGTTTTCGGGGATCATGTTATTTGTTTAAAAGGTACAACGTTGACAGGAGAATTGGCCTATTCTAGAGAGGGAGGTGTGAGAAGAGAACAGTTGCTTTATACCATTTTGATTGCAATAAGGAACATTTGCCGGCACCGCGGTTGCCTATGTTTAAAAGATTTGTCACAAAACACTGCCTCTTCCGTATCATGCCTTAACAGATTAGAAAATTAAGCTTTTTTCAGCACTAGAATGTAAGTTCACTTTCATTCTTATTTTATTTCAACTAATAAAATTGGGTTTAGAAAAATAAAAATCCTGCCAAGCATGAATTAGCAAAGTGGCTGACTGAACTTCTTAAACCAGTTCTTGAGAAGTATTCTAAGTATAGGATTAGACATTCATTTCCTTTTTCTGATTAGTTAGATTTTGTTCCTTAGATAAGCTGTTGTATTTTACCAGTTGGCAAACATGCCTTCGTAGCATTTCATTGTGCCGATGACCTTGGAAAAGATCAAACTTCACTGCCTCTTGATATTTTGTCGCTTGTTTAGGTTGGAGAAAGGATGAAATGAAAGTTAGGAAAGTATATTTTAAGATACTTATTAAAGTCCACTTAAGGAAGGGAGTCACCATTAGGTCTGCAGCTCCTTCTTTCGTATCTTTTCACTTTTTATAATTATCTTATACTGTTATATTTTGCTGCACGTTTTCATAGGGGAACTGTATTCCTAGGCCAGAGATATGGAGCACCACTTCATTGGTCAGTATTTGAATAAGGAGGAATAACAATGCCCGGTTAAGGCTGTCAGCGGATGCGAATTTCTCTCTTCAGAGTCAATTATGTGTATGTGCAGCGGCCCACTTTCGGGTGTCTAATTGTAGGGAGAGATGTAATGGCAGGGGGATTTGGTGCCTCCCGTAAAATGCAATAAAAAGGAAGGGTGACTATAAACGGGAAGAGGGTTGAAAAGGAAACATACCTGTAAGAAGCGAACAACTCCTGCAGCCGAAAAAGAGGAAAGCATCTGCGATGAATTGTTTGAGTAGTAAGGAAGAAGATGTTCCGTTAGTTTTACACTTTGTTTCTGTTCTTACCCTGTAGACGCAGTACTATGGAGGTCTCAACAAGGATGGGGGCTAGTAGTCCCGCAAAATGTCTTTATTAGGGGGAGATCAAACTAAAATGAAATGGGTGTCACAATTTTATAGAAAATGGAATTTAACCCTCCCTTCAATTAGGCACCAGAGAGTAATCCACTACCCGCCTTCTTGCCAAACGTGTAAAGTTGTACCCTGCTTACCATATTTAGTTACTCATTCCTAGGTGGCAAATCTTACTCCTACAACCAACCTGATTATTTTCATTTTAGCAACAGCTTCCTTAGTGCTGCTTACAAACATGCAAGTCTTAATGTAAGAAGATAGCTCATAAGAACCCAAGAAATTTCGCAAGAACGGACAGTTTTAAGTTGGGCCAATACTAAAAACATTCCATAGCTTGTAGTGGTGTAAAAAATACGGTAAGTGAATGGATATGGTTCCTGGATGTCATTCTGGAAGCTTTATTCTTTCACTATCCTTCTGTGGTTTTGCTGTTCATTTTTGGACCCAGGTGCGAGTATTCAGAATATAAAAGCTTCATATCGTTTGGAACATGTTAAGAACCATTTATGGTTTTTTTGAAACATTCAAGAAGATATTTTAAGCGATGAACATTCCCAAGGTTGTTTTTAAAATATGTGCGAGTCAGTAGGCTACCTCGTTCAATCAGGCAAAATTGACAAATTCCCTTTTTACCGTGTATGCTATTCTTCCTCAGGTGACAAATCTCTTTGGTATTCGATGGTTGCAGAGCCATCTTGGAGACGAAGTATTCCCTTGATGTATTTTATAAAATTGATTGCCAGGCATCGTAAGGGCCTTCGTAGCCAGCTGCACATTTCAATATCGCACCACTTCTCGACGTAGGAAACGGGTTCATTTAAATTGTGTTCCAGGTACTTTATTTTCCACTGTTGCAACAGCGTAACCTTCCGTTATAAAGAGAAAAAGTAGCACCCCCCCCCTCGACCCCGTCTGATGTTCTTAATTATTGATTGTAAATCTAGCAAAAATTTACCTATTACTTGTGGAGAACTGAGGGTTATCTCCGTACCTTCGCTACTTTTCTGTTATATATTTTACATGTTTTGAAAAGAACACTAGAGAAATAGAAAAGTATGTCACCACCGGGGGTCGAACCCGGGACCCACGCTTTCGCGTCGTGGGATCTACCAACTGAGCTAGGTGACCTACGATGTTAACACACTTTTATTGTTCTAGTCGCCACATTAGCTCCCAATCATCCACCAGTGGACATCGACATCCAGCTCAACGCAATTTGAGACCAGCCTCTCTGCACCATGGGACTTGACCATGGAATAACTGCCGTCCGGCCCGTCATCAATCCAAAGCCCATTAAAGTTAGAAAGCATCATCGTTCTCCAGTGTTCCTTTTAAAACATGTATTTCAAATCCTCTCACCTCGATGATATATATTTTACCTTAATGTGCACGGAAGTTCACGATCATACGACAAAAGGGAAAGAAGTTCAAACCATCATCGACTCTGTTAACTTCAACTATGCCCACTACAACACCAATATTCCTTGTTGTAATATAATTCTAGGAAATCTTCATTTTCATGTTTAAAAACCCAGTTGCCAACTCCATAACCCATTCTAAACCCTTGTATGAATGTATTTTTCTCTAGCCTCTTCATCTATAAAATATACTCTCATAAACTGAAAAAAGTTTACTTTTGTCACACCCAGGCATCTCATGAATGCCAATCTGGGCTTGGTTGATCCTTTACTGTTTTGATTTCCTGTGGGATATTTGCGTGTTTTCAGTTTCTCTTATAATGTATCCCCATTTTATCCAGTGGTTTAACAGCTTGACGTACTCCTACTATTGCTATACTCTGAGGATGCTTTATTAAAAATACTAATATTTTCCTTTATTTATGCTTATCTTTCAATATTTTATTTTGTTCCAATGTTATTTGATGCATATCTCAAGTTAAACTTTATTGGTTGTTACAAAATTTTAATTCCTGCCTGAAAATTTAAAAGCTGATAGCTATTTTCTACCAATATTTAACCGTCAAGCCATTAGGCAACACTGATATGTATAACTATCAAAAGTTAGTATTAATACTTCTCTTATGAGTATATTTTCAATTCTTTCATTTCTATAACGAAATCGATATAAAAAACATTGTAAGATATATACAATAACTACAATTACACTCAAGTCGCTTATGAAGAAAATGTCAACGATTACAAGACGAAAACTTACATCGAATTTGTCTCACGGTACTATGGCAACGTCATCAGTTTCTGCTGTCTGCTTTGCTGACTGTTGCAGCTATCTGATTTCTACGTGGTTCTTACTCTTATTTATTTGAATGTTGGGTAATGGTAGTAATGGTAGAAAGTAGGCTGGTTAATGGTTTTCGAAAGAATCGAGGATGAAGAAGAAACCCACTGGAGGATCTGCTTTAAAAGTATCCCCACCACGGAAATTTATCCCTTCATGCGGAGATGATCCAGAATCTAATTAGCCAGATACCTTAATTGGAGAAGGCGAAGGTGATAAAGATGTGTTTGATGTGTACCCCACTTTTTGTACCTCACTCCTCGGTTTTCTTGTGGTTCTAGTATAAGGATACACACACACATACACACATATGCACACAAAAACACTCACATATATATATATATATATACACACACAAACAGACACACACGCACACGCACACAGAGTGGGCAAGGGGAAATTCATGAATTATAATTATTAATTATTGTGTTTCGGCTTTGAACCTTCGTCAGTGCCAGAGATATATACGTGCTCAGCTGGGTCGTGCAAGTCTGTTATTGTTATCATTTTTCTCGCCTTTATTTTTCAATTGTAGTATGTTATCACAAAGGTAGTAACGCAGATGTTTTGTATAGTGGAAGTCGATGACAGCTTGTCTAGTCCAACTAGGACTGGAGTCGCAAACTACTTATGTATTTATAAATTGATCAAAAGAAAAAGAAAGAACCAAAAGGGTTTTCTTGGGTGGATGCCCAGAATGAGTTTTCGCATAATTATGAATTCCGTAGGAGGAAGTTTGGGACATTGTTAGTTTACAGGGAAGAAAGAAAAGTACCACAAGGTCATAAGCAAATATAGTATATAGAACATACTAGAGCAATATAAATATATTACCATGGGGATTCGAAACCGTAACCCAAACTTTGTCAGTGTATGCGCTACCCAATTTCCTAGGCAAACCTGGGTGGTAACATATTTTATTTTTCTAGTCGTCGCATTGTCTCATAATCATCTCCACGTTTTTTTACAAGTAACTCAGTTGCTTAGGTGTGAGGCCTCGATTTGGTCCAAAATGTAAGTAACAAGCTAAGCAACACGAGGCCTCAAATTCAGGAGGGACAATTTTTAAAACGTCTGAAAAACAAATCAAGAAACGCTTTTCGTTAAGAATTGATTACAAACTGTTGATATATAACAAATATCACACTGTTGATAATGTGTCAAGCAAATAGATCTCAAGCCAGGAAGATCGACTTACATTTTAATTTTATTGATTTCAAGGCAGCTTTTGATACAGTTTGGAGAAAAGCCATTTAGAAAATGCTAAGAGCTATTGGCATTGACAAGAAAATTGTTAACATCATTGAACATCTTTATGATCAAACAGAGTGTGCAGTTGTGATAAATGGTCACATCTCAGATTGGTTCAAAGTTTCAGTTGGTGTCCGTCAAGGCTGCTTGCTTTCACCTACTCTTTTTAATGTATTCGTCGAGTTTGATATGGATGAAGTCAAGTTACTGCAAAATACGCTTGCACTCAATGGAAACCTTTCCGTGAACATTAGGTATGCTGATGATATATTTGATATCCTATCCACAAGTGAGGTAGAAGCATCTTGCCACAAATGGGGCATGAAGGTTAATGCTGCTAAATGCAAGGTAATCTCCTCAGATTCCAATGAAATTCAAATCGATGGAAAAAATGTGGAAAAAGTAGATGAGTTCATCTTCCTTGGCTCCGTTTTTCCAGGAACCTCAAGTGATGTTAAAGAAGGATTGTACTTGCACTGTCTGCTTTTGGTCGTCTCAGGACAAGGTTCTGGAGCAATAAAGGGATATCACTTTAATTGAAAGTCCCCATGTATCATTCCTTGATTGTGCTTATTGCAATATACGCCAGTGAGACATGGGACTCTTCGCATAGATGATGAGCGCAGGTGACTCGCCTTTGAAATGATATGTCTGAGGAGCATTCTATGTGTCTCCCTTCGAGATCGATACAGAAATGAGAGAATTATGCAACTGCTGAATATCGATAAAATGATAGTAGATGTGATCAGAAAAAGGAGGCTGCAATGGTTTGGCCGAGTAAATCAATCAGATGACAAAGACTACGTAAAAATTTCATACAAAAGTGATTTTACGAAAAAGCATCCGACGGTAAGACCTCCCAAACAGTGGACAGATTTAGTCAAGGCAGACACTGGATTGCCTTTGTTGATGGCCGAGCAAAATAGCCACGATCGAACAAAGTGGAGGGAATCAACGCGGAGAAATGTGGCAAGGCCCCCTGGAGTGTGCAACTAAGTCAAGTCAAGTCTGGGTGACGACATGATTGCCTCGTTTTGACTTTTGACTTTGCCATGTGAAAGAAAAGGAAAGCCTTGAGAACATGCTTCATTGTTCACAGACAAAAGAATGAATTCACTTGCTATATACTTAGCGTTGCTGACATATGCCGAACTGTAAAATTACTGACAAGTAGCTGTGAAAGGGATTTTGATAGCCTCATTAATATCAATAAAATAGACTGGAATGTTGTAGTTCGATAATCACTGCTAAACACGTATCACTTCGTGCCTTACAGTACATGACCATGATGATGGTGATGATGATGATGATGATTGTGATGATAATGATGATGATGGTGATGATGATGATGATGATGATGATGATGATTGTTATGCTAATGGAGATGATGGTGATGATGATGATGATGATGATGATGATGATGATTGTTATGCTAATGGAGATGATGGTGATGATGATAGTGTTGGTGATGATGACGATGGTGATGACGATAATGATGAGAATATTTCATCATGCCGCAAAAGTTATACATTGAGTCAGTTAAAGCCTAATAAAACTGATTTTGTCAAAATGTAATATCCTTTTAAGATTTCCTATAGGTTTCATACCAGATAACTCGTTCTAAAGTGCCAAAGGAAGTTCATCTGCCGTCACATTCTCAACTTAATTTCCTTGAAACACACACACTAAAAACTCGTCTCGAAATTTTAGCAATTGTAATACTTTATAGCATTACAACCTAAGAGATCTACACTTGCTGAGACGAATTTTTTTCTGATTTTTTGTACCATGGCGAAATGACCCATGGACATTTCCCCATGATAAAAAATGTCACACGATAATTAAAACCTTTTTGCCCATCCAGGAAAGTTTTCTGACTACTAACTGGACGAAAATTCCCCATGGCTATTCGCTACCCAACAGAACATCCACTGTACTTCGCAGGGCGACATATGTTTGCAAGACAAATGTCTGATATCCATTTTCCTTGTGCCAATGCAGTTTGTCGCAAGACTGTTGCTAAGTTACCTTATCAAGACAGCATTGCGTGGAAGGAATTTCCCGAGAAACAAATGTAAATACGTGTCAAAAGAAAGCACAAAGTATAAAACTTTTCTCGAGAAATTCAATTTTTTCTTACCTGCGACAGATAAATCATGCCCTCGAAGTAAAATGTCCCATTTTTGTCCTTTGGTAAGCTGAAATGCCTCTCTATCATTGCCTTGATGTGGCCGTTGCCTTTAAATGGTTAAAGAAAGAACAAAAAGACGCTATGAAGATATCTTACAGAGGTAAAGTTGCCAAGCGACAAGAGTGAATAGCAACCTCGTGCTCATGCCCCCGACGTTATTTACAACGGCGCGCTTTACAGCCACGGTTTTCAGACTTTTTATTCCGGGGAATTTATTTCTCAGATTTTGAACATCATACGTTTCCAGGTCAGTACGACGGCATATTTACGAATGGAAAAATGACTGTATTCTCGTAAACTTGCACACATCATGATCCTTATTGTTTGCTCTCTACTGAATTCTTAAAACTCTGTGTCTCCTCAACACGATGGATAGCAGAGACTTCAACAAACGTTTGCTTGGCATTTCTTTCTGAAGCTTGTACATCATACATTACTATAACTTTTCCGTATGTTCTGACCTCAATACATCGAGAAACGAGAACTAATGTGTGGTTCTCCAAAGAAAATGATTCTCAAATTTTTTCTTCTACTTATGTCCTATTTGCAAACGGGAAATTACTCATCTGCCATTTGGCCGACCGAACTGACAAATAAATTGGAAATATAAAGCAAGGATGAATCATTACACCATTGCCAAAATCAATATTTCTGAAGAAAATTTCATTACGACAAAAAATCTGAGGATTTTCTCGGGATGTCAAGAAATTGTACGGGGGAGGGGGGCAATTTGGAGCAAGAAAAATCAGCTTTGGAGGGGCAATGTCCCCCTTGCCCTTATAGCTACGTGCCTGTTTCCATCTCTTAGGTTATTAGGATCCATATTTTGCAGCTATTTGTCACGTTTGTTAGAATAACTTGACGAAGTAGGAGCTGCGAGGCAATTTATCACGCAATGAGCATTGCATCTTTTCCTGCGCCTACCCCATCATGACGTTTGCATCCACGCAAACCGAACGGTAGCGTTTAAATGTATTTCTCTAAGTGACAGGGTGTCATTAAAGGACTTAAAGGTTAAAGGCCAAAAAGCATATAACACAAGTACATTACTCTTTGCTAAGATTTGCTCATAATAATTAGGGGACCAGCAGATGTAACAAGGTGCTTTCTCTTAGGAATGATCGGGATGCTCTTCTTTTGAAGAGGGTACTTTCTGCCAAAAGCTACTCATCCTGTGGTGGTTTTTCTCCTAATCCACTTCTTATTTTATTTCTATTGAAAGTTGATTTTGAAAAAACACTAGAGAAATGGAAAACATGTCACCACCGGGGATCGAACCCGTTTCAGATCTAACATTTCAAATCCTCCGTTCTCGATGAAAGTTGATTTGTTTCCCATAGTACTTGTCTTCCTTGTCTTCCTACATTGACCACTCAGAAGAACGATTAATGTGTCGCATAGGGGAAGGCGGGAATAGGGGCCCTCGTAGGGGCAGATGTCGTACTTTATTGTTAGACAGATGCACTCTTATGACATTACTGGTCCTCGCCCATCCACAAATCTTTCACGTGTATCACTCCAAGCGCCATGCCCCGGTACACGGTCCTTGCTGAAGGGCTAAACCACGTGAGGGTGGGATGTTGGCAGTGCATCACTAGGCGAATGGCTATCCTAGAGTATATCCACCGGCTAGGATGGAGGTTTTCTCTTGTAAGTATTCAACGGCAATGTGTACGGAGCCATGTTATATCACGTGGATGACGGTTGTTGGTCACCCCAGCCTTCAGTCATGTTTGCTTTACTCTACATGACCAGGTTCCGGTCCCAAGCCTGGACAAATATGGAGGGTTTCAGCAGAAAGGGCATTCGGAGCAAAACCTAAATGGCTATTACACTCTGTGAAGTGCACGGCTAGGGTCGCCATATTCAAGCACAGCATCATCATTGGGTCATTCTGGTTCGAGGATGACAATAAGCAGTCTGTGACAATAAACACTAAGCAGTATGTCCAGGCGATTGGCAAGTTCTGGGCAGCACTTGGTCGACGGAGAGGAGTCGTCAGGGCTCGCCAGTGGTTCCAGCTGGATGGTGCCCCCCCCCCCCCCCCCCCCCCTAAATGAAGCGTTGGCATGGCTATGGCCCCGTTCCCCTGACCGACTGGTCAGCCGCAGCTGTGACCCAGAGTGGTAGCCGCATTCACCGGACTTGAATCCCCCAGATTTTTATCTGTGTGGATACCTTAAGGACAGGGTATATGGCAACATCCCTCAGACTATCCCTGACCTGAATCACAGCAGCCACAAGGGCGATTCCGATTGAGGAATGTAGGAGTGTTATTAAGAACTTTGCCCGCCGGATCCAAGTTTGTCTGAGGCGTCGGGGAGCTCATTTGGAGCACATTTTGGAGCGCTAGTGAAGCAAAGAGATTTTGTAGTACAGATCTGAAACTTTGGGAATGTCTGCTGCATAGACTTGACCTAAGGTGGCTTAGGTTTCGTATTCATCTAAATAAAATTTCGGAAGATATTTGACTGTTAGTGATGACCGGTTTTTTTTGTGTCACCCTGTACGTTGCTTTAAACTAAACTTCTATACATCAAAGTAAAAATGGTGAGAATGTGTAACACTCCAATGAGCTACCAAGTCTATGCGTTAGGCAATAAAGTAATTTGTATCTGTGCGATGTAGAAAACGTAGAGATCTCAGGATATTATCTGTCTATGAGTTTACCTTATGTTACTTCTTCCACCACTATACAGTAAATGAATCAATACTTTTGTATTCCAATCATAAGACATCGCAATTAGAATACGAGCATATAGAAATTGTGATATTTCCGTTTCACCCGTTGTTCTATAGAAACACTTTATAACCCCCCCCCCCCCCCCCCCTCGCTTGCTCAATAGAGAGCAGATGGATCTGCTGGAAGTCTCGTCCATTAAGGGGAACCTAGAAGGTTATAATTATGATAATAATCATCATCATTGTTATCATTATCATAACCATCAACATCACATTCATCATCACATCATCATCATCACCGTTATTATTATCATCGTCAGCAGCATCATCAGCAGCATCATTAATCATCATCATAATCATCACCATCGCCATCAACCTCATTATCATCATCATGATCATCATCATCATGATCATCATCATGATCATCATCATCATCATCATCATTATTATCATCATCATAATCATCATCATCATCATCATCATCATCATCATCATCATAAAGATTAGGAGTTTTACTCTAGCCTTTTTAGTGGAGATAGAGCAACCACATGTAAGTAAAAAGATTTACCACCATTTTTGGACATCACTACCTTACCTTTTGATACTAATAAAAACAGATATTTTACCAATAATTTCGCAATAAAAACGCTTTATTTCAATGTAAAAGGTGTCGAAGTATTCACAACCTGAATATTAAAGCATAAAACCACGTTCTATAGAAGTTATACATGTTAAAACAGCATATATATATATATATGCTAATATATGGCTAATAACCATATATCTATTTACTTTTGTTAAGGCAGATGAAAAGCTATGTCATATGTGAAGCTCCTCTACATTGTTATCATTGTTATTGTTATTGTTGCTATAAAAGTCATAAACGGTAAACGACAACCACCAAACTTATATAAAATTATAAAATTAGGAGTATCTAAATGTGGGAAGGATTGCATTTGTTGCACTTATTGGAATGAGGGCAAGGAGCACTATTTAAAACATACAGATAGACCTATACAGATCAGCTAACCTATTGTATGTCATAAGATGATTGGGTTGTGGAGAAGAACAAATAGAGCGGACAGGTAGAACTATTAAAGTTAGACTTGTTCTTTATAGGCAACATATATCTCACCTAGAATACAAATATCTCAATGTAGAAGAACATCTTAGAATGTGTGTAGACGGCCGATTTAACATCACACCGTTCTTCAAATTTCGGTCGCAGGAGAAAAACATTAGCGAAATACATAAAAATCAATTCACGAATAAATATTCGTCCTTCCATCAATTCTCGGACGTACTATCGAGGACTTTAATTTATGTAAACATAGGCCAGACCTCGTTAAGCCAAACCGTCAAAATTTGAAAACAGTATGGTACTTTTCTAAAGGGATATACCAAAGCACTGTGCTGCTCTGAGACGGGCGGCAGAAACAAAGAAAAAGCTGAATATATGTGTTCTGAGCCATTTAAACAATTTTTGGGCGTTTTGAAGGAAAACTTACTCCACGATCGTAGGTCTCAATTCGACCCACATTCGATTTACACTCTAAGCACGTTCGAAATAAAGCTTATAGAACGCTCGAATGTATTTAACAACTAATTGTTTTTATGTAATAAAAGTAAGGGTAACCGACTGAGATATAAACACTCGAAAATCGTCGTGTGACATGAAACCGCTAGTGTTGACGTAAATATCTGAACAAAATACTGGCCTTGTCTTTATTCGTCAATCTTTTAACATCTATATATCACAGAGTTTACGTCCAGATGAATCGTTTACACAGTACATATATATATATATATATATATATATATATAGGAAAACGTTGATAAGTATGACACGTTTGTTTCTACGTAGTCAAGGTCGGTTAAGAATTTGTTGTGGATTCTGCAAGTTTTATTGGGCTTGACGTCAAGACCTTGGGTATTCTGGAGATCAAGCGATTGGCGAAGAATGTAATCGACTACAATTACAAGTATGTAAGGTGCAAGTGTGTTACCTTGGAGTATACCATTTGTGGTTAAGAACTCTTCAGTTAGGTATTTAGACATGCAAAAAAGATGCGTTATCAGACTTTTTCCATAAATGAAGATTTTAAAGTGAGAGCAGCATATTATTTCAATGGCGAGTTGTAAAATTAAAGATGATTTTTGGCAACAAATTTAACAATTTTTGTCACGTCTTAACATGATCATTAAGACACTCCTGTAATATAGCTTTAATAATAAATCCCTGGGAAAGTCAACAATGAAATGATATGATCCCCCTTCATACTACGAAGATATTTTATCACTGCCTTACTATTCTTAAAATGATCGTATTGAATATATTTAGATTTAGTCGACGCATAAACATGTTGTATATCCGAATTATCACCAAATTGTAGTTTCTTTCGCATGATTACCTGGCACTGAACAAATTTGGTCGAAGCATCAATTACATTCAAGCCAAACTTACTTTTTCCAAGCTACATCAAGAGTACCACACGGCGGTATTTCTAACCATTTTCTGAAGAAATAGTGAATAATAATAACAATAATAAAATAAACGACATAAGGAGTGATGAAGATCAGTTGTAGTACTGCTCTGAAAGAAACAGAAAGAGAATAAATCAGCAGTGGGTATGCCTGTGGGTATCACACTGGAGATAACCCCTCTCCCTATAAGATTTCATTTTTTTCGCGACATTACCTCTAAAAAAGTTTTAAATGCCTCCTTGATGCGTAACCTCCACAAAATCGGCGTATCAATGAGCTTGTTTCAAAAGTATTGTAGTGAACGATTGACAAATGTGTACGGATAGAGAGAAGTAGGAGACAATGTTTTTAAGATTAATAGCCACATATTTCTCTTGTTTCTGGGAACATTGCTATTAAGTGGATATCACAGACTGTAAATCGTCAACTGTGATCAAATAAATCCTAATGTAACTTTCAACAATCATGTCTGATTGAATGACAAGAAGTGATTTACACAGGGCCCTCCAAAATTTTGCATTTTTTTCGACAAGAATAACTAACAAAACCCAAAAAGAAAAAATCCCTACCAAAAAACCTCTAATGGAAAATTTCACCTAGGAAAATATGTCTGAAGAACCCCCCTTCCCCCACCGGAAAAACACTTAAAGAAGAAATACACCGTGAAGAAAACTCAGGAAAAATGTACGTTTCTAGGTAAAATCCCATCCTACGCCAAAATCGTTATCCATAAAGACACTCTAGGAAACCTTATCATATATAACGTATTTCCCTAAGCAGACACTGCATACATTCTCCCCTTACATTTAAATACAGAAACGACAAAAACAGCCGAACGAAATTGACGTTGCATTCTCTGCTTAATTCCCATATCGTTACTGTCAGGGAAGAGCAATACTTTTATTTCATTCTAATATTTGAGTTCTAACCTCTCTTTAAAGCGTTTAAGTGCCGTAACCACGATACTATTCCCAAAGAAAGTTTTCCAAGGATGTGTGAAGTAGATGGCAAGAAGAAAAAGAGAACAAAAAGGGCTTCATCGCTGTCTCCAAGACCGTGCAGAAGTCCTTTTGCGACGTATGCAGTAAAGATCCCAATAGGAGAAAGCAACACTTTGGAGGTCGATACCAATCCAAAATCAACGGATGTAAGTATAGTGAACTGTTATAGAATGATTGTCACTATAAAGCATTGAGGAACACCCAAATGTTTTAAATATCTTTGAAAGTTTTGAAGTTTATGGCAATCTAATACTATGGGTTCCGACTGTGTGGCAAACTGCTGTGGTGAATTAAACTAAGAAAATGAGAAGAAAGTAATAATAATAATTTAATGATTACTACTTGAACATAGGGCGCTTATACACGGGGTCTTTTACACGGGGTTTTATGGTATCTCTTTCGTTAATGTGGTAGGTACTACGAAATTTGGAGATGCCCTAAAGAAGCATTTATGAACACGAGAAATTGGATTATTTACACTTATATGAGCTCTTGCAGAGAAAGATTCCCGAATAATCATTTACGATATTACCGAAGATTGTCCGGTTATCATTCATCATGATTCGATTATTCGTTATGACTCGATTATTCCTCATCATTCGATTGTTCACCATCATTCGGTTATTCATCATCATTTGATTATTCGTCATCATTCGATTATTCCTCATTATTCGATTATTCGCCATCATTCGATTATTCATCATCATTCGATTATTCGTCAACATTCGATTATTCGTTATCATTCGATTGTTTGCCATCATTTGATTATTCATCATCATTCGATTATTCATCAATATTTGATTATTCGTCGTCATTCGACTATCCGTTATAATTTGACTATTCGCCATCATTCGATTATTCGTCATGATTCGATTATTCTTCATATTCGATTATTCGTCATTACTCGATTATTCGTCATCATTCGATTATTTATCATCATTTGATTATTCGTCATTACTCGATTATTCCTTATTATTCGATGATTTGAAAAGTTGATTTGTGGTACAAAACTTGTATATTCCGCTGAGTAACGGATTTTTTTTGCTAAACGTTTTCGCCATGCACTGACCACAGCAATCGTATGGAGTGAAATTAGAAAATCTTCTGTGGCATCGTGCATGGCAAGATTGCGTGATATTTACAAAACATTTCAACTCCTATGATAAAATGATATTCGGATCTATGAAAGATTTAGATGAAGTAAATTGCAAAATGTAACATTACAATTTCACGGTGGTAATGTATCGATCTTAGATTTAGACTCTGAGTGTAACTTTTTTATTAATAAAGTTTTCAAGATTAGAGCTAAATTATTTCAAAATAAAAACAAAACAAGGTGCCACTGCTTAAAAAAAGCCTTCTCCATCGTATGACCATTTAAAAAAACAGTAACACAAATTCATAATTTAAACACATCGGTCCCTTTAAAACGGTGGGCAATACATCAAAGAACATGTAAAATAAGCAGGCGCATTTCTTTGATTATGTTTCACTTGCGATTATTGATGTTCTATTGTCAGTGCATCTTGTGAATGCAAGCTGAAGCTATAAGAGATCCTTTTAACAAAAATGACGAAGATCATGTCGACTTTGACAAACAACTAAGTAAGTCGTTGACGTTCTAATGTAACATGAAGACTGCTACGGACTACCTAATTGCGCAGGGAGAGTCCAGTTAAATCAAAAGCAAAAGTGCTAAGAGATGGCATAGGTTTGATTTCTTCTAACTGATCTGATTTTAGTTTCACCATTACCTTTTTGGTATAAGAGTCTCTTTTCGTCTTTCTTTATGCTATCACTACTGTCTTTGTTCCCTTTGCCAGATGAAAACATTACTATGCAAAAACGTAGAGTAGTTGAAGCACCTTCACGTCCCCCCTCCCCCCGCCCCTGGCACCGCCACTAATAAACGCTAGAGAAACATTTTGCACACTCTTCCCCTATTTGAGATACTTGTTATACTTAGCGGCAGATAGCGCACGATGTGCTTGCGAATTCTCAACCGAACGGCAGCAGAAATCACCAAATATGACGACACTGTCACCAATCAGGGTCAGCGATGTCTAAAATTGGTTTGCTACTTAATGAACTTATAAGCTCATAATGTATTTTGTTGCCCTTTTCCTATCCTATATTATTTGTTGTGATGATAGCACAGATTTTTAAAAACATCAGCACTAATTCTGTATTTTGTTGTCCTTTTTCCTATCCTATATTATTTGTTGTGATGATAGCACAAATTGTAAAAAACATCAGCACTAATGTAAGCTTATCTAGTTCTTCTCTTCCCTACGTTAAAAATCCTATTTACAGAACAGACAAGTATGATGTTGACTTTCTATCTACTGACGTAATAGGTACACGTCATAGTCACTTGATTCAGCCTTAAGCCGGCCTCACACTATACGATTTCCTACGATACGATGTCGTATCGTAGGTTATCGTAGGGTATCGCAGATTAAACTAACTACGAGGCACATGTGACGTCATCTCAATTGATGTCCTAGTTTGGTCTCACTATATACACCTTCGTCATAACTAACTACGAGGCACATGTGACGCCATCTTAATTGATGTCCTAGTTTGGTCTCACAATATACACCTTCGTCATAACTAACTACGAGGCACATGTGACGTCATCTCAATTGATGTCCTATTTTGGTGTCACTATTTACACCTTCGTCATAACTAACTACGAGGCACATGTGACGTCATCTAAATTGATGTCCTAGTTTGGTCTCACTATATACACCTTCGTCATAACCAACTACGAGGCACATGTGACGTCATCTCATTTGATGTCCTATTTTGGTCTCACTATTTACACCTTCGTCATAACCAACTACTAGGCACATGTGACATCATCTCAATTGATGTCCTAGTTTGGTCTCACTATATACACCTTCGTCATCACGAACTACGAGGCACATGTAACGTCATCTCAATTGATGTCCTAGTTTGGTCTCACTGTATACACCTTCGTCATAACTAACTACGAGGCACATGTGACGTCATCTCCATTGATGTCCTAATTTGGTTTCACTATATACACCTTCGTCATACCCAACTACGAGGCACATGTGACGTCATCTCCATTGATGTCATAGTTTGGTCTCACTATTTACACCTCTTTTATTGTTCGTAATCAAAAGTTCTACGTCACTGCATTCCGAGTAACAAACAGAAATATTCCCATGCTGAGCTCAAGAGCCGAATTGACCCGATCTTATTTAAATATCCTCAAATGTGGTTATTAGCAGGATCGGATGCATTTAGATCCTAACCAGTTTTGGATTGCAGTGGTGTAAACATGGCTTAACCGATTGATGCCCAAATTTTATTTGGGTATTGATACTGATGGAAAATAGATCATGTACGGGACTGACACTGAAAGTGCACTTAAAATTTAAAAAAATTGTAATGTCGGTATTTTACGGACCAAAAATCAAAATATCCCGTATAGGGTGCCGTAGGCATGAATGGGGGTGTGTTTTCCGATATTGAGAAACAAGTATTAAGTGATCGTTTCTATCATGTTCTTGTCTAATAATATCACAATTTTTTTCTTTTTTGGCTTTTTTAATTGTCTTGCTTTAAAAAAATGATTTACTCCACTACTTAATTCTTAAGGGGACGGTTAGGGGGGTCTATTTTCGTATTTTTAGAGTGTAAAACAGTGTGGAAATGCCATCCGTAGATGATTTAGCCGCTCTAACAACTTTTTAAGTCCCTTGCATTTACATGACAGTAACAAAAGCTGGTAGACAAGGGGTGTAGTTAGGGAATAACGCCCCCTCTAATTAAATTTTGCCACCTCCCTGTCACCAGGTAATTTTATTTAGTTCGGCATACCGTCAGCAAAGTCTTCAAGTCTTTGGTGGTTGTTTAGCTAGCTATGTAGCGTAGGTTAATAACACGTTTGTTGTGTAGGAAGGTGCACAGATTGACTTCAGTACAACTTTGATTTCTGTTGTGTTTAAAGTATTGCAGACTTGCCAGTGGAGGTGAGATAATTAGTTTTTAAAGCTTTTAGGAACTTCTCGCTTCCCTGCCTTGTCGTGATTTAGTATATGGTGAATGAGCAATTTCATGGCAATTTCCTCAGGCTTACAGTCTAGTAGTAAGATAGATGGCTTATTCATTATGTTAACAATTTTCTGTTTTCCTTTAAGGTATATAAATTCTCTGTCGTTATAACAAGGCTTGCTGACATGCTGAACTGTAAAATTGCTGACAAGTAGCTGCAAAAGAAAGTTTTTATTTGATGCCCACATCAATATCAATCAAATAGACTGGAATGTTGTAGTTCGATAATCACTGCTAAACAAATGTGCCTTCGTGCCTAAGCTCAGTGAGCGTAAATTTAACAAAGTGAATTATCACCCCAAAACTTTATGATGCTCTGTAGATACCCAGATTCAAATGAAAGCGAATGACAGGGGATTTTGAGGGATTTCTATATCCTCTCCCTTGGACTAAAGATACACAAGGGTTTTTTTTCTCCTTCCCTTAAATTTACTACCCCAATTAAAGAAGTGCTGTCAGAAAATCCACCACACTTGCTGTCAATACTCCCCTACAACCCAAAAGGTAATTGAGGTTCCAATACTGTATCAGAAGAGTCACTCAAGTCCCTATCTGCCTTCTTAGGATTCATCAACCCCTCCCCCAAAATTCTTGTCTCAAGATACAGCTATCTATGGCTTTACTAACTTTACTAAAACAGTTGCAATGTCAGGCTCCCAAAATTTCAAGAATAACGACTCCAACCTTCCACTCCACTTGGTTAACACAGCCAGTGGTTGCTTCGACTGCCATTTTGGTTTTTCTGCTATGCGCAATCAAACCGTTCTTTGCATGGATATCATTGGCAACAGCAACAACAGTAGATAGCTTCCTTGTCCCTTGTGACATCAATTTTGTTCCTTGTGACATCAAAAATTGCCTCGTTCTGGTAGAACTTCATTAAAGAATCTTGTATATTGACTTACAGGTGCACGTACGGCAAAAACCATTATAGCAGGTCGATTCCTCCAGACAAAACGAACAAAATATCAAAAAAATTCTGACCACTTGAGGTACTCTTTAAGAGCTCAGAGGTTTCCTGAATTTAGAAGCCAAGCCACACTCAATGTTCCATCATTTTGCCCGAAATGCCATTGAAGAGCTTGCAAGTCACCTGGGTAAATGGTCTCTCATAGATCCCAGTAGCGATGGCACTATCACTGAATGGTCTCTCAAAGATCCTAGTTGCGATGGCACTATCACAGAATGGTCTCTCAAAGATCCTAGTTGCGATGGCACTATCACAGAATGGTCTCTCAAAGATCCTAGTTGCGATGGCAATATCACAGAATGGTCTCTCAAAGATCATAGTTGCGATGGCAATATCACAGAATGGTCTCTCAAAGATCCTAGTTGCGATGGCACTATCACAGAATGGTCTCTCAAAGATCCCAGTTGGGATGGCACTATCACAGAATGGTCTCTCAAAGATCCTATTTGCGATGGCAATATTACAGAATGGTCTCTCAAAGATCCTAGTTGGGATGGCACTATCACAGAATGGTCTCTCAAATATCCTATTTGCGATGGCAATATTACAGAATGGTCTCTCAAAGATCCTATTTGCGATGGCAATATTACAGAATGGTCTCTCAAATATCCTAGTTGGGATGGCACTATCACAGAATGGTCTCTCAAAGATCCTAGTTGGGATGGCAATATCACATGCGATGCCGAACATAACACCCCTGTAATATCACTAATTTGTTTACTGATGCTAATAATGCATTTCCACAGCTGTGTCAGTTGTATATTTCCCCAAATTCCAGCATTAATTACATAACTGTCTCCAAGATTAATTCTAGTGAATTGAGGATGTGTTCTTATGTAAGTCTCGGCAATATTGGTTAGCCAGATGTTGTGTTAAACAGCTGATTCAATTTCTTCTTAAATGGAAAGCTTTCGTATATCAAACATTCCACCACTTTCATGAAACAAGCAGCTGCGCTGAAAAGGTTCGAAAAGAAGTCGTGGCTAAAACGGAAAATTTGTTCAACTGCACACAAATATATATATATACCACAAGTAAATGGTGTAAGACGTCAAAATCTTATTATCCTAGGATGCGACAACAACTATCGCCAATGCTCAAATTTTTAAGCGCCCCCAAATAAACGCCGACCTCTTCCAAACATGTACTCCTCTACACACATCTCTTGTAGGGATCATTGTCTAAGTTGAAGTCTGGTAAGGAGGGTAGTTCCCAGACCTTTTGACGTGAGTTATTATTGAGATAATAAAAATAATTAGCTTTGACGAATGAACTACATTATTACAAACCAATAAGGGGCGCGGGCGACTCGGCTATAGTCCGGGGCTCCGCACCTCAAAGGCACCCCGTGTTTCCACAACACATTTTCATAAAAAGGCTTATGGCTAAGACGGCAAGCTTGTTCAGCTGTTGTTAAACTAAACAGACGTTAAAATAGCCCTAAGTTAAAAATAGTATATAAAAACATTAAAACTGAATTTGGGCTCTATGGCATTAAAGCTTAGTCTTTATAAGCCTAGAAATTGGTTGTTGAGCTTTAACATGAAAATTTTAGAGGAGCACATCCTGATCACTGACTCCAGGGTCAGCTTTTATCTCATGAACAATGAGATATATGTTCATAAATAGTGAAAGAATTCAAACATCTTGTTGGAATATCAACACATTGGGCTAATGCAATTTCCAAGAGCATATAGAGCGGCAGCCTTTTTTTATAAGGCCATTAGTCTTTGTACCTCTTAATAAAAATTCCTGGCTAACATTTTGAAAGAGCTCAGATCTTTTATTTCTGAAGTACAGTACTCTTGTTCACAGCCTTAATTTCATATTTCTTAGTGATGCATTACAATTTTGGCAACCTCTATTGTATGGTTTACTGTGTTTAACATAAGTCCACCACATATCTTTCAATAATACATTCATGTGATCAATAAGCTAGCATTTATACTTTTGATAGGATGTCCGAGAAGATAAAGTTGGCAAATACCAAAAAACGTACCTGTTACAAATACCAAAAAACGTACCTGTTAGATATATAATTGTTAGATGTATAGCAGCATTGAAAATGTCTTCACTTTTTCCATCTCCAGGTCACATATTTAAAAGTGATTAGTGACATACAAATTAACATCCAAAACTTTGTCTTCGTTTAATGTAAGAAAGAAGAAACTGAATTGTTCTGACAGAACACCTGCTGGACTATGCAATTCATTGGCAATTGGGTTTCCAGCTGTTTCAAGCAATTTTCATGAAGAATTGATCAGTGAACACGTTCTGCTTCTGGGAGTAAAGTTCTTTGAGAGCAGTAAAATCTTTCAAGTAGAGTAAAATTGAAAGATGATAGCATTGGTCACTACTAAAACTTGATAAAGCTACAAGGTAGAAATTTTTCTTTAACAAAATCTAATAGGATAGGTAAAAAAAAGACCCTCAAAATTGCAAGAGGAACATAAAAGAGTGTCTGTGCCCCATGTAATATTTCACTAGGTACGTATATTAGTAAGTGCAAGCATTAATAAGATACAGTCCAGTTTCGTGAACCCATTTCACTGCTTTGTATCTGTTCTTTCAAGATAAAGTTTATAGGTTGAATCTCTTGAAAATAGATTGACTGGAGAATGCCAAAGATCCATGGGTCATTTTAACACATTATTTTTATTCTTCTTCAGCCGTAGTCCACAAGGGGACATAGGCGCTTCCTATTTCTGTTTCATGCAGTATGATGTACGCTTTCTAATTCACTCCCTGTCCACTCCAGAATGTTATCGATCCAGCACTTGCGTCTTCTTCCTCTTTTGTTCTTTCCTTCTGGTTCACCTTCTATTATAGCAACTAACAAACTGTCTCCTTTTCATTGACAGCAGGCCTTAACCGATTGATATGGCAAGTGTTAACACTACCATTAAGCATCTTCCAAAACTGAAGCCAACGGCTTTACTTTATACTTCTTCACATGATATTGCTCGTAAACTTGTGTCCAAATCCAAGGATTCAATATGAGAAGTGCCTGCATGTTCTAAAACACTTACCTGCCGCGTTAATAAAGCCATCGTGAGTTATTGCAACTAAGTGTAATTTTCATTGCTATTAGATACCAATACTATATATGAATGGATTGAAGTTGTAAGTCTGTTGACCAACACCAGACGCGTGTTCAAAAGTTGAGTTGCGGAGAATTTGATAAATTGTCCGTGAAAGAACGCCATATTATTTATTACTAGTTGGTAATCACAAAGCTTTTAAACTCACGTTGGCGTAAAAGATTGATGCTTCGCTTTATGTAAAGCTGCTCCCATTTGACTGATGGGAAAACCCTCAGTAATCGGGAACAGACAAACCTTGCATTACACAGAAGTAAACTGCGTATACATTTTCGTGTAACACTGCCCTCGGCATAGACTGAACTTGGCTAACACTTTCCTCTGGGTATCCGTAATCCTATCGAGCCTTAAAGCGATTTCTTGACCGAAGTTACAAAGTAGGGGAGCTATCGAATCATACCTTTATCAGTATGTTAGTCAACCATAAAAATGAGAAAAATAAGCCAACACTCAAAAATGAAGCGTGGCCTTAAATTCAAACTAATTGAGCTGTTTTTTCAGCGACTTACACCTACTTTCTTGGATTACTGTGAAAAGTGCTTTTGGTAATGTCAGATTGATATTATGTCGTAACAGAATTGCCAGATTCTTTCTCACGTATGATTAGTTTGTATATTTGATGCAATATATACTGTACTATTTATAAATTTGTATGTAAAAAAGACCTTAGCAGGGTGGCTTACAATCGAGTCAAGACATCTATAGTTTTGTACGAATGACTAGTTTTACTCATTATTTGACGCCGTGAAATCTTAGCACATGGATGTTTTTTCGAGTCTGTAAAGTTTATGCAACAATACTGTAATATACATAAATATTTAGTAATAGAAGAATTGTAGTGAGGCATATCGAGATTTTACCGTGGTGTTTTGATGCATTGATAAAATGTTATGTGTGAAATTTAGATTTTCGTAAGGAGATTTGCCAACAAAAAAGCATTCAACTAGAAAATCTCATTTACCCCCTTAGTATACTTTGGACCCCTCTAGTACCCCCTGTCTCAAATTCACCCCATTAAAATCTCAATAACCCCCCTGGAGAAACAACACTCTAGTATACTCTAAAACCCGTATGAAACAGATCAGCTGAGAAGATGATGAGAACTTTTATTAATCCTTCGTCGTTACTTATTCATGCTTTGTACTTTTGCAAGACACTGATTAGTGAAAGTAACTCCGAGGGGGATTTAAAAGATCGTCGAGTGACATGATTTGCATGGATTTGTCTTTCAAAAATCAACAGGAGGCAGCTCTCACTTGCTGAAATATACCATCCGCTTTCACATTAACAGTCTGTGACGTGTCAAATATCCAAGAGAAGCGGTGTTTAAGATTGCTTTAACCGTATGGTAGACTTTTGATGTGTCTTTGCCACACTGAACAATTACAAACAAAATGTTGAATATGACAAATAAGACAAACATTACATGAGGAAATTGAAAAGGAGAACGTGACCAAATTACCTTTTAACTTTGGTAATGGCATTTCAGGAGAACTTCGCCGAATTTGCCGAAATTTCTCAACTCGGCATAGTTATTTAACACGTTGTTAGCTAAGATAATACCAGTTTTGATATTGTCGATATCTTATAGTACTTGAAATTTTCTGGATGTCAGTTAGTTAGAATGAAGTCAATAAGATCAAAAGCCTGTTGACTGAAATAAAAACGACAATGTACCAAGCACAAACTAAAACAAAATAGGGTTATTTTTGTATCGTGGGGAGGCAGAAATTCTACTATCAATTCCTATTGGTGGGATGGGAGGGCAAAATTTTGCAATATTCTTGTCCAAACTACCACCATATAGTATTCACGTCTTCCGCGAAGAAACGCAAAAACATAAAAGAAATGTGCAAATGGAAATTTATTGGGAGAAGAAACAGGGTAAAACATAGTCACCAGGAAACGAATATACCGTTGTGCTTTCTATGTCTTTGCTGCGTGCTTGCAATATACTTAATAGACAATCAAGATTATTGCCCACGAAATTCAACGTATTACTAAGACTAGAGAAAACGTGCAGTAATACTAAGACAAGTGCAAATATCTAGCTAAAAATGGTAGGCCATAGGGGGGAGGGGGGCAAATTTGGGGCATAAGATATTGTAGAAATTATCAAGTTCTTAAATACGTTTTGGCGGCTCATTTAAGGGAATCTTATACAATAAACCGGTAAGAAAGCGTTGAGATAGCAGCAAGGTTTGCGTGATAATACCATCGGTCATTTTACGTAAGACTTAAGATATACAATTCAATCAGGGCGTCCCCGGGGTCGAGGATGTCCCGCCTTCAGCAGCACGTTTCGCCAGAGTCCGCCACTAGTCCCTGTCCACCGTTCTTCGAATCGCTTGCAGCATCGTGGAGTTCGTCCACTCTTTCACGTCGTCGATGTACTGTTGGCACGTTCGCCCATGCCTCCTCTTCCCTGGGGGATAGCCGGTTATCAGGCCGCTAGGTAAGCCTCTACCGCGGCACGCACCATGACCAAAGGCATCTTAGGTGAATGTGAAAAAATAAATTTGAAACCAGCCTACTTGCCCCCCCCCCCCCCTCCAATCAGCTTTACCTTCCCCCGTCCCTATTCATAAAGTGCTTCACTTAAGCCCATAGCCACTAGCAGGCTATTGGGGGCTAACTATCTACATTTAGTATCAGCTCCTAAAGTTCTCGCGTCAAATTTAAACATCTACGACTTTTTTTAATGAGTTGCAATATCAGCGCTTCCCCTAACCCTCAATTATAATTTAGAACTGCATCAAAGTTAAGTATAGCCTCTTACAATTTCAAACCTCGAGTCTGGTTTTACTGCGATTTCGCTTTTGAAGCTTACAATGTTCATAATCTATTAGGAATTAACCCTTTGCTGAGAAACTAACTGTAACGTAAGTTCCCAGGTACATAAGTGTCTTCTGATCATTGTTGTGTAGCAGGGTGTTTGACATCCTTATAATCCAATCCATATATTACATTTCAGATACAAATAGTGTGATATTCCGTTAGTAAGAAACTTAACCTGTTTGACAGCAGCTGTTTTATTTGTATTATTGCTTGTTAGCTAGTTTCTAATTGGCGCCTATGTCTGTTAAAAACTAAGATGCAAGAAGACTGAAAACAAAGAATTTAGGAGAATAAACACTCTGAGCCCTTACTGGCTCTATAAAGTGTAGTAAGTAACCTTTGAAATATAAGAAATCCAAAAACACCATTTTCAAGCCTATGATATCACGTTCACGAACATAAACGATACGTTTTAAAGGAAAAATGTATCAATGTTACAAGACGACAAAATTTCAATTAACTTACTAAAATTTCAGTAAATTCATTTGGTTTTAATGATTATTTTCTAGGAGTAATTACAAATGATTTTTCATGTGAAACCTTTCAATACATGTATATTTACGATCATGATTTAATAATGTTTATAATGAAGCATAATCAAGTCATCATGAACACCTGGTTCCAGAATCACCCACGACGGATTTACACTTGAACGAGCCCTGGTGATAGGGTCGAGAAATCAGATCAATTAC
Source organism: Alatinidae sp. Z8VKAUB7J3 (assembly GCA_010016025.2). Taxonomy (NCBI): domain Eukaryota; kingdom Metazoa; phylum Cnidaria; class Cubozoa; order Carybdeida; family Alatinidae; species Alatinidae sp. Z8VKAUB7J3. The sequence continues at coordinate 79,457,244 of JAAAKM020073195.1, read as the reverse complement.
ATCACAGTGAACCATCGTTTTAGAAACGGTGTCACATCATGTAAGACCTATCCAGGTGCTGAGTGTGGAAGTGATCACAATCTACTCGTCATGAATTTCAAATTTCGTCTGAAGAAACTTTGAAAACCAAAGCCGCCACTGAAGTACGATCTAGTCTCTCTGAAGCAGCCAGATGTCCGACGCAAATACGTTGAGGCTTTCCAAAAAGCAGCAGTAGAAGTCGAGACTCCGGTGGCCGATATGGACGCCGAACAAGTATTCATTTGTTTCAAAGAAAATGTCAACAAAGCCGCAGAAAGCAGCATTCCTAATTTTGGTTCAGATGGGGGGGAAACCTTGATGTAGTAAGATGGGGGGAGAAGGCCAAATGGGGGCAATAGGTGTCAGATGGGGGGGAACCAAACCTGGCAGACGCCATGGACTCAGATTGCTTGTTGTTAACAAAAAGCTTTTGATTTACCTTACTGCCCAGTCATTTCATTTGAACAGTTTTTGAGCTGGTTATTTCATCCCAGTTAGGTGTGTCTGTTCGGATGTGTGTTTTCACAATTTTTCTCTTGGTCACTGGGGTTTCTTCTTACATTGTGCTTTTGGCACCGGCACAATTGCAGATGGTAAAATGTAATTATCTGTCTTCTCAATGGTCAGATCAAGCTTACTGACAATGGAGTAGTCAGCATTAGATTTGTCGTCATTGATTATTACCAGATTTGTTGTTTCATCTGCTACAATATCCAAGTCAGTGAATATTTGCCTATTAAATGGATAAATGCCAGCTTTACTAAAGCTAGCAATTGAATTTGCTGATGTCATAGAAACATCTGTGCCTGGCATACAAGTTGAGGAATGTGGTAAATTGTAACAGTTCTTCCAGGGGTCAAACACAGGCACACATGCATTGCTGAATTGAAGCCAGTTTTGAAAGGGCCGAATACGGATCTATCAAGAGGCTACAGATGATGTGAGGTGTGGGGTGGGATAGTTAACATTACAATTCCATGCTCTTTAGACAAATCAATAACATCTAGACTGCAGTGTGAGGAATGATTATCCAGAATCATCAGAACAGGTTCTGATTTAATGCAGTGCACATGCTTAATGAAATGATGCATGTACTCAATAAAGGCTGACTCATCAATCCTGCCTGACTGTCTAGCTGTACTAATGGAACCAGGTGGTGCTCCATTAATAAAATGTTTTATATAATTCATCCGTGGAAAAATTAACATAGGTGGGAAACACTGTTCTGTAGCAGAGAGAGCATAAACGACAGTCTCAAGGCAACCTCTCTCAGCTGATGTTATGCTGCCAACTTGCTTCTGTCCCTTAGCTGCAACTACTGCTGTGGTTGTTGTCCAGCCAGTTTCATCCACATTATAAATTCTGCAAGGACTAAAGTTGTACTTGACCATTTGGTTGGCAAGTTATCAAAAACAAGTCAACAATAAGAACATAAGAACGAGTATTTTCATTTTCTTTTATAATTAAACACCACAAGTAATAGATAAGTAAATTGCAATTCACTTATCTATTACTTGTGGTGTTAATTTTCAACAGAAATTGACAATGCTTGTTCTTATGGTAGTTAGGGGCAGGATGGTCACATGCCCATCTTACCCCAAACCAAGATGCCCATCTTACCCCAAATGATATTTCTGAGTTCCACCCATGTGGGCAATTTTGACAAAACCTATAAGCGATTTAGAATGTTGAGAAAAAAAGGGTATAAGAAAAGTTGCATCTCAAGACAATCAGTTTATAGTTTTGTCTGTCTAACACTTGCCATCGATTATTGCATGATATAAAGTTGTCAGCTTGTGACTAGCAGACAGCTGTTTATCCACCTTTTGCAGTCAATTCGCATCATCACTGAGATTAAATATGCAAATCCACTGAAGATGAAAATAGATAGATTCTACTTTTATACTCTTCCTGACAGCATGACAAGGATATCAATAACGACGATAGGCACCAGTGAACGTTCTTAATAGAGCTGTCCTTGTTAGCTTATGATCAGAGCTTAGTTTGTGAATCGTGTATTCTTGTCTGATGTAAAGTGGTGCATATTTTTTTGCAGTGGAGTGGCTGGAAATTTAAGGAATTTGTTCAATAATTTCAAATGAAAAGTCAGGCAACACAAGAAATTATGTATCAATCAAATTGTGCAAATGGGTTTGTGATATCAGAACAACAATTCGGAAATATTGCCTTACACTGAAGTTTAAGACATTATGGTTGTATAGATGATAGAGTTTATCATGTCTTGAATCGCTGTCTTTTTGCCACTTTTGATTGGGAAAACAGCCAAATTATGGACACAGCCACCAGAGAGATCAAAGAAACTATCCACACTTTACACCAATACAGCCATATCAACAACATGTCCTACTTACTTCCAGAAATATGGTATACAGCCATTAAAAAGAAAGCACAACAAACACAAAAACGGCATAACGCCCCCTCCCATCCTATTTCTATCCCATATTCCTCGAAGGCCCGAGACTCAACCTCATTAAGACAGCATCACAATTCAAATCCGGCAGCCTGAAGATGGGACAGCAACTCAAAACATGACAAACTCTACCATCGATGGCAGTGATTGAGTCGAAGAGTGTTAGAATATTCAAAACTATTCTGGTTGTAATTTAAAGTCCTTGTGTATCCCAAGAGGCATATTTGCCTCAAATCGGAGGTCTCTATTTAGTATTAAAGCTGTATTTGCGTCTGCTTTCAAAATTGCATTGATACTTCTTAAAAGATTGCACCGTCGTTACAAGCTCAATCAACTCACCTATCTGTAGTAATAGAAGTTTCAGGTCATGTTTCTTCATTTTGACTAATATACACTGAATACTCTCTCCAATGAGGAAACTTTCAGCATAGTCAATTGACTCAAATGAAATAAAGTTATTAAATTTGAAAAGTTGGCTTGTGGTACAAAACTTGAATATTGCTTTGTGTAACGGATTCATTTTGCTAAACGTTTTCGCCATACACTGATCACAGCAATCGTATGGAGTGAAATGAGAAAGTTATCTTGTAATTAAATTGCTGAAGAGGCTTGTCTCCTATTGTAATCAGTAGAATATTTGCGAATGGGCACCCAATCGACCTACAACTTTCTTCGTAATATGTCATTTTCAAAAGTTAAATTTTGAGGGCGGGATGGGATAACTTCAGTGTTAGGCTGCTTGTTACATTAGTGTTTTCAAATAAATCTTTGGAAACAATCATGTAGAACAAAAATCAGTTATAAGTTATTAGATAGCAAGGCCTATAGTTGGATCGTCGTATCTAGTTCACTTTCTATTATTGCTGAGGGAGACGTACTTGATTCATAGTTCAAGTCGACAGTGTCCAGTAAAGCATATCGTTGTCTTTGATAAAATATCGTGGTTTATATGTTTAGCAGTTACACAAACGAACAAACGAATTGCAAAATGTTTTGACGCGTGGCCGTCCAAATAATGGCATCTAAAATGCTACTGTACTATTGAAATGTCAATGAATGACCTTTCTTAACAAGTTGGATTATTTTCCTTTGAGAATGCATTAAACATCAGCAAGAAGAATGTTATTAGCAATCTGAGAAGAAAATAAGAGACAATAGGTAGAAACTCATGACCCATTCGTATGCTCAATTAACAATTTCTATTGTTTGTTGATCGAATACAGGGAGCTAAATTACTTCCTTTAAACAATGGCAATAAATAGGCAAGCAAGAAAGAATTCAATAGGAAGCATTGGCTAAAAAAATTTTATTTGTATACCTGACAACTTTTAACATACAGACAATAAAAGTAGTAGACGTGTACCTGATTTCCTCAAATACAGCTCTTGAAATTTGTAAACAGTTGAAACTTTTAAAAAGAGTTTGAACCTCATCTTTATAAAACATGTCCATTTAATAGCATATTAATAATACTTTATATGCTTCTTATTGAAATTTAAAACGGTTTTAACATATCATCGATAAGTAATTTTTTCAAGGCGGCTGATAACGTTAAAGCGCACTCCAGGCTTAAGTTATCATATACGAGTTACCACTTACACGAAGGCTAATAATACTTGGTTCAAACTCACACTAAAAATCTTTACTGTTGGTTTATCAGGCGATAAACGCTTTCTTATACTGAGCCAGCGCCGGAGATGGCCAAAGAGTTTTTTGGGTTGTATAAAGTGTTGAACCAAGAAAAAAAACTTATAAAAAAGGGGCAGCCAAATTTGAAATGTTCTACCTGAGCCGATTCCAAAGCGCCAAATTATGATACTTGAAAACAATGATAGATACCCTAGCTGAGAAGTAAATTTCATATGAGGGCGGACCTGTTCACTACGACCGGCTTCGATCCTGTTCTGAGCAATAAAGCATGGGAATAGCAAGTCTCTCGTGACATTACTAATACATTACTAATACATTACTAATACATTACTAATACATTACTAATACATTACTAATACATTACTAATATTTGTTGCCACTTTCCAACCTTATTAGTTTGATACTTCACTAGTTTGGATTAGGACCAAGATTGTATGAAAGGAATTTGGAACAAAATAGGTAAGGTGGCTTTATTTATTTTTTGATGTAAGCACTAGCGTTTTCGTTCCCCGTACACTACCTACACGGTGAAGATTTTAATAACTTTTTCATTCTCAACATTCTGTAGCCTCAACAGAATCCCCTGTACTCCGTTCTTACGAAGCCTTTGAATGATTCCTTAAAAGCAAAATGAATTTTACTTCAATCGTAATATTTATCGAATCTGTAAATTTGAGAAGGGTAGATGGTGCTACTTTAAGTAAAAACTAATAACATATCATATGCTGCAGATATTCATGTACTTTGGAATAATTATTTAAAAGGAGTGACCGGGAAAGCAGACTGAGAGGCTGGAAGACAGTAAGAAAGGGAGAAACAGGATCTTCATCATAGTGCTCATATATGTAATACGTCTCGATGTGATAAAACGTTGTTTTTGAATTCAGTTATTAATGTTCAACCAATAACATGTCTGAGTGAAAGGCGTTGGGGGTACAACGTACATCATCCATCACTGACAATGACAATGCTTCTTGGCCGGCCTCAATTAATATTTTATTACTTATTTTGAAACCAGAAATAAAATATTCTGCATCAACGTATTCTTCAGACACGTGGCGTTGGTCCAAAATTCTCAGACCTGCTTATGTCAATTCAGAGGACTTTAGCGATGCCTAAAGTAATTTTGGCGCCACCGTCACCAAACCGCTCTGCTCGCGTTTAAGCCTTGTTTGCGATCTGCCATCGTACTAGAATGAATATGTTTGGAGGAGGATCCTTCGGTGTAGCACCATGCCAACCAAAAGTGGTTGGACAGCTCCAGCTCAGCACTGAAAGACAATGCTATGGCACCATTATAGGTCATACATTTATGACGCAACAAAAATTTTACCGTCTGCCGGAACTCATTTTATCGCGATGTCAATTCGAAAACATTACATAAAAGTAATAATAGTTTACGGCCGACGAGTTTAAGACGCCACGCCTCCCTAACTTTTCACATTTTCATCTCAGTTCAACCCAAGCCCTCGAGTGACGTCATGGATTAATGACCACATACATATAATTGTAGACTACTAAGATGATGACTTCACAAACATCTCGTCGTGAAAATCGATTTCTGACTGTATCAAAATGACTAAACAACCACCCCCCATTTAATAAGTTTTGGGGATTTTTCCAACCCCCCGTTTATTCCACCCCCACCCCGTTTCTTTAATAAGTTATGAGCTGAAATGTGTAGCCGCGGGCCTACTAGCACCAACTCCCCATGTAAGATAGGGTTAACAAACTAAGATGTGAATACATTGCCCTTAAATAAGCCGTTGAGCAACTAAAGAGGGCATGATACTGCTGTGGCATACGTTTTTAAGTGATAGAAACATCTCCACTAAAATGAAATTTCACACTGCAATCTCCTTTGCAATTGGCTACCGGAAATCATCATTCATCTGTATTTTGAGGCACAGAGAGAGAGAGACTAACACAGCACACGTTTTTGATTATGTTGAGTTGCCATTCCATAGGTTGAATTTCTCTGGCTTTACATACAGTTCCATGACGCAAATACAAGGTGGGCACTCTTAAATTATGAAAGGCAAGTGAAGAGGGGTTGCCTGCGTCTGAAAAACTTGAGTGACGTCTGATCACGTCAATCAAAACGCATAAAAAATTGATGAAAGGTATCTTTGGATCTTTGGTCACATGATAAATTAATATTAAAATATTATGACGTCATCAAACACTTTGATTACCCAATTCCTCACCATAAGTAAAATTTGAAATTTTCTCAACTTTTCTCCTGAGTTTTTCCCTCCTTCTCAATGTCAAGTGGGCAAGTCTGTATCCCGAGTTAAATATATAGAGAGGCTATTTAGAACTTTGGGGCTTTGACATTGTAAATGCTTAAGGAAAGGCTATAGCCGTTTTAATCGCCACAGAAAAAATTGGAGGGAAGGGGGTTTTGCTCTTTATAGCCTCCCGTGACTACGGGTCTGTCAATGGGCACTTTTAATGTTCTCATTAACGTCTTCATTACCTGCTTCCCTCAGAAGTCATATTTTTATTAATGCACTACTGTCTTCTCCAGCTTCTGATTAGCAGCGTCATCTTCTTAGTTTGGATAATCTTCTGCAGAATTCAACAGCATTTATTATCAAACTTTATAGCATTATTATCACCAATTCTTCGCCTGGTTTTCATTTTACAAGTGCATTAAACAAAAAAGAAATTGAAATCAAACGACATGCTAAGTCTGCATAAATGAAACTTAAAATAGATTATGATGTATTGTTAATCATCTATCGAGTTTGCCGAAGCCAGTCAAAAAGTTTAATTGAAACACTATTGGAATCCAATATGCTGTAAGCACTTGATATAATAACGAGAAAATTCAATTTGACCGCGTAGTGCAGTGGTGGCCAACCCGTGGCTCATTGTAGTACCAGCAATATTAATGTATTATCTCGAGTTATGCATACCATCTTAAAAGAAAATTTGGTATGTAATGCAGAACTTCAAATTACCTCAGGTAAGGCATTCAAATTTACAAACATTTGCCCCGTACACTGTTCATATTCTTTCGTATAGGTTCGTTTCCAAGTTACATGCCACTTGGTATGCCGCTTGCGACATGTCACTCCGGTATGAAAGTTCCCTAAGTATTTACCTTTCAGCATAAATCCGAAATCGAAACTACAATCAAGGTAACTTCATATTGCCTGAAAAGACGTGGCGATCATAGATTGAATTTGTGCGAAGTTAATTTTGTACTTAAAAGTTGTACAGTGGAACAGTTAGAGATTAATAATAAAAAAGCCGTTAGGAATACATTAGGCATTATATAGCTCTTTCTACATTAGCTACCCTCAAGGAGCCTGAGGGTAGAGCCAAGACAATTTTGTTACAGCAGCTTTAATATACAGAGTACACGAAACGAGCATCGTGAATACAATTTGGTATATGTACTTTGGAGTTTTGTTTTGGTAGCAAGGGATACTTTACAGAAGTGCGAAGTTTGTTTTCATTACTTTCATATGGTAGTATTTGGTCAGTATGAATAGATGTGATTGCTATTTACTGAGCCTTTGGAAAATGGCGTTTATCATCACATACCCGGGAGTCCTTTGCAAATTCATACCTTGACAGCGCAGCAGTAGCTTGCCCATTGGTGTCGCCAAGCAGTTCAATATCTAAACTCAAAGGACATTGAGTTATACGCATCCATGCAAACGCATGTATCTCCTGAGTTGTGACAGACATATGCCCTTCGTCAACTTAGAAAATCATGTCAAATCAGAAATCGGAAACTGTTCTTTATTCAATGCCCATTTTTCCTTTTACCTTTCGATAGCATTTTATTCTAATGACGTCCTACGGAAAAGCTTGAAATGATGTAGCTGTCTGTTTAGCTTAGTTATAATTTTTTCGTTATATGTAAGGGTATATAATTTTGATAGTTTTCCTATTGCTACTATGTTTCAGATTAGGTTTCATCGCGATAATTCAAGTTGGTACTAAACTTTCGGGTTTTGTAAAATTGAGAACGTGTAAGTTACTCTTTTTTTATTTGAGGTGCACAACGGATTCAACACTTGCTGTTGAACTTTAGCCCTTTTAAAAAGTGATTTACGAAAATCCAATTTTGTAGTATTTCATTTTCTCAGAGTTTGGGATTATGGAAAAAGTGTATCGCCGATTACTACTTACAATCATCATACAGAATTTTCAACTGGTGTTGACTTTAATGTTCATTGGGATGGAGAGGTGCAGTTATTTTACCGTTTGTTTGTTATCTTTAATTGATAATGCTCGCTTTGACCGTTGAGGTCTATAGTAGTTTTGAAATATTGTTACGTAACTACGAGAAACGCACCAAGCTGTGAAGGACATGACAATCACGTTCGGTCACATCAAAAGGAATCCCTTTCCTTGCAATTAAATGTAGCGTGTCGATTGCTTTGCATCAAATACGAGCCAACGTAACACTACACATCTTCACAAAAGTTGAAATTGCGGTCCACCGAGAACGGCGGATACCAGTGACGCCGATAAAGATGTCTTCTATACACTAATTCTCACTTACCTCTGGCCCTCGGTCCCCTTCTGGTCCCTGTCCTCCAGGTGGGCCAAGTGGACCCTGTATAAACAATATAAACAATTGATAACACAGATTCGAAGTAAGACCCTGCTAAATCTTTTAAGGGTTCGTAAAATTTCTGGTTCAGTATCTTAGTGGAGATAAGAGAGGTTGAGAAAAACTGACTGCAAAAAGTCTGGTGATTCTGTTTAGTATTACTACTTAGTAGCAGTGAAAAATCCAAGTTGGCAAAGAACTGCGAATTCGCACAAACATTATAAGTGCAAAAGAAAACAAATGTGTCTCACATAAGTATGAAAAACGTGGCAAGTGAACCTTTGGAAGAACCTTGAAAATTGTAATTACGGAATTACGTGAAATGTTACTTACGGGGACGCCTTTCGGTCCTCTCCCACCAGGTTCACCTGGGCTTCCCTAAAAAAGCAACAATAATAAACCATTACTTCTTATGTGGGTCACCAATCGTTACTACTGTCAACATGTAAGTTATCTTCCTCGATTCATATACACCCCAAAATAATAGGGTTACAGTATTTCCTCTTATTAGCGCTCCGGGCACTTATTCAAAAATTCATCAACACTGTGCGGCGTTAATTAGAGGCCGGCGCTTATAAAAAATTCAAAATGATTATCAGCTTAAGTTTGCAAAAATTATGAAACTTGCCTGCTTCATGAAAGATAAAAAATAATTCAGAAGCTTCAGAAACGTATTTTATTGTGTAATTACCCTTCTGTATGGTTTTTCCCCTTTTTCTAATTAGCGCCACTTTTTCTAGCTGCCGCACTTATCGGAGGAGGGCGCTAATTAGAGGGCGGCGCTAATAAAAAAATTTTACTTCAAGGTACTTTGAGGTCCGGCGCTAAAAAGAGGAAGGTATTCAGCTTGTGGAGGAAGATAAAAGCTAATTAAAGATCGAGATCTTCAGAGGCTAACCAAAGGCCGGCGCTAATGTGGCTTAGGTTTAAAAAGTCAATAAGTGATAAGAGAGTGTTGAGTGGTTATTAACATTAATGAAACATAATCTTAACGAATCATAAACTATCTTCCTGAACTAGTGCATAGAATAGGTGGAAACCCTTGTTAGTTTTAGCTTGAAACAAGACGCTATTGAACTTAGCAACATCAGCAGTATATTTGCCTTTATAGCCCTTCCTAAATGTAAACAGTTTACAGTCCTTCGACAAGGGTCGCTCGTATCAGAGCCTTTAATCACATTCTTTACCATTTGCAATCATAAAATAGTCTAATATCTTCATTTTTTCAACATACGTAGGTAATATTTAGTATGAAATCTGGGAGGATGATCCCATTGATCACCCCCCCCCCCCTAGCTGAAAAGCGGGGAATATATACTATCATTCTTCCTGTATTTATGCCCACGCTTGAAACTTAAAGAACAAGTACATCCGGGATCGAGCCAGTGTCTTTGCTTGGTCAACACCTTTAAAGTACAATCCCATATTGCATTTGTCAGCAGTCTTGGAGTTGATGTAGCAACCTCTTGCAAAGGATTACATTACCTATCAAAAATTCGATCCTTTCAATTTTGATGTTTACAAAATAATTTCTAACTGGTTCTTACGGTTTTTCGTAAATTTTAGATAAACTTGTGACCAAATCATAGATTCAAACAGTTCCTGTGGATGTAAAGAAGAATCTAGGTGCATCTTGAAAGTCGCATACAATTATTTCTGGTTGATAGACATTTATTGGTCTTGTATAAGCTTTGGCAAGGTGAAGAGTTGAATCTTTCGAAGAAGACCCATAAATTTGTAGTACCGTTAAGTCGGACCCTAGTCGGAGAAATTTTGGAATTTCTACCAATCTAAGGTTATGGCTAATCAGTCGAAAGTATTCGCTTCTCGGACTGTATTTGGTCTACCGGCTGTAGGGTGGAGACCACATCCTGGTTGTATGGAAAAGTTCAAATGCCTTTCTTTCTTGAAAGGAAGGTTACCAAATTTTATGTTCAAAAGAACAAATTGGAAAGTTTGGGACGAAGTTGTGTTCCTGTGAAGGATTTTACTTCAGGTTTTCGCATGCAATTATACGGAATTACATTTTGGTACTCTAATTTTATGCCTTTACTAACACAAGGCTGTCTGCTACGCGAAAATAAAGTTATGAGGAAGGTTCTGGTAGATTTCCTTGTTATAAAAGCGAATTCATGCAATGCCTTAAGGGTCCACAATGTATCTTTTTCTTGTCATTTCAGTGGAAATGCTGGCGGTTGCTTTGAAATAGACAGATCGCTTGGCAACGCAAGTATAACGAAGCTCCCCCCGAAGTCGTAACGAATTGATCTCGTCCATAAAGGGCACAATGGTCTGTTGCGTTTCCTCGTATTACAAGTGTTAGTGTTGCATGGACACTGAAAAGAGACAGAGGGGTCATCTTTGGTTAAGCTGAAGTAAGAAGGAGTTACCGTACTTAGTACCTCAAACAGGATTGGATCAGAATGAGAATAGGAAGGATGTCGCCTAGTATATTTAAAAACGATCATGGTGTCAACAAAACATTCTCACTGACTTTGCCGTCGGGGCTGCGATGCAGGAATAGCTCATCATCATCATCATCATCATCATCATCATCATCATCATCATCATCATCATCATCATCATCATCATCATCATTATGCGTTTAAGGTCCGTTGGACCCTCCAAGGGTGTTAGACCGTCTACTGGCTTCCCGCCTGCTGTGTTAATTTTGGTAGAGATGTCGACACGACAATAAACATGTTCTGGCAACTTTCTACAACTTATTTGGGATAAGGAAGAGTAGGTTTATATTTGCCCACAGATAGTAGGTTTCCTATCTCCGACAAAAGGAATACTTTCTACAAGGTCGATGAAATTGAACGGCTGCGTATTTTCGTTTTTGCAGCAGCAACCACTAATATCTTAGATGAACTTTAGTACACTAAAGATTAATACCCGATTTATGTAGATGTGTACTAGACTTCGCACACGCAGACATAAATATATAAGAATCAAGAGGCGCTTGTACCTGTTCATAAAAATGGGATTTTTGGGCGAATGCCTGAAGATGGTATCGGGTTGAACTAAAGCTTTCCATGCTCTTCGTTTTGGCCTGCGAAGCATTACCTACCATGGAAAATACAATAGGATAATACATTAATGCAAGTATCATGGAACACATTATAGCAAGAAACTTCATACGTTTCTGGCCCAATGGTAATAAAATGAATAAAAAAATCCACTCAGTTATGAACCAGTTCATCATCAGGCATTGGATAATGATTAGCAAAGGGTAAGACTGAGATAGTTTCCAAATTTCAAATTTTAAGACGGCATTATTGCTTAGGAAACCACGATCTGATCCGATTAGGAAAGCCCAAAAGATAAAAAAATAGAACGACGCTTAACTCTCTTGCACAATTTACGCAGTTTTTATAAAGATCATATATTCGAGGGCCAAGAGCGAATGCTTACGCTGCAAGTCCAAGGTTTTTGACACAACTGCTATCGGACTAACAACCTGGGAAAACTGCTTTTTGAAAAACGATTTCCATATAAGTGAGATTCGGGATCGAAAGAGAAGTCCATCGTCATCCAAAGTTTGGAACTTTGATCTGGGACAGTGTTTCTCAATGGGGGTCAAGGGACCCCCTCAGAAGGTATTTGAGAAAATCGAGACAAGGGGTTCTAAAGGGGTCTAGCATATAGCTAGGGGGTCCAAAAGCTAATGGCATGTTCCATTGCTTTTGTTACGTCGGAATGCCAAAAACAAACAAGGGGATAATAAATATTATCTCTGTTTACTAAATAGTTGCACATCTTTTCGTTTCATGACTGGTAAGCAAGTTAGGACTCTTTAGTGACTGTTTATTTCATGGTATACTCGTTTAAATATCGATGACTTGAAACAATGCCAAATTCCTGTCCACATAGGGGGGTACTTAAAAGTGACTGGGTATCTAAAAAGACGGGAGTGCGGCAAGGATATATGTTGTTACCAAACCTGTTTTCTTTTTGCAGTGAGAAGATCATGGAGAATGTTTATCATATGGAAGGTGTTAAAATCAGAAAAAAGAATCTAAATAAAGTAAGATATGCTGACGACACAGCACTTTTGGTAGGCACTGCAGAAAACTTACAAACGATTTTAGAAAACGTCACTGAAGAAATTGCAAAGATGCAAATTTAAATAAACTCCAAGGAGATATTTTATTTAACAGTAAGCAAAAATTCTAGTCCCGAATATCAACTGGAGGTATATGATAAGAACATAGGACAGGTTACCAGTTTTCGATATTTAGGTTGTATCATCACATCAGATGGTAGATGCGAGTGCCAAATAAAGAGAAGAATAGCCCCGGCAAAGAAAGCAGTTACCAAACTAAAAACAGTTCTGTGTAAAAAGAAATTTAAATTGAAAACAATGTTGAGGGTTCTGAAATGCTATGTGTAGTTTATTATAAAGTATAGTTGTAAAGTATGGATTGTACGAAAAGAATTAAGAAATAGTCTAGAGGCTGTAGATATCTGGCTCTTGCGTAGAATCATGGAGAGACCTAGTGACTAATGTTGAGGTGCTAAGAAAGGCGAAAACCTCACAAGAACTGTAAAGAGCAGTGAAAATAATCAGGTACAGTTGTTTAGACATATAATGAGGGAAGGACACCTAGCACGTAAACTGGTGTCTGGCCCACCAACATGAAGAAAATCTAGAGGAAGGCAAAGACAGACGTACTAAGACTCTGTCTTATAAAACAATATAAAATAAGAACTAAACAAGAGTTGATAAAGTTAGCATCAGATCGGAAAGTATGATAAAAAGTTATGATAGCTAACGTCTGCGAGGTCATAACACCCTAAAGAAGAAGAGGAATAGTTTATATATCATTGGTTTTCTTTGCATCTCAACACCGATTCCAAAAATAACAACAACAAAAAATGTCGGTTCTGCTTCTCTTCAACAACGCAACTTTTTCGTTTCACACCTTGTAACCAAGTTAAGACTCTTTATTGAATGTTTATTGTGCATTTTACACCAGTTGATAATCCCTGATTGTACTTCTTTGACCCAGGGGATACTTTGAAGTGTTGGAGGTGCGAGGGGGCTAATATATCATCGGAGGTTAAGAAAGATGACGTAAAGGACTTGTTTTAAATTGAAGCTGGTGATCTAGTATCTGATGTCTTACGTTCGAGAGTACTTGAGAGAAACTCTTCAACAACTAATGAGATCCCATTGCCACTTGTAAAATTATTACTGTAGCCACAGGATTAGTACGGAGGGAAAAGAAAACTGGAAATGAGTCAACAAAATTTCAAATTTAATTTAATGTTGAAAATACCTTGTCTTAAATAGAGTTCCTTTAAAGTAAAAAGTACTCGAATTGGTTTTTGGCAGGGAAACTGCAGTTTCTTAAGCCTCTGTTCTATGATACTAGTATCATAGTATCACAAACCTTTTGATATCGGAGAGCTTTTGACACCGATTAGCCTTGGATACCGGATAGCATTTGATAACGGATTTTGATACCAAATGGCTTTTGATATCAGATAGCTTTTGATACCGGATAGTTTTTGATACCAGATAGCATTTGATACTGGATAGCATTTGATACCGGATAGCTTTTGATACCAGATAGCAATTGGTATTGGATAGCATTTGATACCGAATAGCTTTGGATACAAGATGGCTTTTAATACCAGATAGCTTTTGATACTGAATAGCCTTTGATAATGGGTAGTATTTGACACCGGATAGCATTTAATACCGGATAGGTTTTGATACCAGATAGGTTTTGATACCAGATCGCATTTGATACTGGATAGCATTTGATACCGGATACCTTTGGATACAAGATGGCTTTTGATACCAGATAGCTTTTGACACTGAATAGCCTTTGATAATGTGTAGTATTTGACACAGGATAGCATTTTATACCGGATAGCTTTTGATACCAGATAGCATTTGATACCGGATAGCTTTTGATACCAGATGGCTTTTGATACCAGATAGCATTTGATACCGGATAGCATTTGATACCAGATAACTTTTGATACCGGCTGTCTTTTGATACCAGAAAGGCCTTTCAGTTACCCAGTGCCGGATAGCTATCTGGTATCAGAAATGCTCCTACAAGTGCGGTTATTAGGAAGTAAGTAGCTTTTGGTTCCAATTAAAGTTGGAATAATAACACGGTGTCCCGAAATTACCTTTGTTCTATTTCCTTTTACTGAGTATTAAAATAACCACCAATGACAACAGAATGTGAGTTTATGTTACCTCATTCTTAAGTAAAGCAGTAACACAATAGCAAAAGTGTATAGGGTACGTTTTGGTACCAAATGCGTAACGGAAAGCTATGGGTACCATGTGACTAAATGGCCTACCTGGTAAAAAGGCAGTCCAGTATCAAAAGCTCTCCGGTAGCCTGTAACCAAAACTCGATTTACCTTGCGTATTAAGTTTAAAAAGTTTAAAAAATATTCGGTAGTTAAGTAAGTGCGTATCGCCAGTGGGATAGATTATGTTTTTGACTGTAAATAATTGGATAATATCAGGGGCGGCTGGTGGGTAGTGTGCCTGTGTGCCCGACACACACTTCCCTATCTATCCCTCAAATTGATTGTCTGAAAATTTCTTTACTTTCTTTTCTACTTCTAATTTCTTACTCGCCCCCTCGCTCTCTCATAATTCATAAAAATATGCAATAGAACGCTGTTGTGTCTCCCCAAAATACCGCTTCCTTTGACAGAGCTTTTTCCTTAAGGGGGGCAATATCGTCCGCGTTGGGATACACTGCCCTAGACTAATGTTTATGTAAAACGTAGTACTAACGTAGCGTGTTTGTAAGTAGTTGTATCATTAAAAAATGTGTTTTAGCCGTGCACAAAAATTATTGTTTTCTTTGTATTTATTATCATCTCAAATATTTTCTTCTGTTTCACGTTTAATGCTTTACCTCCATGATTTTTGCTCTTTACTGGCTAAACCATTCTTGTTAGCGCCAGGAGGTCAGAGGGAAGCACACTTGATGAAAGGTGGTGCTAGACTTAAACTTAATTATTGGTTCTTTTACAACGGTCGCTATAATGTCTGTTCTCCACATTTAAATACGTTCCCGGTGCTCTGTGAGAGACCGTCCTACTGGTTGATTCAGGTGGGACACATTGCTTGTTTCTCCCCATGGTAGACCAAATAATGGGAATCACCCTTTGACACTCAAACGAACACTTTTTATATCAGTTATCCTATTCAATAACACGAGTGGCGGAAAAGTTGTCGCTCTTGTGACTGTTATTTTCTGCGACGTGTTTTGGTCGTTTTGTTTCCGATAAATTCATTGTGAAAGCTTTCTCACTTCACTCCATACGATTACTGTGATCGGTGTAAGGCGCAACGTTTAGCAAAATGAATCCGTTACTTAACGCAATACTCAAATTTTGTACCACTAACCAACTTTTCAATAATCTCGTTTTACGTACAAGCACTTTTATTGTGCGCTTTTCCGTAGCTAACAGCAAACAGATTGTATAATGTAAGATAAGTTTGCGTGTATGTGAAGGAGTTGTTTGAGGGTGAAATGTAGGGAGTCTTGAATGAATTGGGTAAGTACCATTGGTAGCTGGTGTCATTTCAATACTAAGATATCACGGGACCAAAAATAAATTAGCAGCTCCTATTTATGCGATGCAGATCGACACATCGAAACACAGTTGACGCTCTTGGGCCTTAACTGGCCAATTTAACGTTGTGTTATCCTTCTGATGATGTCACTGTTGTTGAATCCTGTGGAGGAGCTGCTGATTCCATTGCATATTTTTTCCGGTGTTTTTTACGTTTCTTTACGTGACATTTCAAGCTCAAAGTTGTCACCTCAGTTGTTGTAAATTTGGAGGACCAAGCTTTCCTTGTGCCTTCGTCTGGCACGGATCTGATTACAGCAAGAAATGTTTTAATGGACCTTTATCACACAAAAATCCAGAACGAGGCCGGACCCGCAAAGAGCTCGTCAGGCCGTAGGTTTCCTTTAACTCTTTCTACGCACGCGTAATCACGTCCTTCCACGTGATCTAGAATTCCAATTGACTTCCTACCATTTGCAGGGGTGTAACTAGAACATTTTGAGGGCCGGGGAGCTTATCAGAATTAGGGCAAGATCTCTCATATATAAATTTTTAATAAGCGACGAAGTCGTAGGAGTCCGTTTTATTGAAAATCAACCTGTTTTATACACTCTACGTCTAATATATATTTTTCTCTACCAACAATTAACAGCTTAATTTCTAAAAAAAATTAAATAGATTCACAGCATAAAAATTTAAGATGCGACTTGAGAATTACTAGAGGCTCAAAACGCTGATTGTTTAAGAATTACAAAGCTCATAAAAATAAAGACCAACTGTTAGCGTCTTGCGTTCAAGGGCAAAGCCTTCCTCCTAGTTGTGCTTAAGATGAGGGCACAATTTTCGGTAAAAAAATTAGGGCAGGGGAAGCCTCCCTTCCCTCCCCCTCTAGTTGCACTCCTGATTAGCGATGGCACGATACGAACGATACGATAATTCGTGTCCATGCTGTAAGGCTCTGTGACTAATAGTAGCAGAATTACAAATTCTTCGTTACTTTTTAATAGAAACAGTGTAATATACTAACCACTTTTGTCTCCAAAGTGACCATGAATCCAAATATCAAATAACAACTACCTCAGTTAATGAAGATGAATTTCTTATTGCAGTGCATAACTAGCCATTTTTGAGTGTCTGGAGTGACACGAAGTTATATTGTACGATACTTTATTTTATCCTTGGCCAAGACAAATTTTAAAATCGAGAGTTGTGTAATTCAGCTTACATTGCTCAATGGACGGATAGGCAATAGCTAGGTGGCTACACCAAATGTTTTCACTGTTCATCGTTTTGGTACTATCATACCAGAGAACTTCAACCTACATCAAAGATCCCCGGTCATGCAATTCGTATCTTTGGGTAAAATGTTTAAAGTTTCGGGTCAACGGAAAGCACAAATATTTTGTAAGGATCTCAAGGTATGAACCTATCATTTGACTCGAAATCATTTTTCCGGCAAATTTTAAGAACTATTCCAACGTCAGACATTTGCAGACAGAAGTTACAAGGAATCGTGTGGGAACGCGAGGGTTAAAGCAAGACAAATCGTTTATTAGAAACTTTGGCTGATCCTAATATTTTGTACGTGGCTATAGTGTACCCTTTGCAACAAAATGCCTTTTTAGTGCCGGTAGTGACCATAATTTAGACCAGTGATTTTCAATGGGGGTTCAGGGACCCCCTTAGGCGGTGTTTGAGATTTTAAAGGTGGTGAAATTAAGACGAGAGGTACTAGGTGGTCCAACTGATAAAAGTTTGCTTAATTTTTTTGAGTGATGGTACTTTGACTTCTTACTTAGAGCATATCTGTTGGAGACATTATTAGTTTCACATATTGTTGTTGCTTTGCTTGGAGTAAGTATACTTTGGGTAAAAAGGAGCATGAAAATTCCAGGGAAGTAATTTGATCGTTTTTGTATGTTAAAGCTTTTCGTCTGACACTGCTCAGAGTAAAATCATTAGAGCGAGATCTACAAGAGAAAATACTTTAGATTTTGCTGTGTTTTAGATAGAATTTATCAGACTATTCGAATGTTCTATTTGCATTTTATTTCAGGACCAATGAGTTTCAATTTAAGTTGTGTAGATTAGCCAAAATGCTCTATTAAAATATGGATTCATTAAAGCTACTTCGTTTACGTTTTATGTGCTATACTATAAACATAGTTTTTAATAGAGGCCAATTGTGGGAGATCACAGACAATAGTGAAAAATGATGGGACGATCACGATATTTGCGCAGAATAAGTTCGAGTCTGGTACATCACAGAAGCATATTTTTACAGTTTCCAGATAAAATTACCATGATCATTGTCAAACGTAGATGAAACAGAATATGTGAACAACTCTGTCGAAAGTAGACGACTTTGTCTGAAGTCAGCAACTCTGTTTAAAGTGGTGTATATTACGGCAGAAAATACGTGTCTAACGTAAAGAGCTGCCAAATTGACGGAGCATGAATCGGAAACTCCATCCACGCGAGCTGGATTTGCCACTCGGAGTGCTTTGCTATAGCACCCATTCTTCTGTGGAAGAAATAAATGAAAAGCTGAACAGTTTTAGAGGAGACTCTCTGGCACAAAAGATGTGAACGACGGCGATGTTGCCCAGTTAGCAAAAATTAATAACTTTGTTTACAAATTGGCAGCGAGTTTTGTAAGGTTACTGCCATTTCATACTAAACTGACACTTATTCATAGTCTCAGCCATATATTCGTAATCGATAATAATTGTTATAATGCTTAATTCAAATTTATTAAAATGAAGCACAGAGAGGGTCTTGGCTGAGAAACGTCTTGGCAATCAGCCAAACCATTTTTAACACTTGAACACAATATGGTAGCAAGCAGGGAAGTGTGGACGCGATTTTTTTGCCTTCTCGCCATGGGGGAAGCTTTATGTACTCGATGGATAAACTGCGAATCGATACTACAAATGTCATTTCCTTATTCTTGTTTCCATAGAGATGACTATTTTTTTTTTATCACTGCTGCGGATATGTCCATCCTAGTTAATTAATTTATTAGTAGGTCTTAGGCACAGTCCCTACTCTTAAATGTAGGTATGCAATCTTCATACGCAAACAAAATACTCTCGCTCTAAAGCTACCCCTATCCCTTGTAACTATTTGAGTCTGAAGCATCATGTTAACCAGTGCTTTAAGTACACAAAAGCTCCCAATCTCAACATTTGAGAATATGAAGCCAAATGATTATAACATTGTAGGTGCAAAGGAGAGTTCTTGAATTTAATGAAATGGGATATTTGTATAACATTTATAAAGTAATAAAAAGCACAAAATTTTTTACAGATGAACATAAATGAAACCCTCTGTAATTCTAAAGCAGCCAACAGACACTTAATAATATTGACAATGATATTAATATCATTGACATCAATATTATTGATCGTCTGTGGGCAATGATTTAAACGTAGAACAATAAATTGACAAAATCCGAAATCAGTCAATATTGATATTCTTGATGATCCGTCAATATTTCTGTATTGTTTGCTGCACAGGGTCGATATTGTACCCAATATTAGTCTGACCTTAAAATTTTCAGAGAGACACAAGGCAACTGAAAAAGATTTAATCGGTTTACACGAATGACTTGCTGCACACTCGAAAATATAAAGTTATGAGTGAAGTATAAGAACCAAGAAGAAAGAAGGAAAGTTTAAAGAAAAAGTTGAATACAGTCCGACCCGACTTTTGGAGGAAATTTAAAAAGTTTAAAGATTAAGCCAAATCCTTTGCTGGAACTGACAAGGTATACAAACCAAATGTATAGCGCTTAAATGCTCTAAGCCTTTTTTGTCCCATTTACCTTATTCCATCATATTAAAGCTGCGTATGTAATGAAGCCGCATTAAATTAAGCCGCGCTTTAATTGAGCCGCACTTGACAAAAATTTGCATTTGAGGGGTTTTTAATTAGGCCGTAGACAGTTTGAGATATAATGTTTTTTAAAAATACTCTTTCTATTTTCTCCTCAACGCCACTTTTAAAATCTATGCAAATGGGTTCAATGACAGTTCCTCTTCGCTCCTTGCTTTCCTTACAATAAATTAAGCCGCGTTTTAATCAGCCGCGCCATGAATTAAGCAGCGTTTTTATTAGGCCGTATTTTTGAAGGTGCGGCCTCTTTAAGTACGCGGCTTAATTTGACGTATTAATGTAGTCTATTTGTTTGGTTTCGTTTTGTTGCAGCAGCGAAAGGCAGAAAACCCGCTCTTTCCGCGAGGAACGGAAGAGGTGAAATGATATGAAAGTGAATCGTCTGGACGCAAAGTTTCATTAATAAAAGTCTGTCAGTATCATTGGCAGTATTATTGAGCATCTGTGGCCTGCTTAATGCTAACAACTATACTTGCAGAAGTATTATATTCGAGTAAATAAATTTAATGATCCATAATGTTACTCACTTCCCCAAATGCGTGAATTGAACTTCCAATAATAACAGGTCGGTTTTACCTCACTGCAGTCAAAAGAAATAGAGAGTCGATAGAAGGGTCCAAGAAGGAATATCTTCCCGGAGGACGATTTCCAGGTACAAGGGTTTAGATTATTACAGATTGTTTTGTTTTCCTGTGTAGTAATAAAAAACGATTCACTTTTTAAGTTATTTGGTAATTCATGCTTCATGCGTTGCAAGAAGGTCCGATTTGAATAAAACAGTAACGTACAGTGGCGCATGTTAAGCCCAGTTGAGCTAATGAAAATAAAGATGAGTCGTGAATGTCTTCCACTTATGTCAGATCTGGAATAGGGGTCGATGGTCATAGCTATCCACTTTTTGTACTTTCTCTTAGCGGTGCCTGTCCGAAATGTGGCAATTTTCCATCGTGTCAACTTTCTTTTATCTCAGTGTAGCGCAGTTGGTCTATCAAGGTCTACTATGAGCCCCTCTTCCTTCAATTCGCTAGCGGGTTTTAAGTGTTTAATTACGCACCCAACCAAGGCATATTATGGTCACGTTTTAAGCGTTGTCCTAAGTATTGCCTTCTCTCCATTTACGTACTCTTTATAGAATTTCCACGTAAGGGACACAGCCCATTCTCAATATTGTTGTGTTCCAAGATATTTGTGTAGTCGATAGCAGTACTCTTTCCTTTTTTGACCGGCGACCATGCAAACATCATTCTCCCGTTGAAAAACGTTCCAATTTCGCAAGGCTTTCTCTTTCGTTTTTCCTATTCGTACGTTTTGTCCCATTTCACCTTATTTTACTTTTTTGTTTTCATAATGCATTAGTGATGTTAACTGTCGTGCAACCCATTCTATTTAGAGGAAACGCAATAAAAGTTCTATTTGCTACGTATCGTATTATTGGAGTTTGGTATTTGTTATCATATCCTCCACCTTTCATTTCCTCGCTGGTGTTGAGGGCATTGCTTCCATGTATCCAAGTATTTTATAGTTCAACATGCTCCTTTCGTCGTTGGTGTTCCCTTTCATTGTACTTAAAAGCTGTGACATGTTTTTTAATGCATATTTAAAGGGTAAGAGAAACAAAACATCCTTGCTGCACACCACTTCGAACTCTTTTCAAGATCCATGTGTACAATTGCTTCCTTCACATTGTACAAATTATCTAGAAACTCGAACACATTCTTCTATAACGATGCCGTTAGGTATTAACGTTCGCACCTAATGTTTTTCAATAATCAAGAAATTCCATATACACACCTTATTGTTCTTCTAACGATTTATATCTTTTGGACAGCATCTACGTAGAACTTAGTTTCAAGGTTACAAATAAACATCCACATGCTCGTACACAAAAGTGCTGAATCTTACACCTAATTATTTTCTCAGCTACGACACAGTACCGTGTCTGAAAAGAATTTGAGCCCTTATACTAAATTTGGATCTTCTTTCACAGCTACTGCTGTTTTCTAATTCATGAATAAACAGGATTTTTTCACATTGTGATTGCTTGCCACGTAGATATTGTAATCCATTGCGAATATTTATCATAACAATTAATTATTTACGATTAATTCTAATAATTAGATTGAAGGGTGCGAGATGTTATCATGGTACTGAATTTAAAATAATATGACTTTGAAATGTGAACATTGAACACACAGATTCAAGGCATGCCAATGTTTTATTAAGCATAGTTTTACTAAGGCTGTTGGGTTATTCGTAGAAACGTGGTCTCTTATCGCATTCAGTTGCATGAATATAGATGTACAAGAGCATTCTTGAATTCAAAAAAGGGCGGATGACGCAAAATAAGAATATTGCACGAAATAGTGTAAACATATTGTACTGAAAGCTTGGTCTGACACTCCTCAAAGTACTAACGTCAGAATGACCGAAATGGAATATGTGAAAGAGTTGCCCAACTGTATTTTGAAGGAGCCAATAAGAAATTGGACTGCCTGAATGGCTTGTGCTTTTGGACCAACTTGTGGTAATGGACGCTGATTGGTCCCCAAAACACATGCCATTCAGATAATCCAATTTCTGATTGGCTCCTTGAAAATACAGTTGGGTATACTCTTTCACATATTCCATTTCGGTTATTCTGACGTTAGTACTTTGGGGAGTGTCAGACGAAAAAAGGTTTTCAGTACAATATGTTTACGCTATTTCGTGCAATATTCTTGTTTAGTATCACTAACAGACACAAAAATTTATTAGAGGAATGAAATCAGAAAATAAATTTGATAAATAAGAAGAGACAACGTTACCAAGCTTTTACGTTTTTGGAACAAAACGAGTTTATATATTTTGACAGAAGTCTGATAAAATGACTTACGTAGCAAGGTAGTATATAAACAATATGCAACCCCAATACTTTAAGCTGTTGTATACAGTAGTCTTGGATGAGGTCTATTCCATTTTTATGCTAATTAGATCTAACTAGATAGCTTTGGTGCAAACGTTCATTCGTAAGCTGCCGAACAAATAAAACATGACGAGGGACAAGGAAAGCGTAGCATATACGGGCCCATCAAGGCTTTGCACCATAAGACAGAGTTATGCGATAAGATAGACCTGATCGTGTAAGATATTAATTTGTACCAGAATACAAAGAAAGTCGTGGGAATTATTTTAAACTATTTTCGTGTTTTTTTTTATATAGCTACGTTGCTACCCTCTATTTGATGTTAGTGATTAGGTGCTTAATTTCTAACCAAAGGAACTTTAAAATAATCTGGCTTTTGAAGGGTCTGGAGGCTCTACCTCAAAACGTCCTCACCTTAATGAACGTCAAGGAAACTAAAATTGGCGATAAAGTCACTGATCCAGAAGCCATAATGAAAAATTTAGGAGGTGCTCTTTAAAGCATATGAACAACCAGTTCCTCAATGAAGAAAGAGCAGATCAAAGCATACCAGATCCTCCCCATGCCATCTGTGCAGAGCTTCGTACCTTGCGTGAAGAGGTTGCCGCGCCTATTAAAAACTGCAGAAAAGAAAAGCACCTAGAATTGATGAAACTACTGCCCGGGTACTCTTAGCAGGTGGCAAAGAAAATAATCGACATGTTGCACACCAGTTTCACCAAGGTTGAGGACACCTGTGAGTCATCAAGTGATTCGTCAAAGATGCTTGTTCATCCCATCAACAAAAAGGTAGTAAACAGGACCCAGAATCTCTGTCTTATCAATTGCCAGCAAGGTCTACCTCAGAATACTGCTGAAAAGGATCACCGAGAGTCTTCCTGAGAAAATCACAGTTTGGATTTAGGAAAAATAGAGGTACAATAGACGCAATATTCGTATTTCATTAACTGTTAAAGAAGCTTAAGGAAAGGGATGCTGTGTTCATCTACATTTCATAGATTTTAAACCAGCCTTCTTTACAATATGCGTAACGCACTATGTCGGATGTTGGGAGCCATCGGTATCCAACCAAAAATTGTAAACCTTATTGAAAACCTCCACAAGAACGTTGAGTGTGCCATTGTTATTAACAACCAACTAACAAACTGGTTTAAAGTTAAAGTAGGCGTCAAGCAATGGCGACTGCTTGCTCCAATCCCCTTCTATATATTTCTTGAATTCGTTACTGATGAGCTTGTTCACATTGATTCCTCACTTACCATTAGTGACACAATGTCCACAGAATTAAAGTATGCTGATGACACAATATTATTATCTGCCACCTTCGAAAAGCTGTAACTCTCCATAGAAGACTTAGAGAAAGCATCTTCCAAATCGGGAATTAAAATCAACAATAGCAAAATAATAACAAACCTTCAGACAATATTACGATTGACCGGGAAACTGTGGAGAAAGTTACGAGTTTTGTTTTCCTCGGAAGCGTATTTCCTGGCACTACCAATGATATGAAAGGAAGACTAGGACTTGCCGCTTTTAGCTTTGGCTGTCTCAAGACCAACTCCTGGTCACACAAAAGAATTGGTTGCTAGCTGAAAATACGACTATATAAGGCTTTAATCCTTCCTATAGCCGCTTACGCATGTGAGACCTGGGCCTTGAGGAAACAGATGAGTAGCGATTACTAGTCTCAAAATACGACGTCTTCGAGCGATTCTAGGAGTCTCACTAAGAGATCGACTGTGGAATAAAGAGATCCGTGCCAGAGCTGGAGCTGATGTACTACAAAACGCTAGTATAGTTTTAAAAAAGGAAGAAAATACATCAATATGTCTCTTTCTTTAAAGATCCATAGCTTGGCTGTAATTTTTATAAGCGGATTACCTTTTCCGCCTGGCATTTCACTTGTTACAATTCTGGAAAATATACCTAATTCTTTAGAAGCGTACAACTGATGGTTTATCATCTTGTCCATTGAGGATAACTGCAGCCAATAAACAGTTGAAGTGCTTTCTGTTGTTTCCTCATTGATGGTGGAATCATTCATTCTGGCTTAGCAGCTTTCCCCAAAGTGCAATTGGAGTAATCAAACAAATTTGGTATTTGCCCTATTACAATTTTGACATATTTATGCAATTCTGAAGCAAATCTAAAACTAGTAAGAAATAATCCAACTTTCATCTCACGAATCAGTACAGTAATGGAGTCTATTATATCGTTCTGTTCAGAACGATTCCGTTCCACAAAATTGTCTGGTATGTCTTCATTTCTCGATTACGTTACTTTGCCAGACGCGCAGTTGTTTCTGATTATTTTGATAGTATAAGTGCATACTAGTGCATACTAGTGCATACTAGTGCATACTAAAAAATTGTAAATGCAAGCAAACATAGGGCCTTTGCTTGGCTGGCTGAAAAAGATATTAAGTTTGTATCGCTGATTGCAACATTAGCAAATAGTTCTGTACGTATATAACTCTGGGAGTATTGAGTTATATAAATTGATATTTTTGTAGTCAAAAAATTAAAGCAACGTATCGCAGCACTTCTGCGGTATACAACTGGCTGAACGAAAAGTTATATTAAGAGAAAAAACAAAACATAAGCAACAAAATAAAAAAATAAATGGAGTTCACGAATAAATACATATTTAAATAAATTTATCATAGCCTCGTCGTTAGAGAATTCGGTTCTCTTGCAGTATCTGTTTTGCTCTGTGTTTGTACAGTTCACAAATTACCTTTGGAAGCAATTCGAAGAGAATCTCCTGATTCGATCAGCCAATGAACTGATACAATTTTGGAAGCCCGCGCTTTTAAAGCCAGGTTTGAAAAGTAGCGGAATCACCTCAATGGGGAAAACATCGTTCTGCTCACGAACACGCGGGTAGATGGGTGAATAAACAATTAATAAAACCAATTAAAAGGTAGAGTTGGTAAATGAATAAAATTACACAAAAAAACCCAAAAGGAAACGTTTGATTAACCGGTGGATAAGAAGAGACGATTAGTAAAAGAAATGAACGATTTGTTCGAAGAATGAAATAAATTAATAAACAAATAATAAATAAACAAATGAATAAACAAATAAATAGATGAAGAAATAGATAAATAAATAAATTAAAAGATAAATAAATAAAGAAATAGAATGTAACTTCCGTAGAAAAGACAAAATTAGTACGATAGCTGGCAATAAATCTTATTAAACAATGGAGTTTAATAATCACAAATGCCACACACGCCTTCATCACTTTGGCTTTCCAGGATAGCACCTGGGCTGACTCTTGCAACCTTTCTCCCCCTTCTCTTTTTTTCTACCCCTTGCCCTCTGTGATTCTTCAGTAGATCTATCAGTGTGTCATTTAGAATGGAAGCAGAGGCATTATCATCCCCACTTTGGGAAAGCTTTGATAGTGGCTTCTGTCGGTTAATTGGGCACAGCCCACACATCTCAAAACCTGCCCGCAGGCTTGATCTGGCAGTATCCTTGATACTGTTGCTGAGGCGCTGGAGCAGGAGCGGAAAAAAATCTTCTTGAAAGGCCCCAGCGCATCTGGTCTCTACCTGCCACTCCTTCAGCACTGTCCTCCAAACTCTTTTCATCGGCCCATATACTGCGACATACAATGGCTGCATAATGTTTGTTGCATTAGGAGGAAGCATGATGAAAAACACATTGTGTGTTTTGGCCAGCTGAACAACATCGTCGTTGAAGTGTGATGCCAAATTATCTCCAAATATACTTTTTGGGCCTTCAATTTGGCTGACCTGCAGCAGAAACGAAGTTTTGAACAAAAGCTCAACGATAGCAGAATCAAACCATCCAGATTTGGTAGAGCTATAAGTTGTGCCCGTTGGCCAACCACTTGTCCAGCCTTAAAGCTATACATTTAAAGCTTTGTAAACAACCATGGGTGCCAACATACTGCCAGCAGCATTGCCGCACCACATCAATGAAACTGCTGTTTTGGTGTGCTCCTTGACATTCTCGACTCTTCGCCTCCCTTGTCTAACAACACCCACTCTTTGCCAGGATCATCGGTAACATTTGTTTCATCATAACTAAAAAAATTTGTCTCACTAAGTGGGACCTGTAAGTCACGTAAAGATGACTCCAGTTTATCAAAGAATGTATTGATGACTGTTTCGTCTACGGATGATCTTGCCTTTTTGATATTCGACGCCATTCTTCCAGTCATGTTGTTCCTGTTCATGAAACCATTCAGCCAGTCGTCTTTAGGAGTATTGTTCACAAATTGCTGGGCCTCAACTCCCTTCAACTCCCTTGTCCAGTAAATTTTTTACCATAACTTGTAACTCTACTTTCCCAACAGGGAATCCCCATTCAGCCACTTCATCTATTACTTGAGCCAGGACTTTCTCCTCATCTTCACAGATGTTCTTCATTTCTTTGTTGAGATGGTCGTGTAACATCGACTTTCGAACGTTGAATTGTTCACAAGCTTTTTGAATTGACAGTCCATTTCTGCAGGCAACAACAGCACTTTCATTATGATTCCTCATGCACATCATTCATGACCATTGCACTACTTTTAAATTGCCCTGCCGTTGTAATTGGCCAGCGGCATCACTGATGGACCCTAAAAATTCATCCCGTGTTGCCATATTGATTACTCAGCCACTTCATACGCAATCGTCACACAAGTTATGTTTTAGTATCGCGTTCGGCAATGGATTCACCTTGCTAAACCTTTTCGCGAGCCACTGACCACAGCAACTGCTGGCGATTAAAGAGGAAAAGTTTTTGCCAAGAATTTATAGGAAAGAAGACGATCGAAAACAAATCGTGGAAACTAACACGCACGTGAGGAACGCGTTTTCTGTCACTCGTGTTTTCGAACAACTCGTAAGTTGTGAACAAATCCTTCTTGTCAACAGAACATCAGCTTCTTTGCTTTCATGAATGCGGCTCTCAGAGCAGCAAGAAAAGGAGAGCGTGCTGTAGCTAATATTGTTATACAGGTATGATACAAAAGAGTATAGCAGGCACGTTGGTAGGTTTATGATTCCGAGTCGTTAATTCGCGAAAACAGGGCAAAAACACGGCGAAAACACGGCGAAAACATAAATGACTCTATTAACACAAGACTGCGTTAACACAAGAATTGATGAAGTAACTTTACGCAATAAAATGGGGGTATTATAGAAATAGGAATGGAAATAGGCCCTTAAGGTTTGGTTTTTAATATTTCATCCAGTAAGTAGGATATACTTAGACCGGATACAAAATTATTGGGGATCGACTGGAAAGCTGGAAAATCAACCTTGTGCCGCCCGACCCTCTGCACACATACAACGAAACTCAAGGACCGGATAAGAGACAGGCGGATAATTGAGGTTGCGCTGTAGTAGGCCTTACGTTCTACGCTCCTTGTCAAATTTTTAATAAGTACCAACTATGTTCTGGTCAAGGATATGCAACACCTGTGTGACCATGATCGCTATTGCGGACGAAATTAGTTCTCTTTCAGTACCTATGCATTTTTTAGATGTTATTAAAAAAGGAGTTGATTATTGCACAGCTAAAAACAGTTTCTTACAAATATTTAAGTACACGAACTGAAGAAGGATCTACCAGGAAACAGAGCATGTAGTTCGATGATCACAAACCGAGAATCTTGTCTTTTAACGCTTAACATTCTAAGTTTTACGATGCCGAAAATGATCATACCTTTCAGTGCAAGTTAAACCATGTGCGTATCAGGCATGCGAAATTAATATATGCACCTTGCGTACAGTCTCAGTACTTTCTATTTCTGTTGCAATGCAAACATGTGAAATCCAATTGTCTTACACAATACGTGCAGTCTTAAAGTGTAGAATGTAAGAAAAATGTAACTGCAATGAAAACTATCAAACCTGAAATTTCCGATTATAAGGATGTCTATCGAGAACATAAAACCCGTTTCTAAAAGTTGTTTTTAATTACGTTCACAATCTAAGTATACCCAACTTAAGGGAATCTTTAGCGATCATCAATCAGTGGATCATCAAAAGGGAAAACGATGTAGAAGGTCATGATAATGCAGAAGAGTAAAAGCTATGGTGTAATCATTGTATTATATTGAGATTATTTCTTATTCCTTCACCGTTTTCATGTAAATAATACATTCTTTCGTTATTAGGTGGAGTCAGAAGTAATTAGTCAACTGGACGTGCTAGTGGAAGGAGGAAAGGGCGATGAACAGTACAAGGAGCTCTTTAAAGAAATGTAAGTGTTTTGAAACAAGTATGCCCTCACTTTTTCTTCTTCCTCGGAAAGCCTTCTACATTCTCTACAAAATGATGGCGCTGTGGGTTGCAAGTTCTTTCATACTCATTGCGTGTAAGTAGATAATGAACATCTTTCATCTCCTTGCCGTTTCAAGATTTCGCCAGGTTTCACGTGCCTCAAACTGGTTTTTAACTAGTGTATCTTTGCTGTGGTTTTATTGACCAACAACTCCTGGCTAAATCCGATCACGTTAGCAAGCGACTTTTAGTAGGATTAATAAATTAATTATATTGATATACATTTTTTCTTCGCTCTGTTAAAATACTTCACGGTTGGCAAATGAGTTACATTTCCCTTTGGAATTCTTTCTTTTTTCCCCTTTTCTAGTCGTACTTTCCCACTATAATTTTCCGCTTCTCTTCTCAGATTTCGCTTTTCTTCTGAATTGTCTTGCCCCCACCCGTCTCCCTCTCTCTGTGTCTTCTCGCTTTTCCTATTTCTTCTCATCTTTCCTGTTCCTTCTGCGCCTCTTTGTTCTTTTCGTCTTTCTAGTTCTCTTGCCACCTTTCTCTGTTCTCTGCTCTTTATTTCTCCTTTTATTTATTTTACCTACTCTTCCTTCATTCTTCGTTTCCCCCGTTTTCTGTCATTTTCGTCCCGTTTCTTTTGTCTCCTTACGGTTCCCTTTTTCTCATCGCCTATCCTCACTTTTCCGTACTTTCTTGACCATGTATCATTTTCTAAACCTTTGCTGTTATTCCCTTACCGTTCTTCGTTTCTCTTGATCTTGCCTCCATGTTGCGTCTCTCTTGCCTACTCGGCGCATCCCTGTTTTGAGAAACCAAGCAAATAATTTTTTATTTATAATGAAATATTCAGTAACTGTTTTTTTCACAATTTCACTTTCTATGGCCTGTATTTGTTCATTTCCACACTACAGATTGTTGGATCTCTTCGAGAAACAAAAGGAGTACAACCCACCATTAGCAGAAGTTGGCCAATGCTCCAAAATCACTGGTGATCAGCTGCAAACATGATAAGAGGACTTGCCAAGCATGTTTGAACTGTTTTTGGTGTTTGTCAAAATTTGACCAATTTTTGCAAATTTCTCCAACGTGCGCTCCTTGGACAAAAAACTTGTTTTAGGGTCAGTATGATCAAAGCCTATAAAAGGCTGAAAATGCTCCAAAATCACTGGTGATTAGCTGGAAACGTGATAAGAGGATATGCCAAGCAGGTTTGAACTGTTTTCGGTGGTTGTCAAAATTTGACCAATTTTTGCAAATTTCTCCAAGGCGTGCGTCTTGGACAAAATCTTGTTTTAGGGTCAGTATTATCAAAGAACTATAAAAGGCTAAAAATGCTCAAAAATCACTGGTGATTAGCTGGAAACATGATAAGAGGACTTGCCAAGCATGTTTGAACTGTTTTTGGTTGTTGTCAAAATTTGACCAATTTTTGCAAATTTCTCCAAGGCGTGCGCCCTAGACAAAATCTTGTTTTAGGGTCAGTATGATCAAAGGCCTATAAAAGGCTGAAGATGCTCCAAAATCACTGGCAATCAGCTGGAAACATGATAAGAGGACTTGCCAAGCATGTTTGAACTGTTTTCGGTGGTTGTCAAAACTTGACCAATTTTTGCAAATTTCTCCAAGGTGCGCGCCTTGGACAAAATCATGTTTTAGGGTCAGTATGATCAAAAGCCTATAAATGGCTGAAAGTGCTCCAAAAGCACTGGTGATTAGGTGGAAACATGATAAGAGGACTTGCCAAGCATGTTTAAACTGTTTTTTGTGGTTGTCAAAATTTGACCAATTTTTGCAAATTTCTCCAATGCGCGTGCCGTGGACAAAATCTTGTTATAGGGTCAGTATGATCAAAGGCCTATAATAGGCTGAAAATGCTCCAAAAGCACTGGTGATTAGCTGGAAACATGATAAGAGAACTTGCCAAGCATGTTTGGAATTTTCTTGGTGGTTGTCAAAATTTGACCGATTTTTGCAGATTTCTGCCAAGTGCATGCCTTGGGCAAAATCATGTTTTAGGGTCACTATGATCAAAAACCTACAAATGGCTGAAAATGCTCCAAAGTCACTGGCAATTAGCTGGAAACATGATAAGAGGACTTGCAAAGCATGTTTGAACTGTTTTTGGTGGTTGTCAAAATTTGTCCAATTTTTGCAAATTTCTCCAAGGCGTGCGCCTTGGACAAAATCTTGTTTTAGGGTCAGTATGATCAAAGGCTTATAAATGGCTCAAAATGCTCCAAAATCACTGGCAATCTGCTGGAAACATGATAAGAGGACTTGCCAAGCATGTTTGAACTGTTTTTGGTGGTTGTCAAAATTTGACCAATTTTTGCAGCAGGACAATGTTGATACCCTTCAGATTTACAGTACAGTCAAGTTGCGAGTCCTTCAAAACTAATTGAGATCTTCAAAATTACAAAGGGAATGCGAAGCTTTTTAGTTATCGATTTTGCATGAAAAAGAACAGACGTGAGGAAAAATTAAAAAAATTTACAGCATCACAGGGGAATCCCGAGCGTCCGTCTGTTTGTTTATAAGTAAGCTGTGGTGGTAGCAAGGAGGAAATTTAAATAGAGTCATGCACAAGTTGATAATAACAGGCACGTCCCTTCTCGTATTATCGACTGTATACGATTTTGCGGAGGCCACGAACTCGCCCTACGTGGGCATGATTATAGTTGTGACTCGGAGAATCTATGTAAATTTCGAGGGTTGATCGATTTTGTGGCTGCTTTTGATCCGTCCGTAAGGGAATTTTTTGAATCAGCTACGGTTTTTAAAGGTACGTCTCACACTATTCAGACCGAGCTTTTGAACATTATGTATAAAATGATGTTAGACACCATTAAGCAGGAGATCCAAAAAGCAGACGTTGTTGCTGTCATCGGAGACGACACAACGGATGTATCCGGCCATACTACAAATGCTATTGTTCTGCGATACATGGTTAATGGGGCGGTTGTAGAATGGTTTTGAAATTTTTCTAGATTAAGGGAGGCTAATTCTAAATCCATTGCAGATGTCATCTTTTCTTGCCTTTACGAGGTATGGCCAGCCCCCGAAGTAAAGAAGAAGCTCATAGCTCAGTGCTATGATGGTGCTGCAGTCATTAAAGGTGCAGTGGGGGTTTTTAAACCCTAGTGTCCAGGACGTATCCACAGGCAACCTACATACATTGCTATGCACACCAATTAAATCTAGTGTTGCAGAAAGCTTTGTTTAGCATCCTTGTAGTTTTCTTAAAATATTTATGATTCTCGATTTATGACTGCCTTGACATAACGCCCTCAAATTTCTATTATAATTTTAACGATTAAACTTATTTGATTATTTTAAAATCTGCAAGGGTCGCCTAACAGATAATTTCAACATAGAAGTTTACGTATAATTTTTTCGCTGTGTCATAACCTACTGGTCACGCCCAATTTTAGCTTACCCTTTGGTTACGCCCATGCTTGCACACACATAAATTTTGACCAGCAGCCGCCACTGGAGGGATGTATAAAACTGATCATACAGTTCAGTGATAACAGATATTACAAATGCAGGGATGTGATGATATCTGACTATTACGGGTATCAATAAATGATCAACCTCGCCAAATGTAGTTTTAAGGACAAGAAGAGTAACAAATGCAGAACGTTGGTTTAATTTAACTGTTTGTATAACATGAGCTAAATGAGCTGTATGTGCAGGCGCAAAATCAAAGTCCCAGCAAAAATCTGTATTAAACTCTGCATTTAAACGCTGCATTTAACGGGCAGCTTTAAATTGCGAATTACGGGCAGTAATCGTCAGACCGTTGGCATAAAACACTGTGTAATACGGGCAAACAATGACATTCTCGCCGGACTAGACTGTTATCAACATGACGCAACGAGCGATGGTCCCATGTATCGCAACTTTGTTAGAGTAACAGCAATGAGTTGCTTATAATCTATTAATTCTGTGTGATCTCTCAGAGAGAATCAGCAGCTTCTCCTCCAGTAGCAGAATCCACAGTAGCCACGGTAGAGACAGAGGATGACCAGTCTGCCGATCCTCCAGCTCCCAAGTGTGAAATAACATATCTAAACATTAGCCATCTTAAGTTATTTGCTTTAGAAAAGAATGATGCACATTTTATGAATCTCTGTACCGAGGGAGTCGACCATTTAACCAGCCAGTTTGTTGACACACAAATATCCACGATTTTGTTGTTAAAAAGTGAATTAACTCTTTTTTAACCAGCATGTTTACATCATTATGTTATGTTTTGATATTTTGTTACGTAAATTTCATAGTTAATTGTAATATATTATAAGTTAATTTTTATGTTTGGTTTTTTATTTAAAATCTAATCACAACTATTCCTTACTAACTTTAGTTCATTATGATCGAAATTGATACACAAACGCATTTAATAATACGAGTTGAGATGAGAATTTCAAAATCTTCATATTAAGGCCAGCTTGTTAATAAGGGTATTTCAATCCAGTCCGACGGCTGGACGCAATTAACAGAGTTGCCTGTATTTAAAATGGTATCGACATCCTAGTTCAATCCCAGATCCCTTGGATGTCCGCAACCCAACTTCATAAAACAGCGACTCATAACATTCCAATAGTCTGAAGATGGGTCAAATTTCTCTCAAAATAGGAACTCAAGACATGTTAAATTTTACCATCTATGAGTCTAAAGATGATAAAATATTCAAAACTTTTCGTTCTATTAAAGACTATGTTGCTGATGTAATGATATCGGTTCCATTATTCAGCTGTCATTAGAACACCTAACTCGCCGTATACTTTTATATTCATGACGTAACATAGCAACTAAATCTTTGTAGCTTTGCTGCCAACGTGCAGCTTCTTAGAAGCAACTCAATGCTATGGCAGGTTGTTAGATAGCACACGACCTCAGCTATGGAAATCAGTCTCTATTCATTCAAAAAGACAATTAACTATCGAGCGGTCACGCAAAGCATTTAAAAATTATTGAGCAGAATTGAATAATCACTATACTAATTATAAGGGAAAATGGCTTTAATGAATATGCTGGCCTTCGTTTTTTGAGTATACATACATACATACATACATACATATATAGATAAATACATACATACATACATACATACATAACTACATACGTACATACATACCTATGCACATATGTACATACATACATACATACATAAATACATACATACATACATACATACATAGGCCTATAGGCTATAGGCCATGCTGTAGTATTCCGAATGCATTAACATTTTAACATTCAAATATTTGAAGATGGACCATTTGAAATGGACTGAATGGGGCAAAGCTTTATCAAATTATCAGTTCCCAGCCTCACCTTCGAAAAATTCCCTAATAATTCCCTGATTTGCATGACGAGATTTAAAAAAGTTCTATGAAAATCCTACACTCGACTATTGCAACATATACCTTGCACAAATGTACCTTGCACAAATCTAGCATTCCATTAACATTATATTATGTGTATATTGTATAAAGGCCTGTTACACCAAGGTCATAAATCATATATAACACGAACACGAAGACAGTTATTCAGGGTTTCCCTGAATTTTTCCACAATGCCGTGACAATTCCCTGATTTTAATCACCAAATGAGTGCAATTTGAAATTCCCTATAGGGAATTATACCCCTATTTTCCGTTACATACCAGGTTGGCTGTGACCACTGAATTCCTTGCAATGGCATCTATAGCAGTAGAAGTAACCTGTTTCATACGCACAACAGGTTTATTACTGGCCCAGGCACATTATAATTAGTACGTCAGCTTTGCAGCAAGCGCAAACTTAGTTTTATAGGCCTACTACAACTAGTTACTCGAAACAGAATGCTCCAATTGAAGGATACGATCTTCCTAAACATCTGACACGAAATCACAAGAGAAAAGAAACTACATGGTATTTAATCAAATGTCACAAGCATCTTACAACTGTCTACATGTTAAAGAAACATGTGCTGGCATACCTTCGAAGCTTTGTCAAAAAATTCAACCCCCATAACTGGAAACTCACGAAATCTTTCCACGTATGCCATGGTGACCTTTGGCAGGCGATCTGCTCTCTTGTTTTGAAACATTTAAATCTTCGTATTCAATTACTTGCTTCTAACATCCTTAAACAATTTATACAACATACAAGACAGGTATAGTCTCAATTATATGGCAGGAAAATCTCATGGAGGAAAGAATATTTTGATGGCGATCAAGAACGAAACGCCGAAAATGATTCCAGCCTCAGCCTCAAAACGAGTAGACTCTTCTGGTAGACAATACACCTGTTGCTTCCAACAAGGGTGCAAGTTTGCTGATTGCTAATTGCTGATTGCAAACACACACACACACACACACACACACACACACACACACACACACACACACACACACACACACACACACACACACTCTCCCAGCATAGCTGGTACTCATTTCACCGACCCCGTAAGGATGGAAGGCTGAGTGAACCTTGGCACCACTGTCTCACTGTCTTCAACAAGAATTCTTTTCAATAACTTGTGATTGTAAACGTTTACCTTTCGCGGCATTTGCTACGCCATGAACATCAGCAGAGTAATCCTTGTAAGTCTTTGCAGGGCCAAAAGATGAAAAGAAACTTTTGGGCGACCCCGAGAGCGGAAAAAATTTTTGAATGGGGCCTTTTGGCTTCTCTTAGCAATTAACGAGAGTTGCATGTATCATTCACTTGAGAAAGCGACATTGTTTAAATTCTTTCATGACATATCGCTGTAACCTGCTTAGTACGACTTCTGTTGAATGAGAAGTGAGTGACAGCGCTGTTCCTAGATGTTATGTACAGTAGTTAAGGTGTTATGCGTGGCTGCATACTTATAGCAAAACTTTATCCCAAGAAAAAGAAAAGAATGCGAACTATTGCCGATTGTAATAATTTCCTTTGCGACGTAAAGAAATTTCTTGACGGTCTTTGTGTCACGAAGACAGTACATTAGAGAAGGCCGTTCCAACATGTTTAATCATAGCTGGACAATTTTAAATATCTGTAGTTTGCGGTGGAAGGAACTAAGCCAAGTCCTCATTGCTTACAAAACCCCAAACAGGACGTCGATGTTTTATAAGTTGTAACAGCTGCATTGAATTGTTAACAACAAACTTAATCAAATCTTTTCTGCTAAGATAGATAACACATTGCCAGATTGTTGAAATCATGAACATATTCACGCGTCACCGCACGTGAGCAGGAGTCACGAAATGGGCAAACACGTGCCAACCACACACAAGATCATGTGAACATATAGAGCTACTTCGTTACTGCTTAGCAAAAAGGAAGCAACCCAACATCATTATAGCAAAGATAGTTCCGCCAAACAAGGTGAAATAAACTCAAACAGAAAAAAAGTTAACAGATAGCGGAACTGGATTAACTTTAGAAATGGAGGGACTAAAGGCTTCAAGAATTTTATACAGCAATTCATAAACAAGTAACACAAGTTAAGAGCGCGTGAAATACGTGCAAACGGGCAGACTTGTATAGTAAGGACGTCAAACGCTCTTGCCAACTTACAACGAAATAAGAAATCAATCTATCAGGTTTTCTCGAGACAATGACCACAAAAACACATTTTTAAGTGCTGTATGAGAGCTGAAGTAATAATAATAATAATAATAATAATAATAATAATATATATATATTTCTTATATAGCGCCCAATACAAGTTAATGTCTCTAAGCGCTTTACAATTTAATTTAAAATACATTCGATTGGTATAATGAACTTTCTAGGTGCCGTATTGATTTCCATAATCCGCGAGAGGCGGTCCTACTGGGCTGTTGAGCCTGCTTCATGGCTTGCTTCTCTGTCCGGTAGCGCAAATTGAGGGGCGTCGCCCTTGGACGCCCCAGCTGCCCTTTATTTATTAGTTAGTCTGTTTGGTGTTTTTTCTATTTATTTAGAGTAGTTTCAATGTCGGGCCCACTGCTCATCAGGGGTCTTTAATTGAAAGATTGTCATTGTACACAATACAGTTCAACCATTTCTGATTTACGAGATGGAGATATTTCTAATTTTACTTGATACTACCAAATTAGGAGAGACGCTAACCACGTCTCCATTGCTCCTTAAATGTATAAAATGTTATGGAGATGGCTTCAAGGAATACCATTTATTGTTGATCATATATTGTTAACATGCAATGCGCCATTTTTATTTTTCACCAGGAGCCTGGACCGGGGCTCTAAAATTTTCCTTGCAAAGGAAAAACTGCAATCCTGTAACAATATTTTAAGGCAAAAAGTAAATCTCTACCTAAAATACATCAGAAGATATAGGCATTTTAATTTCTTAACGTTGTTATCGATTTTCGGTATTACAAATCACGTGACATTTACTTTAATGCCTGTTTTGGCATTAAAGCCACTCATTTCGACAAAATGACGCTTCAATCCATAAACTAGAATAGTTTACCTATTGAAAATCACAATGGCAATCAGTCCCCCAGCCGGAGCCATTTTGACTAATTTTGGCCCTCCAGCTCATGGACTAATAAGCATGCATCATTTTCGTTGGTACGCGTGTTTACTATCGATTGTTTTCATTCCGTTGAATAGTGTCTATGACGTTAGGAAGCATCCTAAATACATGAACGGTGAATGGACAGAAGAGCAATGTTTCCGGAAATTCTTAGAAAGTTTCGATACTCCAAACGACATCGACGGAATTGTAAGTACTACTTTTCATCAGTATCAGACGCACTGATAAAGTTATCGTTTCCACTTTAAGCACACCCAGCTTCCTTGCTTTGCTCACAGCTACGCTTATTGCCTCAGTAAACATTACACTAATGAAATTCATGTTGTCACTGTTGTCTTCGATTCTTTCGATTTCTTTCGAAATAAATGATGTGTCTAGGAATCACGCAACACACAACGAGGAATAACGTATCATTTATTTCCCTACGGGATCCCGTACACATCCGCGACCGACACATGCCCGACTGACACATGCCCGACTGACACATGCCCGACCGACACATGCCCGACTGACACATCCCCGACCGACACATGCCCGACCGACACATGCCCGACTGACACATGCCCGACTGACACATGCCCGACTGACATATGCCCGACTGACACATCCGCGACCTACACATCAAAACAATAATAATAATTGCAATGTTTTTCGAAGACTACCTTGTTAGGAGCCGCCAAAATTTTGAGGAAAGTACTGGAGGCGTAAAGATCCCCAATAACAACAGCCAGACACAATGTGACAACTTAATGATAATAATAATAAAAATAATAATAAAAATAATAATAACGGTATATAGTAGCCTTCCAAATTACATCGGCTCTTTATCTTCTTTAATGAATATGGAAGACAAAAATAAAAGCAGAATGTTTGCATTCTTGCATAAACAACTAAAGATTTAATTAGTTCCTTCAGAAACATTAAATTGCCGTTTATTGGGTCTGCCAGTAAATCTTTCAAAACCGTAACTTGGAGCTGACCATGAATTGTTACAGATCTACAACAAGTGTGCAAACACTAGATTATTTGCTACCAGTCTTTGAGCTGAATTGTTGGAGGAGGCACAGTACTGCCGGAGACAAATAAACGTTATAGAAACGGTTATAGAAACGGGACACTCAACGTTTTGGGAGCGCGACAAGCAAAACAATCTAAAACTTTTTATTCAATGCAATCTAAATTTTCGCATCTGCAAAGGATGAAATATATTTGTAAAGGTATATATTTTATATTGGCCTGTTCTGTACCCCTAGGCTCCGTATATGTTTGCTACTGATCTATAGAGTTCAGGTAAACAAAGGGCAGGGGAAAACGAGGGCTTGAAAGACTGCACCCTACAAAAGTTTTCTTAAAATTCCAGGACAACATTTATATCTAAGTTTTGAACCCAAAATTGTACATCATGCTACAAAATTCTAAATATATATGTTCTAGAACAATGGTTCCTAACTTGGGGAAGGCGCTGGATACATTCGATGACGCGTTGCAAGAAAACGGGGTTGCACGACTAAAAAGTAAAGTGCTAAATTTATGTGTAATTTTGTTTGTAAGCTACATACTCCTGTTTATGATGTTATATTCTGTACTGTTTTTTATCTACACCTGACAAATTATATTCTGGTTCTAGGGCATCATCATTACTTCTGTAAATTACCAAGGTGATGGAAAGAGGAAAAATATGATATCAAACAAATTCAATTTTCAGAAAAGTAGTTATTTTTTGCATTTTGCGTGTGCATGACTTAGGCGAAATGTTTAACATTTTTAATATCTTCATTATCACAAAATAGCCATGTCATATTTCTTTAGCCTATAACGAGAAGAAAGTGTCAAATAGCTCTGCAACCTTGTATTTCTATTCTTATAGTATGTAGAACATCGATTTGACTGTTGAATCAAACTGGTTAAATCATACTTCATTGTAGTAACATAACCACCCCAACAAATCCCTGAGCTATTGCATTTTGGATATTGTTCTTGTAGGCCTGTAAGTTTCCTATATAATAATGAACCTTCAGACTCCTGCCACATTTACAAGATCAATATTTCGTGCATAATGAGGGCAATGTGCATTGATACGTAAACTGCTAAATATTAATTACACTTTCTCTCGCTATAATTAACTAACATTTCTTCAGACCCTTCTCCTTCATGTATTCGTACACTTTACTCTCATTACATTAATCTCAAGACATTCCCTTCACTTCCTGACACAGCCTTGCTTTAGAGCAATGGTTCTCAACCGGGGTCCACGTGGATCCCCAGGAAGGAATAGCAAATTCGCGGGGAGGAATTTTATAACTAACTGGTTATTGGGGAGGAATTTGTAGTTAGGGGGAATTGGGGAGGTTAACTCAAGAAAGAGGGCGAAAATTGCTCCAGACGAGAACAATATCATATTCAAATGTTCATGCGGTTGAGCTCATGCAATAGTTCGAACAGGACGTTGACTGCAATTACAGACCATATGGAACGCACAATAACAGATTTCTCTCAGAGATTTGTTTACCTACATGAGATGAACGTTCCTGGCTGGCTGACTCAGTATTCATTGATTTCTTTTAGTAAAGTTGAACCACAACTGAGAGATGAACTGGCAGACTTGCAGAATGCGTGGACAGAAATTTGCTTCCCTCAACCCCCAAAAGGGAGGCGGCGAGTCCCATCTGTTCTACCTAGGGTCAGATCCGATGTGTCATTGCAATTTTATGAGCCAAGGGGAGGAATGAGCTAGAAGTTTTGGCCCAGGGGAGGAAAGTGAAAATACAGGTTGAGAAGCACTGCTTTAGAGGTTAGGAGGATCTTACTCATTTCAACTATTGTTATGGCCTGGGTTTCGTTTTCATACTCCAAGTTATTGATATAAGCTCTCGCAATTAATAACACGATTAACGATTGTGAATAATGATAGTACTTTACGTCACATACTTGAGTCAACTGTGTTGTTTTTCCTGATCCAGTTTCACCAACGATGATCACAATGCTGTTATCACGAATCACGTTCAAAAGCTGGAAAATAAAAAGAGAGGAGCCAAATGAAATTCTGAGGATACTACTCTAGCCATTTTATAACTGCTGTACAAGTGTGAGTAACTAACGGACGGAGGCATATTAAGCATAAACTTTCAAGACAGACACGACATCGGAAAATCAGCAAATTGCATTTTATTGGCTAGTGTCTGAAGCTATGCCATTCTGTTAAATGACTTAAATAGAAACAATTAGCACTTCAAAAAATGAACATCACTGCACAACGTCATCATTTTTATAATCATCATCATCATCATTATCATCATCATCATCATCGTCATCATCATCATCATCATCATCATCATCATCATCATCATAGAAGAATTATTTGGAAAAATCTAAGTGGAAGTCCGCTGTAAGGAAATGTGCTTGGTGTTGCAAATTTTTGAGAAGGTAACACGGTCTAAAACATTAACTGTGGCCCCCTGTATGAAGAAGAAGGTTGCAGGATACACCATCAATGGTCATGTTAATGTGGGGGGATTTTTTGTGTAGCTTAATTGTGAATAGATAGTGTTTAGATAAGGAACTGTCACTATCAGCTTCTTGATCTGGAACCGTCGACACCACATGGACTTGAGAGGTTGGGATCTTGCTGGACGGAATTAATTGCCACTGCTTGGGGTTGCCCTTGCATACCCGTGAAAAATGCACTTGCTTGTGGCAGCGAGAGCAAATTTTGCCATTTGCAGGGCACAGTGGATTTTAGCCTTATGCCCAGAATATTTACCAGCAAAAACAGACTAAATTGGGGGTGCAGTGAGTAAAAGTGACCTCCTTTGGGCACTTCAGGGTCGTATCTCCTATCTTGGGACTGCCCATGGTTGCGGAGTTTGACCGTAATGGTCGAGGAAATGACAGTAACTGAGTCTGACAGTGCGGAAGAGCCAGGTTCTATCTGCTTGGCTTGCCATTCCGCCGTTTCCAAAGTGAGGGCAGGTCTACAAGCCTTGTCCAATGTCAGCGCTTCCTCTGTCCACAAACGCCTACGAAGTTTGCTGGTACGACATTTATCGATAAGTTGATTGCAAATGGTAGAATCGGAATCAGGAAATTCGCACGTTTCTGCGAGGGTAAGAAGTCGAGTTATGTAGGCAGACATGGACTCTTGAACTGCCTTACGAAATTTATGGCATTCAAAAGTAACATTTCGCTTGGGGTCAAAGTAATCGGTCAGGTATGTCACAGTGGAATCAAAGTCCGTCCCAGTGTTTGAGAGAGTAGCAAAAATGTCTTGAAGATCAAAACTTCTAAGATAAAATAACAAAGCACGTTGCTGTTAAGGCTTCTGAACACCAGTGACAGTTAAATAAAGTAAAGTTGATGAAGCCATTTCTTCCAACGAGCGGCTTGAGGGGATGGAATCCCAGATGAGAAGGCCTCCACAGTTGGAACATCGAGTAACGCTTGTGCCATAGTAACGTAAAGAATTGAATTCATCAAGTAATATCCACGAATGTAAAATACTTTATTCTCGTCGCCAGTTATAACGTTTTTATAGCGGTGGTGCCGCAGTAAAGTAAAAATAACAAGTCCTCTCTCGTAAATTCTCTCAACTGATCTATTGACTCATATTACAGGGTATTCATCACTTTAATTAATGTAATTATGGAAATATGCAAACAAAGTAAACACTACAGATAAGAGTTCCTCGAAATCATAATCTCTGCGTCGATGGCGTGGAAGTTCATGAACTTCCACTGAATGCTCCTTTTTTTGAAAACTTTGTTCTGGAAATTAAAGACCCCCTCCAATTATAGACCCCCTCTAATTATAGCTCCCCCTTTTGGTGCCCTCAATTAATTATAGACGGGTCTATAATTAGAGGAAATACGGTAGGCGGTTCGCCATTCTTCAGATACTTGCACTAGGTGTACCAATCACCACGTTTCTTTTTGAAAGCAAGCCTCGAATACCTTGTTCCAGTTCAACCATCTCTTTTAGGTGCATCATGACCTCAGTAGTGTTGCCATTATGTTCCTCTTTTTTGCAAGACCGGACCTCCTTGGCAACTTGCGTTTATACAATGGCTACGTCGCTTTTCCGTCATAAAATGCCGATCCAGTGTGATGGTAAGATCAATTGTATTGCACGTTTATCATTTGCTCAAGCAAAAACAACAACATGATATGAATTTTCTAAAGCAAACTTTTTCCGCAAACAGCGACGTGCTACGATTGGTTTGATCATTGTCCATTACCAAGCTATGTATCATCATAAGCAAGTTTAGCGACTTTCCAGTAAAGCGAAAGATTAAAGTCTTTTTTTGCATTATCTGTGACTTAAATCATTCAATGGTTGCAGCTCACCGCCGAAATCCAGCAATCAGGGGTTGGCTGTAATGGACGGGGGAAAGTGTATGTCAATCATTTTGTAGTCCTACGTCTTCTGCTTTTAGCTCGTTGTAAACCATCATTAACGGATAACCGCTGACTCATTGGTTCTGTCGGATATACTGAAACTCCATTTCTGGATTCGCAGCATCTTGTACTGCTGCAGGCTTAGTGATCTTAAATCAATACTCAGTTGTACAACTACATTGCGATATTTGCAATTATTTCCTGCTTTAACATTTACCATGTTGTACAGCCTTTGCTTCGTAACACTGCAATAAATCAACATATAAGCAATCTATAGTACACACATAAGGAAAGCTAACCCAGTATCTACCTCTACATTGTGTTTACGATGAGGAAGTGCAGAATGAAAACTTTATTTTATTAGTGTCAATAGTTTTCAAATCGATATTACTATTTCTTATATACTATACATTATCAATTGAGATTACTATACATGGTGAAATTTGGGAGAACTTATAAAAGAAAGAGTTTTAGCATGCTTTTATCAATTAGGAAATCAATGACGGGAGGGGCGTAGTTTAAAAACTCGACCAAGTAGACTGCATGGATTTTCCACTACCAGACTCTTTCAGTCGCCCACAACCTCATTGTAATCGTCCACACATAACACTGTGAAACCAACTAAATTACTCAACCAACCTATCCTTGACTAAAATAACCAAGGCAAAATA
Source organism: Alatinidae sp. Z8VKAUB7J3 (assembly GCA_010016025.2). Taxonomy (NCBI): domain Eukaryota; kingdom Metazoa; phylum Cnidaria; class Cubozoa; order Carybdeida; family Alatinidae; species Alatinidae sp. Z8VKAUB7J3. Next base: position 79,413,362 of record JAAAKM020073195.1, on the reverse strand, counting down.
TGTGCAGGATCACCAACAACATAAACACAATCATTAAACAGTTCTTATTTGTTGTATGTAGTGAAAGTGAGTGGATGAAAAAATTTAGCTACCAGCACAATTCAAAAATACCTTTTAGACCCCAGACGTCACATCTTAATACCTTTTCCATTTCCGATTCAGATAACCTTGCAACCTTTTCAAATCAATTGAAAAAGACTGAAATTAAGCTACAAGCTTTGAAAGATTTAAAATCAAACTCTAGATTCCATATTAATTTTTAAAAAAAAAAGTTCGTAGACTGTAAAATTTAAACCTCACCCACCCTTCCAAGTTTCTTTGTTAATTTTTTGATTCCATGTCTACTTGTTCAACTCATGTTTTGAAATTCTAACATTACAACTCTAGTACATTTGAAGATAACCGCTTCCAAAACTGTTGCATTGCTGGCCCTTAATCTTAAAGGATAACTCTAAAAATTTATTTCTTCAAATGACTGTGGTTTGATTTAGTAGCACAGTTAAGTGATTTTTTAAGATAAAGAATAAATTATTTTTAAGCTGCCAAATGACTAGGTGAAATATCCTAAATCCCTTTTAATCGCTATTCAGCATAGAAAAGAGGGTTCCATTGCAATTATTTTAACTTCATTAATACGTCCGCAGCAGGTGCTGGAAGGACATCACTGAAACGTCCTTAAAGTAAGGTTCAGAGTTTCACATTTTATAAACGACATGTCAGGTCACATCATCCACTCTGCCAATTGAAAGTACCAGAATTGTAACAGGGAAGATTGTTGTTGAGGTTGAGTTATAGCCTAAGTGCAAAGTCAAACAAGCCATTACGTCATTCCTTGACAAAACTTTATTTGTCAAAGAAAGGCGCACACAATAACTCTATATTTGTTAATACACACTTTTTAATTTGTAACAATGTGCTCGTATCATCAGATGAGACAACACGCTTCTTCTCTCTGAAACGTAGACACTATGGTAAACAGAGGGTACATATAAAACATCATGATTAGCGCTTCCCTTTCAAGTATCGTTTGCAGTTATTTTTGCCAATATTTTGTATTTATCAGAGGAAGTATTAGGCCATAAAAGCTAATTATCTAAAAAACTATTAGTACAAAACCCGATTACCATTGTGAAACACCTGCACACTGTTTTTTTAGTCTCAATTACATAGTGCACACCTTTGCAGTGAAGATGGTATATTCTTGTAGTCAAAAAATGTGCGTACTAACCCCCGAGAGCAAGATGTTTGCTAACATTTCTATCTACAATATTTGTCTCCACAATATAATCCAATACCTTCTTTGTGCGTAAGGTAATTATTGTAACGTCTTATTATTTATTGTTATTTATATTTACATTGGGCACAAAATATTAGAGTGTAGTGCTAATGTTGCGACTACAGAAAGAGCTGTATGAGCTCCTTTGTCCCTATAATTTACTTTGTAGATAAACACACCACGGTGTATTCCAAGGTCGAATCCCTGTGGTGTCATATTTAATTTTCTACAGTAATTTTCAGATCTATCATCTGAAATATCTTATACTCATTTCGTTATTTAGAATGGTCTTTGTGGACCAGCTGGCTGTTATCCTATGGTAGTGTCAGATGGCACTGAGACACCGATCTTCAAATTTGCGTAGAACTGGATGCCGATAAGCATCATGGCGGAATTCGTAAAACAACGCGCCGCCCTGTAGTGTGAATAATCTGCTATTTATGAGAAGATTATTGATATGAGGTATTATTTGACAGTTTCGCTTAAAGTGGTCTTCTTTTCCTTCTCTTCTAGATTATTGTGAAGTGTTTGGCAAAAGGTACAAAAATGGGGAGACGTTCATTGATGCTGCCTGTTCAGCACGGTGTGTTTGCAGAGTACCAAGCATTTCTTGTGTATCTCTCTGTCCACCAAGCGCAGTTAGATGTGCGCCGAACCAACGAGTCACCTACGACCGTGTGAAGTTTTCGGATGAAAGCAACTGCACGTGTCCCGTCCCTCGATGTTCAGACGATGGTATGCGCTAGACTATTGTATTAAAGGGGTTTCTGTTTCACCCCTCATTATATACATTTCAAATAAAATTTTTGTGAATGAGTTCGTGCAGAACGTTGGCAGCGAACAGAAGAATATCTAAATCATGAAGGGACGAAACTAGGCACCTCTTAGGTAATGCTATTTGTAGAAGCGCACTTCAAAACAGTAGATTCTGTTTGATTGTTCTCGTCTAGAAGTCAAGTATGCCAAAGCAGTAGAAAGCACCTTATAAATGTTTAACCAAACAGAGCAAATGTAGCCCAACTTCAGAAGAATTCAACAGTAGGAGTTTAATTTATACGTAGCAAATTAGGAATTGCCTGCTTGTTAGTATGACTGGTTAGATCTTTCGGTTGGCAATGTCTTTGGACGAATTAAGATATAAAGTTCACCTTCAAGATTAGCTTTATCCATAGATCAAGAAAAGATCAGTTAACAAAAGGGTTATAAGAGGTGCAGACAACTATCTCCCGTTTAAGACACTTAAGGTTACCACCACAATATTTTGGCCATTGATGACGTATTCTCAACAGTTTGTTTTGCTCCATTGCGTTTTGCCACTTTTGCTAGCGTGAACCAGATCCGTGTTAGTCTGCCTTGAGTCAAACTGGTTGTGGTTAATTCCCTCGATCCAAGTTATTGGCGTCTTTTATCGATTTGGGTGACACGAGTTTTAGGAAGCTAGGAGTGATTCCCTCAATCAGGTTCTTTACTAAAATCTTTCTTACTTCACCCCAGACAATGATGTAACCAGTGTCTTGCGAAAATGATTAGCAAAATGAATCCGTTACTTTGCGCAATATTCAAATTTTGTAGCACTTGCCAACTTTTTAATCTTTAAAACAACAGTATAGACAGCCAGAAAAACTAATTGTGAAATAAATAAATAAATAAGTAAACAATCGAAGAAACTTCGTAATACACTAATTTTTTTCGAGGAATATAGCCCTCGGTATATGTGCTATATGCCAAATGACCAGAATCTGGTCCCTAAAAGGTTAAAGGTGAGTTGAGGAAGGGTATCGGTCTTAAAGTGCTCTATGCTACAATACTAAGTGAATATAAGTCTGTGTGCGCTCGGGTCATCATTATCATGATATTACTATCATTGTCAAAGCCATTATCGTCATCATTACACACATAGGAAGAAATAGGAGAGAAAGAGCTGTTAAGTACAAAGTCCTAAATACAGTAGATCGTGGCAAAGAGTTGAAGTAGAAGACTGCGTCAAAGTAGAAATACTTCTACTATATCTGGTTTTTCGAAACAGCATCCTGTAAGATGCATGGGTCTCGTTTGGATTTACAAAGGACATTAGATCAAAGGATAACTTTCTATCCCTCATGTTATGAGAAAACCCTAACGTTGTAACTAACATCTCCTTGTCGAAAGAAAACCAGGGCTACAGCTTTCAGGGTAGCAAGTTCGAAATCTGGAGGCATTTTTGGTAATATAGCGCGTGCTTGATTTTCCGTCAAGTACGAACGAAAGAATGGACAAGCCGTGTGGATAAATAGAAATTAAAATAATCTAGCATTAAAATTTGACCCACCATTTTCATATTAACTTTAATGTTATCTCTAGTTAGTAGACATGTGACGCACTATCGTAAAAAGCATTTACTTTTCAAGCACATCATAAACTTCGTATGTCAGTTAAATTTATCTTGTTCAGTGGGTCGTAAGATGTCCATGTACAATTGTGAGTAATGTAGAACAGCTTTCGCAAAGGAAAAATAGTCACTTTGGTTAACAAGATGGAAACTTCATTGTAAAAACCGAATCTTTGCTCAAATAATGATTTAATCGAGGTGTGAGGATCATTAATAATGCACTGTATCCTTAATGAATCCTCATCATAATTGTCATATTGAGTCTGGTTTTTAAGCAACAAATGCTGAATCAGTTTTAAGAATGAATCACATTGATAATTCTACCAAGCATACCAAAATTTCAACACATTATGGTACTTTATTATGCAGTCTCTTTCCTCTTGCAAATCAAATAACCAAGGTGGAACTCTGACATACATCTAAGCCACTCTACGTAGCCAGAAATGACTTAAATGATGGCAATTCCAGGCATCTTCCTGTTAAGAGGATGGTGTAAGTGTTAGAAAGAGTGAACGTCTTTCCAGGCGGCTCTTGGTGTTTAACCTGAAAGAACCTTATGAACTGCTTTAGAACACGTACCCAGACGAAAAAATATGTTTTCAATAATCGCTAGTTTAATTCCAAAGTGGTGTATTTGAGCAGGCCTTAAAGGTACACACTCAGTATGCATGTGCAGTTACCACGAAAATGTGAAGCTTCCATGGAATGCAATTATATTAGGATCTTTTTATCAGAGGCTATTTGCAATAATTTATTGCAATGGTGGCTCAGAAGAATTTATTGTTCACAGACGTCAAGAATGACCATAGATCACAAATGTCTTTGAGTTCCCAAGTGGTTGTCTTAAAAGCGAAGGAAATGAGGTTAAAGAAGAGATTTCTTTTCAGCAGTGGTGACAATACACCGCAGTGACTTGACCACTCAAACGTTACCTGTTGACGAGTTGTTCTCTTTACTTTATGATAAACTTGATGCTATAACCAAACACTCGTACATTGCCATTAGTCAGCCACGGTATTTAAAAGGCTAAAAAGAAAAATTACACATTAATGAAGTCATGGTACTAGGTGACTTTGCTGAAAACTATCAGCTTGGTGGTATCCAGGATGAGGTACAGGGCTACCACTGGAATAGCCGGCAGTGTGCAATTCATACCATTATAATTTACTTTCACCCAGAGAAAGCAGGAGAGAAGCTTTCCCATTTATGTTCGCTTTTTAATTCGGATGATTTAAGCCATAAGGTTTATTTTGTATACAATGTGTTATCAGAGGCAATGAAATTCATTAAAGCCAAGCTGCGGGGTCAAAAATGCATTACTGTTCCGATGACTGTGCAAGATGGAAAAACACTTGAATTTATGCTTTGACAGAGAGGACTTTCTGGTCGAATGTGAGTGGAACGTTTTGCTACAAGTCGTGTCAAATCACCCTATTACAACATTGGTGTTACATATAAAAGGTTGACAGCAGCCTTCAACGTCCTCTAAGTGAACAAATCATAACAGCAACTCAAATGATTCAATTTTGTTCAAAATATGTTTCTAGTAGTAACTCCTTTATTGTTCCCGTTGAGCAAATGGTAGATACTCGAGTATTCATGGGAAAAGAGGCTTGTACTTGCTAGAACAACCCCTGGTACTAAATGTTATAACCAATATATTCCACTTCGTAAAAGTGCCACAGGCTGCAAAAGGATGTCGAATGGCTCTGAGTTTTATCTTGCTTTGAGTTCTTTCTTCATACTGCCACTTGTCAACGGACATTAAGATATCAAATTATGTGCTATGTGCATATGACTGTCTTCATTGGGTACTTCATGAATGAGACTTCGCAGGATATCGCTCATGATCGCGCGATCGTTCTCGGTTAGAAGGGTCTCCTCGCCGGAGTAGAGGTCATTGATCGCGGTGACCAAAGCGGCTCGGCTTTTCTTCGACTTGTCGCGAGCCAATTCGAGCAGTGTGCTAACGTCCAGCGCATCGGTCGCGGTCATCGTTGGGCTCCCAATCTTGACGCGGCAAGGCAAACTGACCCGCATAGCCCCTGATCACTGAAAGTCAAACGGCTCTTGCGCCGAGAAAATCGGCCTGACTTGACGCAGGGAAGAGCAATTAAGTTCGCCGAGGGCACCGCGGCATCGGACAGTCGGTCGGTCATTTGTCGCCCTGTTGGCATCTAGGCCTAGTTCATAGCGACACCTCGGTTAACGCGCGGTAAACCGTGATGGGCTTCATCGGCGTCGAGGCGTCGAGGCGCTCTCGCGCCGCTCCTGCATTCAGCCAAAATGCGCACTACTTAATCGGCCTTTAACCGGCGTGGCGGCATCTTTCTGGCAGTTTGACCGAACCAGATTTAGCGATCGACAGGAGCCCGATGGAGACCCTGATCAAGGCCGAGCACGCCGAGCCGGACCCGGGTGCCCAGAGCGCGGACCGTTCCCCGGACCGGGCCGAGGATCAGGGCGACCTCGGCCTGTTCTCCTTCGGCGGGCCCTTCGACCTCTATCCCGGCCCGGTGCTCGTCGTCGGCCACAACGCCCTGATCCTGGGGGCCAACGGCGCCGCGCAGCCGATTGTCGACAGGCTGCGCCAAGGCCGCGCCCGGGAGCTCGACGATGCGCTCGCAACCGCCCTCTCCGGACGCATCGCCCAGCTCAATCCCTTCCTGGTCGACTCCCAGGGCCCGGCCGACGGGCAAGACCCGGCTGGGGCGCAGGCCGGCCAGGGCGTCAGCGCCTACGATCTCCTGCTGCTGCCCTGGGCCAACCGCCTCGCCGCCCTGATCCTCGGCCGAAACATCACCATAGACCGCAGCCTGCGCAGCGCCCTGGTCGACTCCAGGCAGCGCTTCAAGGACCTGGTCGACATCTCCAGCGATCTCTCCTGGGAAACCGACAGCGACGGCCGCTTCACCTTCGTCACCTCCAACGACGCCCTGGGCCACCGGGCCGAAGACATGATCGGCCAAGCCGCCGCCAGCTTCCTGATCGGCGAGGTCGAGGCCGAGCTCAACCCCTTTTCCAGCCAGGAGCCGGTCAACGACGTGCAGGTCTGGTTCGAGCGTCCCGGCCAGGGCGCCGCCTGTCTTGCCGTGACCGCGGTTCCCCTGCGCGAGGCCGACGGCACCTGGTCGGGCGCCCGCGGCCTTTGCCGCGACATCACCGCCGAGCAGGCCGATTTTCACAGAACAGTTTGAAGACGATGTGTGATCGGATGGAACAATGGGCTTCAGATTCTGAAACACAAACTTTGGAAATGTGGGGCTTGCTTATAGTCATTAGACTTGTCCTACGTCAAATGTTGTGCAACGCGTTCTCAGATGAAATATGGCAATGAGCTAGCCTGTGCGCAGACTATCCTAGTTGAAGTGGATAGTCTGAGATAGTCTGCACGCAGGTTAGCAATGAGCAGGGTTTCACAAATGGGGTAAATATAAAACTCGGGTCGCATTAAGTTGGGGAACGGCAGAAGGCAGGTTTTGTAAGGTAGGGGTTTCCGGATACATATACCTGTGTGTGTCATTTTTATACCGCATGCATACATCAACCACAATTAAAACCGGCAGTCTCTCAAACAAAGACCCCTGATGAGCAGTGGGCACGACATTGAAAGTACCCTGAATAAACAGAAGAACCACAAAAAAGGCTAACTTATAAAACCGGCTGTTCCCAGACAGAAGATCGATACCCTTGCTTATCCATTAGTTTACTTTGGTGGTGGAAGGCTTTCTGTATTGAGGTACTTCAGACCTGGCCTTGGCGTCGGATTCATCCTTACTTAAAATACCTTTGCCTCACCGTGTCACTTTCGCATGTTACGTACCCCTCCCTTTATCTGACATCACGCTTAGCCTAGAGCCGCTTAGTCTTCGGGACCAAACAATGGCGATCCGTGATAGTTCGTAAGAGTTTATAAATCTAACTGATAGTGACTGCGTAGCGGGCACAGTAGAAACCCCTGTCAGTAAAGTGTAAGAGGGGAACACATGACGGAATTCTTAAATTTCATTAGTATAGAATTTGCTGCGTCGAGTGAAATTTCATCTATCACTGCACAGGAGGTTTAACTAAAACCGTAAATTCTGTTTTTCAATGACTAGAGGAATGGGAATATGGTCACGACCCATATTCTAATCCCGAACCCGGTCTATCGCTGGTGATGCTCCACTGAGCTATGTGACCCGAAGATAAACAAAACAAGTAAAAACTCTGTGGCACGGTGGCTCTCAACCATCTAGAGGGAGCTACCATGCTTTTAGGGAGTCGGAACGGCTTACGGTACAATAGTGGATAATTTTGTCTTTGGATACTCATGTTCCTGTAACGATAAAATTACATTGTGTGTGAATAAAATCATTTCAGTCCCGTTTTATACACGCGCTTTACGCTGAAGTATCAGAGAATTTAGAATTGAGATTAAAGAGTAATTATTTAGCAGGCAAATCATTTTCATCAAAAAGCTTTTCTTCGATTCTCATCAGTTGATGTGCGAAGAATTATAGTGATGAACATTTTTCAATTTTAGCGATAGGACGATCTTTTTACGGTCTGCCCCAAGAGGAAATTTACTCAAGAGCATTTAAAATTGCTGCTTATGTACATTCAATAGTTTTGACTCCAAAAAGTGCTAAAGAACTAGACAAATTTTGTGCTATTATTATTTGTGCTATTTGTAAATCTTAGCCAATGATATTGTCTAGGAATTACCCCAGTTGCTGATGAATTGACAGCCCTAAGGTTCCTGATACTTGCATAATCCCAAAGCCCGGTGCCCCTCTCTGAGGCTCTAACAAGGCACTTGTTGAGAAGCTTTATATTAAGTTTAGGCACCTATAAGTTTACAAATATTGTCAGGTAAATTTTCAACCATTAAATTCTCATATTTCTCTATGTTTTAAAATAATAAGCGTCTTCCTCAAATAGAGAGCCCCTTAAAGTGATTCCCCTAAAGTAATCACCCCTCTGTTAGTAATCACCCTTCTGTAAGTAATCACCCCTCTGTTAGTAATCACCCTTCTGTAAGTTATCACCCCTCTATAAGTAATCACCCTGCTGTAAGTAATCACCCTTCAATAAGTAATCACCCTTCTGTAAGTAATCACCCCTCTATAAGTAATCACCCTTCTGTAAGTAATCACCCCTCTATAAGTAATCACCCTTATGATTAAGCCCCCCTCTATTAGTAGTCGCCCCTTTATAAGTAATTACCTCAATCAAATAAGCATCCCTCAAGTAATCACCTCCCCCCCCTCCCCCCGATATAATTTAATAAATGTGGTAGTTACATATTTGTTAATAGACCCTTCATATGATTACTGAACCATGAGTAGAAAAGTAATACACTTCCCTCTTCTTCTACTTCTTTAGCTGGAAGATGTGATGGATAATGAAATATACAAAGTTGCAAAAGAATTACTTCAAAAGTATGACCCAGATGGCAAGCTTGTACAGGTGAGAATAACTGAGCAGCAGTGAGTATAGTTCTGTACATATGCATGATCTAGTTTTACCGACATTTATAAAGTCCAATAATGTGATTTTCAGGAGGGTTTTTGAGCTGCAAAGGCAACAAGAGAAAAGAGGACTGTTTGCCATTTGGTCTCCACATTTCAGTTGGTAGCGTAACATGCGGTGAACTAAAGGGTTCTGAGTCGCTAGCAGTCCTAGTGGTAACACTCTTTATTTCTCTAGCACATGATCAGAAATTTCTACTTCCTTTAGTCAATGTTATGTCCACAAGTCAGTTTTCTCAAGTAGAACTTTTGGTACATCCTGGAAATAGTACTGTTCATGAATGACTCAATTTTTTATAGAAAGCAGTTAAATTCAAAGAGGGAAAAGTGTTAAACAATTCAATACGGAAATTTTTACCCAGGAAGCGAGTTGAAGTTTTAAGTGTGGAGCTAGGTGACCTCCGATGTTAACATACTTTTATTTCTCTAGTCGCCACATTAGTTCCCAGTCATCCACCGGTGGATATCGACATCCAGTTGGATGTTAACATCAATTGAGATCCCCGGTGGTGACATTTTCTATTTCTCTAGTGTTCTTTTCAAAACTAACATTTCAAATCCTCTCTTCTCGATGACACTGTTTAAAAATTTAATGATTGATGATTAATTACTCAATACGGAACATTTTTAATGTGAGGCTGATTGCTGCAACGAGGCTGTACCGACAAAGTTTCACCTCCGCCACGAAGAAGGAAAAAGAGTTGATCATCATACGACTGATGTGTTTTATCTAAGACTGAGGATAGCAAGTTTTATTTCTGTGCCTCGATTGCCCTGCAAAATCGGAGTAAGAATATGACATGTAACTTGACCTTCATAAGCCTCACCGTCTTGTGTTTCACGTTCTAAATTGTGGTTTCGGTTTCGATACCCAGATCGATTGTTTAAATTGGTCAGGGGTAACAATAGTTTGCATCAAAACAATCTTGCAGTGCCCAGTCGAAGAATATCAATCCGGAGCTTGTACGCCAGTTTCTACTGGTATCGGATATCATCTATATGTTTCGGCACAAAGAGGAGTTATAACACCGTCTCTTATTCTCTTGTACATTCCAAGCACATTCTTCGATTTCGATTGCATTTCAAGACTTGCTTGTTCTGGTGTGTTTCAGCCAACCAGAGAAGGGAAATGTTTGGGACACTCAGATTGAATATATTGTTTTGTGGATAATGAATGTGCATGCAGGATCCGAGCAGGACAAGAGTATACTATTGAATCATCCAGAGGCCAGCAATTTTGAAGAAGATTTGGCCGTTCCAGAGACCCGAGGCAGTTACATTGCACTTCTTGTGGGTAAGGTGCTTGTGCACTTATCTCAATTTATACGTACTAATACCGGTATCGTGTTTCTTAAAGTAGATTAAAGATTTTAGATTTTAGATTTCTTTCACAATGCAAAATTTTGCATCAGACTATTAATATTAAATTGTTACCGTAGTCTCAGCCTTTACAGGTCCAAATATCTTACAATACCCTACACATATATTGTATACATTGGCGTGAATCATAACGGCATGAGTGCCGAATATTGTAGAATATGAAGGCACGCGGACACATACGGTACCAACAATATGGAAACATGTGGGGGCGTGCATCTAAAAGAAGGAACTAAGGGGAGTGCGGTACATGTGGCCAACCTATCTCCTGCAGCTCAGTTCATGTGTCCGTGGCTACAATTTTGATATAGGGAATAACCCATTTTACAATGCTGGTGAACGTATTAGTATATGGGCTACACATGGTAAATCTGGAGACTGTATTGCATTCATTGTGGAGACTGTATTGTATGTTGACTAGCTTATTCCACGTGGAGACTGTATTGTATTCATTGTGGAGACTGTATTGTATGTCGACTAGCTTATTCCACGTGGAGACTGTATTGTATTCATTATGGAGACTGTATTGAATTTACTGTGGAGACTGTATCGTATGTTGACTAGCTTATTCCACGTGGAGACTGTATTGTATTCATTGTGGAGACTGTATTGTATGTTGACTAGCTTATTCCACGTGGAGACTGTATTGTATTCATTGTGGAGACTGTATTGTATGTCGACTAGCTTATTCCACGTGGAGACTGTATTGTATTCATTATGGAGACTGTATTGAATTTACTGTGGAGACTGTATCGTATGTTGACTAGCTTATTCCACGTGGAGACTGTATTGTATTCATTGTGGAGACTGTATTGTATTCATTGTGTAGACTGTATTGTATGTTGACTAGCTTATTCCACGTGGAGACTGTATTGTATTCATTGTGGAGACTGTATTGTATTCATTGTGGAGACTGTATTGTATGTTCATTAGCTTATTCATTGTGGAGACTGTATTGTATTCATTGTGGAGACTGTATTGTATTCATTGTGTACACTGTATTGTATGTTGACTAGCTTATCCACGTGGAGACTGTATTGCATTCATTGTGGAGACTGTATTGTATGTTGACTAGCTTATTCCACGTGGAGACTGTATTGTATTCATTGTGGAGACTGTATTGTATGTCGACTAGCTTATTCCACGTGGAGACTGTATTGTATTCATTATGGAGACTGTATTGAATTTACTGTGGAGACTGTATCGTATGTTGACTAGCTTATTCCACGTGGAGACTGTATTGTATTCATTGTGGAGACTGTATTGTATGTTGACTAGCTTATTCCACGTGGAGACTGTATTGTATTCATTGTGGAGACTGTATTGTATGTCGACTAGCTTATTCCACGTGGAGACTGTATTGTATTCATTATGGAGACTGTATTGAATTTACTGTGGAGACTGTATCGTATGTTGACTAGCTTATTCCACGTGGAGACTGTATTGTATTCATTGTGGAGACTGTATTGTATTCATTGTGTAGACTGTATTGTATGTTGACTAGCTTATTCCATGTGGAGACTGTATTGCATTCATTGTGGAGACTGTATTGTATTCATTGTGTAGACTGTATTGTATGTTGACTAGCTTATTCATTGTGGAGACTGTATTGTATTCATTGTGTACACTGTATTGTATGTTGACTAGCTTATCCACCTGGAGACTGTATTGCATTCATTGTGGAGACTGTATTGTATGTTGACTAGCTTATTCCACGTGGAGACTGTATTGTATGGGGGCAAAAATTAAAGGGACGAAAATTAAAGGGAGCGAAAATTATAGGGAGGCGAAATTTGAAAGGAATAAGGTAACCTTTCAGTTCTGTGACAAATGTGTAGTTCTTGATTTGGAAACGGCTTTGCACCACATACATGATTATTAGCAACACTTTTCAGGTAATTTAATTTGGGTAGCTGTAATTGCAAGGGTATACATACACTATACTATTCTCTTTTTTTTGTCCAAATTGTAACTTATTTTAATTATAAGTAGCACTGTTCATTAACATATTTTTCTTTATCTGGCTTCCGCCTTTTGAGAGGAATTCCGAAAGATTGGAAAGTGCACTCCCACATGGCATCTAACTCAATTTCTAATGTATGTTTGGACGATTTTACGTTCCATTGGAAACTAAGAGCGAATCGATGTCTATCCGACGTAATTGATTGAACCAAAAAGTTGATTTCTATACCGACACAGGACAACAAAAAAACCTACGTTTTTTTAACGCAAGTCGTACCAACATTGTAGCGGCGTTGATGTAATGTCATTTTATATCTGAAATATGATATTGCGTCACCTTTCATGTATTAATATCTTACTTCGATTCAACGTAAAACGTGATGTCTATTCGACATTGATTGGACATCGAAATGTTGGCTGAATTACCAAATCAAAGCCCTATCATAAAAGTTTCGGTCATTTCCTAAGACTGTTACCTTATTTCAGAACAAATTCATGAAATTAGAAGTTTATACAACATTATACACCGTTGAAATAAGTTAAAATTGAAGGACTTGGTTATAATTACCACCGAACTACCCGATTTTATTTTCAAATCAGTCGACAAGTTTTGATGTAGTCCTCATCCACACTATACTATATGCCATGCGTAGCTACTGTTCGTCATATATTCTGACGGGAGGTGGGAGTGGTCTGGCGTCCGCAGAATAGTTTGCGCAGACCACATCCCAAGATAATATTATATTTACACGTTCAGGCTGTCCACGGCCGAGATCTCAGACTTGCGACTCTTAAAGCAGATCACAAACTTCCAAAATAGTAATAGCTATAGGAAGAACAAGATAAGATTTCTTTCAGAAAGCTCTCCCAAAATGCAATTACACCTCCTGAGATGCAGTTGAAGAAAGTCCATAGGTTACGTGAATGATGTGTAACTTGTATAGACTTCTGGGCGCAACGATAGCGGCAAGGCTGTTTGTATCCGCGGCAACAAAACTAGCGTATACAACTAAAACCATTACCAACAGCTTTGTGGAAGTCGAAGTGAAAAGTGTGTTTGATAAATTTACAGATCTGGTATTTATATATGTGGAATAAAATAGAATTACATAGTTGCTAAGAATAGATAGAGAGGATCAAGCAGATCAAGCAGATCAAGCAGATCAAGCAGATCAAGCAGATCAAGCAGATCAAGCAGATCAAGCAGATCAAGCAGAAGCAGAAGCAGAAGCAGAAGCAGAAGAAGAAGCAGAAGCAGAAGAAGAAGCAGAAGAAGAAGAAGAAGAAGAAGAAGAAGAAGACAAAAAACGCGACCTGGATGAAAAAGCAGTAGAACAAAATACAGCTGCAGAAGACGCAGACGAAGAACAAGCAGAACAAAGGGAACACACAAAACAAGCAGAACAAGGGGAAGACACAAAATAAGCAGAACAAGGGGAAGACACAAAATAAGCAGAGCAAGCAGAACAAGCAGAACAGGTAGAACAAGCAGAACAAGCAGAACAAGCAGAACAAGCAGAACAAGCAGAACAAGTAGAACAAGAATAAGAAGTAGAAAAAGTAGAACAAGCAGAACAAGCAGAACAAGCAGAACAAGCAGAACAAGCAGAACAAGCAGAACAAGTAGAACAAGCATAAGAAGTAGAAAAAGTAGAACAAGCAGGACAAGTAGAACAAGCAGGACAAAGAACAAGCAGAACAAGCAGAACAAGCAGAACAAGCAGAACAAGCAGAGCAAGCAGAGCAAGCAGAACAAGCATAAGAAGTAGAAAAAGTAGAACAAGCAGGGCAAGTAGTACAAGCATAAGAAGTAGAAAAAGTAGAACAAGCAGGACAAGTAGAACAAGCATAAGAAGTAGAAAAAGTAGAACAAGCAGGACAAGTAGTACAAGCATAAGAAGTAGAAAAAGTAGAACAAGCAGGACAAGTAGAACGAGCAGGACAAGTAGAACAAGCAGAACAAGCAGAACAAGCAGAACAAGCAGAACAAGCAGAACAAGCAGAACAAGCAGAACAAGTAGAACAAGCATAAGAAGTAGAAAAAGTAGAACAAGCAGGACAAGTAGACCAAGCAGGACAAGTAGAACAAGCAGAACAAGCAGAACAAGCAGAACAAGCAGAACAAGCAGAACAAGCAGAGCAAGCAGAACAAGCAGAACAAGCAGAACAAGCAGGACAAGCAGAACAAGCAGAACAAGCAGAACAAGCAGAACAAGCAGAACAGGCAGAGCAAGCAGAGCAAGCAGATCAAGCAGAACAAGCAGGACAAGCAGGACAAGCAGGACAAGCAGAACAAGCAGAACAAGTAGAACAAGCATAAGAAGTAGAAAAAGTAGACCAAGCAGGACAAGTAGACCAAGCAGGACAAGTAGAACAAGCAGAACAAGCAGAACAGGCAGAGCAAGCAGAACAAGCAGAACAAGCAGAGCAAGCAGAGCAAGCAGAGCAAGCAGAGCAAGCAGAGCAAGCAGAGCAAGCAGAGCAAGCAGAGCAAGCTTTTGGCAGCGAATTTTAGAGCTGCTATGATTTCTAGCTATCCATCTCTTTAATGGCAACTGCTGTGTTATGATTAGTATTGTTTGAGCATGGTCTTAATGTAAATGGCTCATGCCGACTCTTCTTTCTTTAACTATTGACATCAACCCACTTTATTCCTCCATTTTGTACCACAGAGATTGTCTTACTCAATTTCGGATTTGTTTTTCACTTCTTAACTTGACTGAAGAGTCAACTTCCGCCCAAATGAAAAGATTAGTCACCTATCGCTAAACACTAAATAGAGCTTAATCCTTACCGCTTCTAGGAATATCCTTTTGCGGTCAATAATTTTAATGACTGCTACTCATATCGCATATCTGTCTTTGTGACAGCAGCGTGCTTACGTTCTTGAACGTAGTGACCATTGCAGAACCGTGTTTTGGACTTCATCAACTTTCCCGCTTTTAGTGAGTTCCAAGTGTCATTTACTGGATACACAGTATTTTTGTACCGGTTAATGAACCAATTTACTTCCTTGAAAAACGTTTCTATTAATTTGACTGCTATTGAGGAGGCAATAACTGCAGTTCGACGGGTGGGTGAGGTCTCAGGTGAGGTGCATGAATTTATTGTGGAAACTAGGGAATGTTCCCTCAAAACTATAATCTTGAACATAGATAACAATAGACCCACATCGAATTATGCTACGAAAGACCAAATCATGAGGAGAACCTCTAATAGAAAATGTATGAATTTATGCAATTACTCGATATATACCGACTCCCACACCCCATGCAGTCTGAAATAGAACCATGACATGCGTTCTGTCTTTATGAATTTTTCAAGGAATTTGATTCTGCATGCCATTCATTTAGAGAGAATATGTGAATTTCTCTCTCATCGACACTTCACCGTAACAAGGCTCTTCTAAAGGAAAACTCTGGTAAACTCATTTTAAACCTTGCAAAGACTCAGAAAGAAGGAAGGTGATAATGAGATTTATGCAAGGAAATTATTAATTCTCCGAAGACAGTTTCATCCTGGCTAAGGATAGACCAAACATTAGAGCAAAGATGTACAGAGGGCTTTTCAAAATCCATTTGCCGCTCATAATATCAATTTTGGATAATGTATCCAAAATACAAGTTCTATCCGAGGCGGAGCATTTCTCAGTTGTTATTTTCGTTTTATCAAACTTATTATTTTTCATCTACGTCACCACAGTTCATGTGAACGGTAAAAGGGAGTGTCAGGCTTACACGATGATCTTTAAAATGTAATTTAGTGAACTAGGTTCTACCCTATTGAATAAAACTGTCCAATTTATAACTTAACGCTACCGACCTCCACATAGAGCTCAAGGGACGTGTTCAATCTGACGGGCTGGTAGGGGGTACATTTTGTAATTTTCTTACTACAGGACGGGAACATGGTTATTCATCGACCCCTTTTCGACCGCCTGGATATCCATCGACCCCCATTCGACCCCTTGGGTATTCATCGCCCCCTGGATATTTATCGATCCCCCATTTGACCCCTTTGTTATTCATCGACCCCCTGGATGGTCCCATCGACCCCTTTGAGAACCCCTGGAGTAAGGGATCTCGTCATAACTGGAATAATTAATGTTATTTGTTGCAGGCATTTGCTTGCAAACAGACGTAAGCAGTATACTTCCTGGTTAAATTTGTATTTTAATGTGTTTTAATCGGGATTTTTTAATATATCTTTTCTAGTGTCAGTACAGAACCTCGACTACGAAGTTTTCTCCAAGCTGGCAGTAAAATTAAATCCTCGAGCGAGGAAAAATTGGAAAGACTTAGCTGCCAAGATGGGCTATAGTATAGACTATATAAGGAGCTTAGATCTTGACAGAAGTGAGGCTACTCAGGACTTGCTGTACGATTTCGGGACTCAGAAAAAGGGAACTGTCCGACGACTGTATAATTTGCTGTTAGAAATAAAGCGGAGAGACGCTGCAGATATTCTGCTGCCCTATTTGAATCAGTCCCCGGTGTAATAACAGCATTCGAATATATAGAACACCACCAATGGGTCATCATAGATAAAGACGAAGTCATTCGTAGCCTTGGCCACAGGCGCCGACGCGCCAAAAATGCTAGCCTATTACACCGCATATTTGCATAGGTCTTTGCTGTTTGACCGAGAGGAGTTTCACTCCAGTTAGAGTCTTCATTGTCACAGGAAAACATGACAGCGAGAGATATTTCAGTGTTCGACACTAGAAAGTTTACAGATGTGGCCCTACATTAGAATTTACTTCATTTTGTACAAGGAATCGGTGTACCACAAGGTTATCACTTAATCAATGAATTACAATGAAGGAGTCATATTGTTAGGTCGCTGGGATTGTAAGAAGACGAAGCATACGTGTGTTTCTGATTACTAGAAAATTGTACGTTAAATCCAGTTGATACTTCATTCATTCCATGTGGTGTCAGCTTTCACTTTTGTATTAAAACGGAATCTACCGTGCACCAACCAGACTTTTATAAGGTAATAGCTTAGTTTATATAAATAGTAAAAGTTTATAGCTTTGACTCTGTACGTTAATTGCGTTAGACTTGGTCTAAACATGTCTTGTGTAAGTAGATATTTGTGTCGCTGATCAGCTTGGTTGCGTTACATTAATTTGTCATGTTGTTCATAGGAAACCTTTTATAAAAAGGAGAGTCGGCATCATAGTATCTTGACAGTGGAATTCTAACGGTTCTTTCGCCCAGAGATTGCTAAGAAGAGGTATGGTAGATTACGGAGTCTCCGCAGCTTATCAGGGAGACTGGTATGAAACACCGGTAGATTACTACTTATCAGAGGGCTAAACTGAGAGATTGGTATGGTAGATTACGTATTCTGTACTAAGGAGAGAGGAGTTGACCATTCATAGACTATGATTCTTATTATTACATCGTATTATGTCAAAACATTGATGTTCTGATCGTACTGCAGCATAAATGGAATCTCCTTCCTTGGATTTATGATAAATGCTCGATACTCCAGCCATATGTTTTTTATCAAAATCAACTACTCAATTTATAGTAGCTGTCTTTTAACAGATTTATATTTATGTACGTATATGTAAACTAATGCATCCTCTAGGAACCAAGGAAGATGAGGTAACCTGCTTACCTCTATATGATCATTGAATTCTTATTGAAGAAATATGACTTAGTTCTAAACGCAGGATACTCGGTAATTTATTTAGATCGTTCTTCATCTAGATCAGATGCTCAAATCCTACAATAAGGTGCATCATTTCTAATGAGAATATACTGCATATCAGACGTACTTGGACCACTGCAGGTATTAGAGCATACAGGAAGAAAATCATTGCTGAAACCTTCGAAGAACATTTAATTAAATAAATATATTTTCTTTCTTGGTAAAAATTTACCTGTTCTCCCTCAAAAGATTAATAGATGTCTTGCAACTTGCAATACTTTCGTATCTTCTACACTAGAATTGATACCTTTTAACCATGTTCCCAACTTTGGGTCCACCTGGATCTTGCAGAAAGTCCTTGTTACGAATATGATATCATATGATGCGTTCCCAAGCCCCGTCCAGTGCGTATTCGAAGTACCTAGCCTTGAAAAAAGGGGGAAAGGCACCTTGTCAGGACACGGGAGGTATACAGTAGATCCCCGGAGTCTGTAATCCTAACAAAAAAACCCACAAGCTGTTGCAAGCCCCGACTGGTTCTGGTGGGAAAATTTCCCCTCCCGTGACCGTGCTTTAAAGGAATCACAATAAATATCGCAAAGCGGCAACAATTACAATAAGTCATAGTGCGTCAGCAACGATTAGGATGGGTTGCCAGTGGTGTAGAAACTGGTTGCAGAAGAGTTGTGTTGCAATGAAACTCCTTGAAATTACATACGTGAAGCATGCTCTACTGGCTTTTCTGCATACGAAACGCGAGATCATACGTTAATGACGTCAGTAACTAAAGGAGTGGTGTGGCGAGTACAGTTTCGTAACACAGCTGTGAAGACCTGGTGCGCAAAGAATCGTCGTGTCTCGCAAATACTCGCAAAAGGAGCGAAAAGCGCAAAGAATCGGCTGCGTGCCATAGCGGCTAATCGCTCGTGACCGGCTGGCGCACCGCCGTCGGCCAGGTTCTGCACGGCGCGCGCCGGTGAGCCGCCGCCCCCTCCGAGCTCTCGCACGAGGCGACGAGATTCGATGAAGCGCAAGGCTCCCCGTCGTTTCGAGCCCTTCTCCTCGGAGACGCGCGCCCGCGACCGGTCGGCGCTCGATGACGGCGTCTACGACGTCGCCGTCATCGGCGGCGGCATCACCGGTGTCGGAGTGGCACGCGACGCCGCGCTGCGCGGGCTGCGGACCCTGCTGGTCGACAAGTGCGACTTCGCCTACGGCACCAGCAGCCGGTCGAGCAAGCTCATCCACGGCGGTATCCGCTACCTGCAGCAGGGAAGCGTCCGGCTCGTGTTCCAGGCGGTGTCCGAGCGTCGGGTGCTCCGTCGCACGGCGCCCCACCTCGTGCGCCCGCTCCGCTTCCTGTTCCCGATCCACGAGGGCGACCGCCACGGTGTCAACACCATCGACCTCGGTCTGTGGATCTACGACGCTCTGGCGTTGTTCCGCGGTGAGGCGTTCCACCGGCGGCTGGGCTCGGCGCGCACGCTCAACCAGCAGCCGGGGCTGCGTCCGGCCGGCCTGCGGGGCGGGCTGACCTACTACGACGCGATGACCGACGACGCCCGTCTGACCCTGGAGAACGGTCTCGACGCCTACGAGCTGGGTGCCACCGTGCTCACCTACACCCGGGTCGACGGCCGTTCCGTGGACGGCGAGGGTCGCCACGCGCTGCAGCTCGTCGACGAGATCGACGGCACCCGCTCGACCGCCCACGCACGCTACCTGGTGAACGCCACCGGCCCGTGGTCCGACCGCGTGCTGGCGGGGGACGGGGCCCCATTGCTGCGGCCGTCGCGCGGCGTCCACGTCGTCGTGCCGGTGGCCCGGCTGCCGCTCGACCAGGCGGTCGTCATGCAGGGGCTGAGCGACGGCCGCACGGTGTTCGCGATTCCGTGGGGCGCGCACTCCTACATCGGCACCACCGACACCGACGACCCGGGGGATCCCGACGCGGTGTGCGCCACGGCGGCCGACGTCGACTACCTGCTGGCCGCGGCGAACTCCTACTTCCCGGACGCGAGCCTGGTGCGCGACGACGTCGTCAGCACCTGGGCCGGTCTCCGTCCGCTGGTGGTCAGCGACGCGTCCCACCCGTCGATGGTCTCGCGCGAGCACCAGGTGATCGAGCACGCGCCGGGCTTCGTCAGCATCGTGGGCGGCAAGCTGACCACCTACCGGTTGATGGCGCGCGACGTGCTCGATCATCTCGGTCGGGCCGCTTCGGACGGACGCCTGCGGGCGCGCGGCTGCCGCACCCGCGCCCGTCCGCTGCCGGGAGGGGTCTCACTGATGACATGACAGTACTTTGTATTTAACAAGGAAGTCGTCATATTAGAATGAAACAAGTGGAAGGCCCGGACATTTCTGGAGAACTTTCTTGAAGGCCGTGGAATATTTGCTTGTGATTCCGGAAGAAAGACGGCCATTTCATTGTATAATATTGAGTAAGTTAATGTTTCTTAACTATTAGAAGTAGTATCTTAAGAGGCGGTTGTCTTTTCAAAGTGAATGTTGGGAATTGAATGCAACTTGATTTTTGTTTGTCCTTGTCCTTAATAGATCCCGGTTACTACGGAAAAGCCCAAGGTAAGATATTACTTTGAAGAGAATTGTTATCGTCACCCATTACATGATAGTATTTTGTATTTAACCAGGAAGTCTCCGTATTAGAATGTAACAAGTGGAAGGCCTGGACGTTTCTGAAAAACTTTCTTCAAGGCAATGGAACATTTTTTTGTAATTCTGGAAAAAAAACGGCCATTTCATTGTATAAGTTTGAATTAGTTAATGTTTCTTAACTAGTAGAAGTAGTATATTAAGAGGCCGTTGACTTTTCAAATTGAAAATCGGGAACACAATGCAACTTCATTTTTCTCTTTTCTTGTTCTAAATAGATCCCGGTTACTACGGAAAAGCCCAAGGTAAGATATCACTTTGAAGAGAATTGTTAGAGTCACTGATTACTTGATAGTATTTTGTATTTAACAAAGAAGTCGTCATATTAGAATGAAACAAGTGGAACGCCCGGACATTTCTGGAGAACTTTCTTGAAGACCAGGGAATACTTGCTTGTGATTCCGGAAGAAAGACGGCCATTTCATTGTACAATATTGAAATAGTTAATGTTTCTTAACTATTAGAAGTAGTATCTTAGGTGGCGGTTGTCTTTTCAAAGTGAAAGTCGGGAATTGAATGCAACTTCATTTTTGTTTTTCCTTGTTCTTAATAGATCCCGAGTACCACGGAGGGGCCCAAGGTAAGATATTACTTTGAAGAGAATTGTTAGCGTCACTAATTACCAGGGGCCGGATTTTACATGAAACACATATTTTTTCCCGATAGTATTTTATACATACTTTTCATTTTTAGCACATAAATAAACTTTTTTCGTTTTTAGCACATAAATACATATTTTCGAGGATTATTCACATTTTTTCAGGAGATAACTAGTTAAAAATACCTAGTATTTTTGTAAAATTAACAAGAAACACATATTGCCCAATAAGGAGTAAAGTTCGAAGAGTATTTCTGGTTATTTGTCGCTGTTCAAATGAAAGTTCCTCCACACCTCATTCATCGATCATCAAGTCTTTACTTTACAACTTGCTGCTAGTGTATGATAATAGCTGTAATCTCCTTGCTAATGGAAGAAATGTACCTTAATCAGAGTGGTAATAGGTTGCTTTAAATTTTTTGCGGGGTCGTACAAAGCAAGAAGTCATTTTCTTTCTCTAGGTGAAAGCTGCAGATTGTTGGTCACAATCCTATATTTAGTTCCGTATATTGTGCTTGTTCTGTTTTGCTTTGCTTTCCGCAGTGAGAAAGGAGCAGTATGATTGACAATTGTATTGTTTGTAAAAAAACATTTTGTTTTTGGCAAAGATTCCAAGCTTACACGTTATGACTGAAATCTGTAGAAATTTCATGTGACTAAAATTTTGAACTTTAAAATTACACTAAGTACCTGGAATAGTTTAGGCAACAAATGTAATGATCTGTAAGGGACAGACATGCACAAAAGGAAATTGATCTATCAATAGTCTTGTTTGTAAAGGGAGACTAATTACGTTGATTGCATTATCAAAGAATTAATAAGGCCTGCTCCACTGGCTTATAAAGGAACTCAGTTAGGCCTAGAGGTTTCGATAACTTGAGCCACGATGAAGCCCTCTCAGCAGAAAGCAAGTGATTATGAAAAGTTGTTCAAAAGAGAATAGTACAAAGTATATGATAAATCTATTAGGCCATTTGTGCCTAAGGCAAGTTGCAATCAAACAGTGGATGATCAGAAGGCAGGACTTCAACAAACTTCTTTTTAAAAAAAATCTCGAGTTATAGCCCTTTGAAACTTTCCACCATATATGGTCAACTTTTTTATCAGAGGCACGTGACCAGGCCCCAGGCCGTGACGGCCAAATTTTTTTACCAAAAGTTTTCAAGATAAAAGTTAGGAAAAGTCAGAAAGTTTTGGCAACTTTCAAGAAGGCATTCAAAAAGTTTCTAAACAATATTCACAGCCGCGGACCTCTACTTAAGAAGGAGACGCTCTGTTGAGAAAATCGTTTACAATTTACGCGTTTTCCAGTAATTGTTGATGTTCATTGACAATTCGGCAATATCATTATACTGTTTGTAACACATTGTCGGTATACTGCTCAATATTTTGTAATAGCGTAACCTGTGGTGTCTAAAAAGAAAAATTGTAACTAAAATAGATGTCGACAGAAATTTGCTGGATTGTGTCAATTTTCTCAAGAAACTTCCAGAATTCTAGAAAATAAGAAATATAATGTAAAACAAAAATAAACGTATTTAAGACTGTTGAGAAAATACAAAGAACTTTATAATAAGCTAATGAAAACTAATAGAAAGTAAGGATGAATTTAGTGTGATAAATTATAATCTACAGTGACTGAGAAAATCTTTAACATAGATATTCTCCATTTGCATTCTCGATACACCTAAGCATAATTCCAAATCGATTTGCGGTTGGTCAGATGTTACATGCAAGTAACCCAGCAAAAGAATCTAAACTTAGGTTAAATCATGAAATTAGACATTAATTAACAAATGATATGTAATGAAACAGAAATTAAAACACTTGATCTAGTAAAATTCTTCCATACTGTAAAATTGAGCATGCCAAGTGTTCATTTTTAAAAAGCAAACCAAGTAAACTCTCTAAGGTCAAACTGTTTGACCTTCACTTAGAAAAATCCCGAAAACATATTTTCATCTAACAGCAAAACATAATCTAACCAACAAACTTCAAAAAAATCTATTGTAAAAAACACAGCACAGATGAAATTTGTCAGTGAGGTAAGTTACTAAATAAAAGACCTAGAGATATATCTAAAACAAATAGAATAAAGTTAAAACAAATTCTAAGTAAATTAACTCAGGGAAAGAAACAAAAAAAAATCATGACAAAGAAATTCATCACAAAATAATAACGATACATGAAGAGCGGAAAACAAAATAGTCTAAACTTATAATGTAATCAAAGCCCAATCTCCACGTAATAAAAATCATAAAACAATAAAGTAATCCACCAAAAGCAGCTCAAACTATACCAAAATCATAAAATGAGAAAATATATGAGCCGAATTCAATAAAGAAAGCCAAATAATACGAATAAGTCATCTCGATCCAGTAGGAGGAACTAGGACAGGCACAAATACAGATTATTGAACATAGACTACAAAAAATTACGAGCATCTAACTTGAATCATCAAAATTGTATGTCCTTTCTAATAGACTGACTTTTTCCTTAAAAACCACACATTAGAAATTGTTATTATTTGATCTATTCCAAAGTCGTTTAGATTCGTCAGTTTTAAGACCTAGGTCATTTACACCTCCAAAACTTATCATATGTCACTAAATAATATTCTTCACACATTCAATTTCCCGATTCGACAGATGAAAACCATCATATGTCAAAATCCTCGATATTTTAGAATTAAGACTCTTAATTTTTTTAATTTCAGGTGTTTAATTCTTTGCCTTTCAAGAATTTGAAATTTTTTCAATGTTCCTCAGTTGTTAGATCTTATGGTTTTGAAAATAAAATAATTTCAAACGGAATCTCATCTTTAAATCTCATCTTTCTCAAATTTGACATTTTTATGCATAGCTTTTTATATTTCAAGCATAGTTTTCGCTAAAAGAATTTCAGCTTTTTTCAAAATTTTTGAATTTTAACAGATCCCGTTCTCACAGCTAAAAAAAATCTAGTTGATCTCTAGAATTTGCAAATTCATCCTTCTGTTTGAATCGTTAAGATTTATAAATATTACTTTTTTTTCTTACTCTCTTTCAAGCTTTGCCTCTTTTTTTAATACTTACTTCGGACATCATCCGACAACGCGGGCGCTTACGCGTTTGACGAATTCCTGGAAGCGAAAACCCTGTTGGGGTTAGCCGAAAACAGCTAAGCCGTTCAGAAATTGGGTGGGTAGTTGGCGCTGATGACAATCGTCTCCTCATCGGCGAGATTACGAAAGCGGTGCGGGGTCCGGCAGTCGAAATAGTAGCCGTCGCCGGGCTCCAGTACCTGCACCTCATCGCCCACGGTAATTTCAATGCGGCCGCTAATGACCACGCCGCCTTCCTCACCCTCGTGTCGGATCATCTCATCACCGGTGTCGGCGCCGGGCCGATAAACCTCGCGCATGACCTGCAGCTGGCGCTGCGGTCGGCCGGCACCAATCAGGTAATACTCGACCGGCCCTTGACCCATATTGGGCTGGGTGTCGCGCGGGAACACGATGGCAGCCTTGTCTTCCACCGTTTCCAGCGTGAAAAACTCAGCCATGGTCATGGGAATGCCATCCAGGGCCTTTTTCAGGGAACTCACTGAAGGACTGACGCGGCCCTGTTCTATCAGCGAAATGGTGCTGTTGGTGACGCCGGCCCGTTTGGCCAGTTCGCGCTGCGAGAGCCCTCGCGCTTCGCGTACGGCTCTGAGTCGCGCGCCTACATCGTCCGTCATGGCATAGTCCTTCCGGCAAAAACTGTGCTGCGCCAATGGCAGCCGGGAGTCGGCGCCACGCGCGTCTAATATTATTGACAACTTGCGCGATGAACGCGAACAATGCGGCGCGGACCTTCTGATGGGACAGCGACGATGATTGATGCCGATCTTCTTGGCGCCGACTCGGCCACCTTTGCCAATGTCTTTTCGTTTATGGGCTGGCCGCTCACTCGCGACCTGTCTGCGTGCGACGCGGTCGTGATGGGTATCCCTTACGATCTTGCCGTGTCGGCACGCCCGGGGACCCGTTATGGGCCATCGGGTATTCGCCAGGCGTCGGCGCAGTTGCGCTGGGAGGAGCGTCACTGGCCGTGGAATTTTCTGCTCAACGACCGTCTGAAGACCATTGATTACGGCGATATCAGTATCGAGGCGGGCGATAGTCAGGGCATGGTGGACGACGTGGTGGAACACGCCAGTCGTATCATCAGCGAAGGTAAGTTTTTGCTCGGCCTTGGTGGCGATCACTTTGTCTCGCTACCACTCCTGCGAGGCGTTGCCAGCCAATACAAGCCCGTGTCCCTGATTCATTTTGACGCACACACTGACGTTGAGCCGCTCGACCTTGAGTTTTACCACGGCAACATGTTCTACCGGGCGCTGAACGAAGGCCTCATCGATCCTGAGCACTCGTTACAGTTGGGTATTCGCACAGACTACGAGCGCGATGACCACCCTTTGAAGATATTGGACGCCACGCCGCGAGGTGAACCTCAGCTTGCCGCGCTGGACGAAGGTCTTGATCGGGGCTTCGCTGACCTTCCGCGAGTCGGGCGCCTTTGCATCCGCCTTCCACTCGGGCAGCGGTTGGCCGTTGGGTTTGCTCACGGCCAAGACGCAGCCGGCGGTGCCGCCCCGGTTGTGGACCTTGACCAGGATCTTGTTGCGGCCGCCGCGGAGCTGGACGTCGAACTTGATCGCGTCGGGCAGCTTGTGCCGGGCCCGCGGTCGCCACGGGCCGCCCTTGAGGCTCGAGGCGTAGCGGTACTTTCCGACCAGGCGGTCGTTCAAGAACACCGTCACGTTGTCGTCCGCCCGCACGTGCAGCGTTGCCGCGGTCTCGCTCGGCACGCGCACGTGGGTCAGCGCGTAGATCGCGCTGTTGTCCATGTACGGCATGTCGAAGTGCAGCCAGCCGGTGGGCTGCATCGTCACGGTGCGGTTCTCGCCGGGGCGCTTCCAGCTGATGTTGGCGTTGATGACCGGGTAGACCTTGGTCAGCTCGATCTCGTACTCCGGCGGGAACACGAACACGTTGGGGTCGACGCCGTGCTTCTTGAACGGCCCGATCACGCGCCACGCGGTGACCACGCCGAGCGCATCCTCGAAGTCCGGGGGCTCGCCCTGCGACCGCACCAGCTCGCGGGCGGTGACGTCACGGGGAACCGGTGAACCCGGGAACTCCTCGAACTCGGTCGGCTCGGGGATCATCCGGCTGCGCGCGCGCTGGTTTTCGGAGACCACGGCTTCGCGGTCGGATGGCTTCAGCGGGAAGCGGAACTTGACCAGGTCGTCGAACGCCTCGGTGCCGAACACCAGCATCAGGTGGTGCGCGATCGCGCGCGCGACGGTGGGCGTGCGCGTGTCCTTGACCGGGCACCTGCGGTAGTTGCGGAAGAAGCGCCGGTACAGCTCCCACTTGTGGCCGCGCGGTTCGGCCCGCCCGTACTTGTCGATGAAGTGCAGGAAGAACCCCGCGCTCGGGCCGTAGTTGGGGATGCGCCAGAACTCGAGGTCGCGCTCCAGATAGTCACGAAGGAACGCGCGGCGCACCGCGGCCAGAGTGCGGCGGATGTCGGGCTTCTGCCCCAGCGCCTCGAACGCAAACGCCGCCGAGAAGTCGGCGAGCCCTTCGCGAAAGCCACCGCACACCGGATTGGTGTCGTCGACGCAGTGGGTGAGCTCGTGGTACAGCAGGCCGTTGTCGAGGCGCGTCTTGCCGTCGGGCTTGGCCTTGCCGATGTCGATGATCTTGCCGCCGCCGACGCCCCCACCGAAGACACAGACCTCCTTGAAGTACACCGTGACCCGGTCGCCTTAGGGGTTGGGGACGCGGCCGCTTTTCATTAGAATATTGTTTAAGAAAAATGTCATTTAAGTTTTCAGTAATATGAACTTCAAGAAGAGTATGATTGTAGAGTAATTGACGAGGACGTTGATTATAAATCAACATGATTTTTATCTAAATCTTGAATAAAGGCAGCAGTATTTTTCAATGTACAGTATCTTTAAGTTAAAAGTCGAATTGTTCATATTAAATAATCAGCAAATGCCCCCTTTACGGGTTTATGACTTTGATAGAGTATTGGATTATATATCAATAAAACCGTGTTTACACGTGGATTAACAAATTCCTCATCCCAATCTGTTTGAATTTTTCTATATGAGTCTTATTCAAAGATAGATTCAATGGCTCTAGCAACTTCATCGCCTCTCTTTAAACACAATGTAACGGCATATGTATAGAGACTTAAACATTGATTGCAAGTAAAACATACATGTGCGATTTATTATGATGTCTTTTAGTCTCGCCTAGAGTCAAAAGATCTGCTTGCAATATGTGCAAGGGGAAAAAGGCTTTAGTTTTTCAATAATGACTACCAAGAACTCTATGATTTCGATGAAGAGTGTAGCTTGATTCATTCTGTAAATACTTTTTCGTCAACTTCCTTTCAACTAAAGCGGCGGGGGGAATTTAAACTTCTCACTTCAATATTATTCTCATAATTTTTTCAAAACTTGAGCCATTTTGAAAACAAACCCGGTGTGAAGCGTCCACTAGCCCTTTTGCATACTAAATATGGTGGAAAGACGCTTTCGTTTAATATTTCTTAAATCAACACCCCCAGCGAGACAAGTCAAGAGTCTTTTATTTTGCTCACGATTTGAATGAGGCATAAGATTTACAACACTTGATGAAACTTTAGATAATTCTTCTTCTTGTTTTGCCGTTTTCAAAATTTCAGAACTTTCAGAAGCTGGAGGTTGATCGATGACATTTACTTTGAGTGGTTTTTCACGGTAGGGTTTATGCTTATCGAAACGTCGAAGGGCATTTGGAAGCAAAATTAGTTTTTAATCGTCGACAATCGTTTCATTCTTAATAAATTTATCAAGATTATCTTCAAAGTGCTCTTTTGGTGAAAGAGCGAGTTCAATTGGCGTCAATTTGTAAGGTTTAGCCATTTCTAGATAATAGTGTTTAGAAGTCCCACCTTTGTTGCAGTAACAATGAAAAGAAACTACCGCCAGCCTGAACAAGCCGTTTACTTTTAAAACCTGTTCCTTTCTTTTTACATGATACGGCAAGTACAAGTGAACGTTGTCGCTTTGTCTGTAGCCTAACACTTTCTGGCAGTTGAATATTGCCTTCAGTTAAATTTAAACAAAGCTCAGATAGGACATAAATGAATTCATTGTCAAAATTGTATTCACTTAGTGGACAAGAACACCCCGACGAAGATTTCTTGGTCGGTGGCGATTTTTTCTTGTTGGCAGAAGATGACGAACAATTATAACAACAACAACAATTGTCTTGGTTTAAATTACAGCTTCTACTTTAAACCTAACTTTGTTTTTGATTCAGTACTCAATGATGTTTCGGCTTTAATTTTTCGATAATATTTCTAATAAATAAACTTTACTTGTCATTTTCTTCTTCGAGGTTTAAATCTGAATTTGCAAATTTCATAAAGTCATCTTGTAACACATTTTCTTCATTTTCATAGTCAAAATCATCATCAAGACCAGCAACAATGTCAGGATCAAAATCCAACCGTGGACCACTTTGTGGGGCCGCTTTATTCAATAAACCAACATCTTCTTGGAAATCACTTTCAAAAACAGAAGATGGAAGCTTTAGCCTGATTTCCTAAATAGAAAAAACATTAATTGTAAAACAAGTAAAATACTGAATAAGACCTTTGCCTACATATCGATGTAGAACAAAATTCATTCGATCACCAAGGGCTGGCAATCCAACCTACGGAGCTCAAGTATGATGAGTGCTAAGACCCTTTTAAGGGTTGCCGTCATCTTTGGCAACTACAAGCATAACTATTGGCTGTTATTTACACGCTGTGATTCCTGCTATAAAAAAAATTGTAAAATATAAACCGAAAACTGAAGTTTTATGGAGATTTTCTTATTTATTTTTTAATACTCGTAAAAGTATAATGTAAAAAACACGAACTTTTCTCACATAATTCATTTAAAAATAATTTTAAAACGTTTTTTGACCAAAAATAATCCACAAGATTCAAATATTTCCCAGAATTATGCAGAAACATATGAACACGTCTTTCGGTGATCCGATCTTTTTTTTTCTTTTTTTCTATTCGAGGTAATATAAGAAATGTACACGGCAGAACAACTAGCTTAATCCCAGGAAGATATCCGCATACGAGATGCATCCAAAGCCCAAACTACACATACACAAAAAAAATAAAATAAAAATAAAAACTCGACACAAACACACTGCCATTCACCCCCCCCCCCCTGTCGAAAAGTGAAGCTTTGACCGGTGAGACCAACGCACCCACCAAAAACGCAAAACTCCAAAACAATGCAGCTTCAACAATTTAAAGAATCTCGGTAGAGCATTTCAAGATCTGAACTCATTTGGTAAATTCTCCTAAATTACAGGCCCAACATACCAAATGCTAAATCTTAATCTAGTAGTTATAAGCAAGGGTATGCGTATCAAATAAAAATTTTGAGTTTCATAATCGTGAAGAGATGATGAACATGTGAAAAAAAGCTATAATTCTTGTTGGAAACATGCACTAAATATTCCTAGTCCAAAATGCTGAAGAAAATATACCAAGTGTATTGAAAGCTATTACCTAATGGCAATAGGAGAAACTCCTTTGAGCGACGGCGTATCAAATGAAAAACTAAAACATCTAGTTCCGAACTGTCCTACAATGATCAAACCAACGAAATACATCATGAAACCAACCCAGTAGGACGCGAAAGATGAAAAAAAATCTAACGTTCGTTTTGCTTGTATCACAACAAGGCGCCCTCAGATTAAATTTTTTTAAACGAACTATCTTAAATCAAAGAGAATAAAATGAAAAAAAATCAATTCAACATGTACAATAACCAGTCTAAGTAAGAACTAAGGAAGTTGGACATGCAATGAATGAGCTATTCCCATCATAACACAGTAGCAACTTACATTAGGATAATAAATGCAGTTGACAAAGAATTTAATTAGTCTGTTGAGCAATAGTTCATTTATGCAGCTTTTTGTTCGTGTTTATATTTAATTCAATCCCTTGCTTATGGTTATTTTATGGTTGCCAAAAAGTGCATTCCGCTTGCCTATTGACTTTCCACGAAGTCCCTAATAGTGTATCTACTCACTCTTCCCGAGTAACCTCGGTTCCGAGTGAGATTAGCTGAAAAGTGCCGCACCATAAGTTGCGAAGTTTGCAGCTTCTGAAATTTATCATAGAGAAATGAGAAAATATGTCTCAAATTCAGTAATGGAACCATTTTTCAATGACGTTGCAGATGTAGCCTCCAACTCCAAGGAATGAAAACCAAAGTGATGAGGCTCAATCCATTAAAGTGATCCAAAGCCGATCCAAAGCCGTGGTATCCAACTGCCTTTATTTCTGTGATCCAGTGCGTTTTTTCTGACTCCTTGTCTAGCGCCTTGTTTAGCGCTTCGACACATCGTTTAGTGTTCCGACTGATCCCCGACACCGCGTTTTACGCTCTTGGCGCTATTCGGCTGAAAATGGACAATAGTGTAGTCTCAAGGCCGTATCCAGGGTGGATGGTAGGGGTTTGGCCCCCACCCTCCCTAAATATTTTTCCGCTTCGTAAAAACGTAACAAAAATGAATATAAACAAATTTTTTATGCGTTTTTTAGGTCTTTTTATTTAAACCTCTCTAAAAATCCTATTGTGAAATCACCTGAAAAAAAAATCATGGATATGGCACTGTGCAGTATGCCCACTTATTAGTTTGCGGCGGTTCAGTTTTTCTGAATGTCCTTTATAAAAATATTTTTGAACATGTTTATACATCCTATCTTAGAATATACGTGTCCTGTGTGGGGCCTACGGATGCATAGTACGGATAATTTGAACGAAGATTTAGAGCCGGTTTGAAATGAACAATCGAGATTTTATTGCTTCAAATATACAATATTCAGCAAGTATTAAATGGCTAGGTTTATCTTTTTCCACGTCACTTTCGTCTACTTACTCCGCTATTACGTCCAGTGTGCTGAAAAGTATACGGGTTGGTTACGGAAATATTTCACCCGGTCGTGGTCGGTGTAACTCGAAAGGACTCTGCCGTCTTTATTCTAGATTGCGTGTCCCTGCTGTTTTTATCTTTCTGGTGTTGCTTTACTCCTCAGCAAGAAGGGTAAGAAGAAAATACGCTCAGGATATTTAGAGTAGTGTAAACATGCTGCGTTTGCCTCGATGGGACTAGAGCCATGGAGTTGTTTCTAAATTTGACACTGTTGATGCACCCTCAAGAGTAAAACAAATATTGGTGGATCTACATTTTAAAATTCAGCAAATGATTGGTGTGTTTGACCATCTTTGGCTATTTTTGAATTGAGTTATTTTATTTATGTTGTATTATAGATTTGTATATTTATTATTTTTTGTTTACTTCACAAGTTTTCCATTGTATTTTGTGGATTATAAATAAATAAATAAATAGTTTTGGGAAACACGCTGTGTTTTAATTTGCATTTAAATGATGGTGACAAATATTTTTTTTTACTTCCACTTTATCTGAAGAGTAGTCGTAAATAATGAATGAAAAATAACAGATGGCGTTTGAAAATTATTTTCAAAATGACATACTTATTTGAGGGACAGCTTTTGATAAATTCGCAGCTTCAGAAATGTATACTTTCGACAGTAATAATTTGTAAGCAAAACTTCTAAACAAAATCATGCCTTTATATTTCCTGTAAATACGTACAAGAAAGTTAGGTGGGGGATTAGGAAGCTTGGGAATATATCCCCCCCCAAAAAAACTCAAAAACCCACGCTGCGCCCCTAAGAGAGCCGATCAAATGAAACTTTTTGACTGGATCTTTTTGAAATTGATTAGGTTTCAAAAAGGCAAGGTTATTTGTCTCTCCAGGTGTTTCCCTTTCTGACATTTCTGACTCTGGAATTGATTTTGTATTGTGTGCATAATTAAATTATGCAAATATCCAGCAATGATGACCTGATTTGCAACCAAGATCAGTGACGTAAGTAGAAAGTGCAGACCATCCTAAGTGGCACTTTCCAGGGGGTGTTATACAGAGAAGAGAATAAAAATAGAGTATAATATTCACGAAACTAAATTATTATGTAAGAATTATTCACGAAACCAATTATAAAATTATTTCATGCAAATATCCAGCAATGAGGACATTCTTATTACCCTGATACACAACCAAGACCAGTGACGTAAGTAGAAAATACAGACCACCCCAGGCGGCGCTTTCCAGGTGGTACCATGCAGAGAAGAGAATAAAAAGCCTGATTACCAGTCCAATAAGCCTCTTCTGAAGCCATACAACTACTATTTCTATTAAAAACTTTCAAGACCCCAGGGAATAGCTTACAAACCACGCCCTGTGGGCTGCAGGGGGGGTCATCCTCAAGGATATAATTTCTGGATCTTTTAACTACGTTAAACTAAGTGATTATTTCAAAATTTTGATTGGATGTGTTCAGGGTAATTATTGACGTGGGGGGCTGCCCGCCCTCCGATGACATTTAAATTTTTTTGACTAATCATAACAAAATGGTTATCTCATAATTTCAATTGGATGTGTTTCGGGAAAAGCTGATGTCAAGAGGGGGGCTCGCTACTCTCCCTCTAGAACTAGCTCAAGATTTTTTTTATTTTGGGAGATTTCATAGCTGAAGTTTCAAATTTTTTCATCATAGGAAAAATTTTGAACAGAAGTTGAACTTTAAAATGTGTTACAATCTACATCAAAAGTTATTTTGCTAGACATGTCGACAATTCCATTAATGTTCAATTAATGATAATAAGGCTCGTCAGGTGATCAGGGCTCTGCTCGGATTCATTGTGTTATTTTATCGACAATCTGCTTAGCAAGCAGATCAATGCATTGGGGCTGTCATCAATAATATAAAAGAAAATTCCCGTAAAAAATATCTCGAGACATTACAACAAGAGGAGATGGTGACTTTCAGTCTCTGTGAAATGTTTTATAGCAGTCGTGTAATACAGACGACACTGACAGGCACCATGCATAGAAATTCTCGGAAACAAACCATGAAACTTTCTAAAACAAAGAGATGCCAGAATCATGCCAGGAAATTCCCCGGAATCGACAATCTCAGAGGCAAAGCAACTGTTTTTTTCTATAACCAACTGTTATAGAAAACCCATTATCCATCCAGGTGGTTCAGATGTCATGTTACCATTATTTGGTATCATCGAAAACTGTCTAGCATACTTGTCAAGTGATTGTGATTTGTCAGAATGATGCCAAGGAATTCCTGGAAGCCAGAATGATGGTGACTTAGATGGTGACTTTGGCAGTACAGATGGGAAAATTTAAAACAGAAGTAAACTCTTTTTTTCATCTTTGAAAAAGCTTAAAACTGAAATGTAAGCTTTTTCTCTTTTATGGGAAAATTCAGATCAGAAATTTCGCTTTTTTCACTGTTTAGGAAGAACAAAAACCAAGAACCAAATTTCTCTTCTTTAGAAATAATTCAGAACAGACGTTGAACTTTTTTCCTCTTCTTTGAGAAAATACGGAACTAAAGTATAACTTTTTCTTTTCTTTGGGAAAATTCAGAACTTTAGTGTAACTTTTATCAATTCTATGGAAAACCTCAGAACTGTAATTTGATTTTTTATCGTGCGAGACACTCAAAATTCATTTGGAATGTGCTTTTTTACCTTTTCTTCAATTATTCTATTTACTTGTGCATTAAGCATCCTTCCTTGTTTGATAGGGCCCACAAAACCCTTAAAGTTCTTCCATGTATAACCTCCCGTGAAAATATGCTACGTGCAATCTTTTATTGTCCACTGTGAGTTTAAAAATTTACAAGCGATGATCCAAAATGACCTCAGCTACAACACTTACCAACTAGTTTAAAATTGGGGAAAACAGGTAAATGAACAGATTGGAAAGTGTTGCTTTCAAAACTAACTCCAGAAAATGGTTTTATTATAACTGTTAAAACTAAAGTTTGTCTTAAATGAATGCCAGTGATAGAGCAAAAAAAGCAAAATCGGGCATAGAAAATATCCAGCTTTAAACAGCTAAATTATAGACGTCCCCATTCATGTAGATTGGGCCGAAAGGCTTGCAAATTTAAAGGGCTTTCTTGGTTTTTCCCTTTATCTTCTGCAGTCAATTATTATTATGCACCCAGTGTGCAGCCGTGTAAGCTAAAATTTTTCAGACCGGTCCTTGGAAGTTTCTAGGAAGTGCACTTATCTATTTGCCCTGTTGACCAAGCATAAGACCATCCGTGCCTCCATCCTTTCAGTAATATGGCAGATAGTTGTCTTGTATTACTTGCCAAGCCAAAAGGTTGTTGAAAACGTATGATTCATTCACTAATTGACGACTAGTGCTGATTCTTTACTTCTGAGTATCCCAAAGCTAGACTTCTGTTGGTTGTTCACGCCAGTGACGTTAAGAAGGATTTAATTCGCTCTTGTCTGGATTTTAAACAAATAGTTGAAAAACCAATAACAAGGGGAAGCACCTTCCTCCCTTGAAATTATTTTAATCAATATCAATAGTTTTTACAGCCCCCCTCAGCTCGACATCTTTGGGCGGGAGATATAATTTCCCACTTTTTTTGTACCCTCCTTCAAACTTCTAGCATTGTTTTTCGATCATCAATGGCTCCTATCACCCTCTCCCCAATCCTGGCCTTCTTTCTTATGGATTTTGGCTGAATACCGAAAATTCGTCTGATATTTACAGTTTACCTCCTGTTGATGAAAGAATTGCTATCGTACTTCCCACTAACAGCTGAACGAAAAGTATTTACTTTATATCCTGTGAAAAAATATTCAAATTGTACCTTGTGGTAAACTCTTCATCAACCTATAGATTAAAAAGTTTTCTGGAATGGTAGGCTGGTTTAAGCTAATCAATTAAGAAAAACAAAAAAAAAAAAAAGTTTGAAAATCTACCTGATCCTAGACGGAAAATAAGGCTGAAAAATTGTTTTGTATGAAAGCGAAAATTTGGTGTTCCATTACAGAGAAAAAGTATTTAAGCAAAATTTTAACGAGGGGATCCATTTCTATCAGACAGGACACCCCACAGAAACTTCCCCTTTCACCTTCTTCGCTAAGGACTAGAATTTGTTGTAATTTCCATGTTTTGTCATTCTGGGATCTGATCGATCCAATCTCTGTAGAGGAGGAAAGGTTCCTAAAATATTGTCGTCCAGACATCTACAAGACGGGGTCATTGAATCTCACCAAAACTAGGTAGGAAGTAAGGGCAGGTTCGTCAGTTGTGTCTCTTGTGATAAATCTGTGTGAGATAAAAAGTCCCTAAATTCTCTTTTGTGTAATATCTACCTAAAGAGGCGATCGGCTTTCAATCCAATCGGGTAAAAATTGGCACTATTGTCTTGCTTATGGTCAGTTCAAGGTCTGAACAGGACCCACCCTTCCTGCAGAGTGGAGAGACTTTCTGGAATGTGAGAGCTAATTAACGAGTTGTGCCTTTTTGAGCTAAAGATCCGACTCGACTTCTATATGAGGAGGTCGACATTAAATTCCTTAGAAAAATGTCTCTCCAGGGTCTTCTGGAGGTCTAGGACAGATTCACCCTCTGTGAGGAAGAGGGTTGTATGAAATTTCGAAACATTTTGTCATAAGCCTAATTACTAGGCCTATGGCAAATCTGGCCAATAGTAGCAGCTATGGTTTCGGGTATACATGCTCGGTCAGACCTCTTTGACCAAAGGTTATACTGTTCTTATCTACATCCTCCAGATCTTAGCTAAATTCAGCAGAGATTACTCGCCACGTCTTTTTTGCGTCTTAAGTCGTTTTGATTCCAATATGGCAGCTTATACAGTATTTACTCTTTGAAGCAAGCGCCATGTAAGGTTTTATGTCTTGTGGTTAAGGTACGTCTTCACATCCCTGAACCAAATATTCTACAGACAGTCCTCAGCTACATAATATTATTGAGGGCCGTCACAGAGATAGCCAAAATAGAACCTTTGCAGATAAAGAGATTAGTTAAGGTGGTATCAACTAGTAAATTATTCATTACTTTACGCGTAAAAGTGATTTCTTGAGTAATCTAGCTCAAAAGCAAACAGAACATGTATAGCAAAATATAGAGGCTATTACAAGGGAGTCACAGTTGTAAGTATCGCTCCACAACTAGGACTCATGGGTCACAGTTACTGAAACGATTTAACAGGTCTTCGCATCAGAATTTAATTATCTTGTTTTATTTTTAATTGGTAAATCTTCGCACCCAGCCAAGTCTCTGCTTCATAAAAAAAAAATATGCCTTTTGGCAAGCGAATATTGCATACAGTTTGGTTTTTCTCATTGCCAAGGGATCCAGTTGAAGCTTTCAGGGAAAGTTCTTTTTCAAGTTCCAAAATGTTTGATTTTGTCTTTGATATTTTTTCAATTGTATCTAATCGTTCTTGCTGTTTTCCTGCAGTGTCATCAAAAGTATTTTCTAGCTGTTCAAGTGTATTTTGATTTTCTTTTAGTATTTTCTCCAAAAATGGAATCTGAATTCCCTTACGAAACTTTTGATTATTTTGTGAAAGCATCAATTAGAATATACCCTCATTTGCATAAAAAGACTAGGATTCTTTTGCAGGTAAACAGCAGAGTGTTTGAGAAGAGTTGTCTTTCTTAAATTAAATTGAGTATTTACCAACATGGAGGAGATAATCCGCATTCCAAAAAGCAAATTGCTTGAATTAAAAAAATCAATAGACCAATACAAAAATGAGATAAAAAAGATAAGATCTGACATTGCCAAATGAGTCCTCTAGCCATCAGTCCTTTGTTTTAGTAATTCGTCAAATATCATGTCAATCTTGTCTCCAAGTTTTTCCATCTTCTCTAGTCTGTGCACGATAGAGTCCATAGTGTGCTGTTGTGATACGGTGGTTTTTTCTAGCAGTTTTGCATCAAGAATATATCCGCATTTTGTACATCTCTGTCTTTCAGGTGTGTTGTCGTGTTCGCATCGTGGACATTTTTTTAGCTGGGCAATGGCATCAGAGTCATCCTTTTGCTTTATTCCATGAAGCTCCAGTATTGCGTTTTCTGCGTCTTTTCCTGAAAGATGCACGTATCTGGCAGTCATCTTTGATCCTGGTTTCCAGTTGCCGTACACCCGCAGTGTCTGGTCAGAGAGTTTTTTTGCCAAGTGGGTAAGCTGAGAGTGCCTCATCAGATAGTTCCAGACCCGCTTTTTTATTCCAGCTTTTTCCTTGCATCTTTTTAGATGCTCTCTCAAATAACCATAAGATACACACTTGGTCTTCGAAGACTTCCACAAGGAGTACCACAATGGTGCATTTGGATCATCTCTTAGTGGATGCTCATCAAGCCATTCCAAGAGAGGCTTGAATGAGACCACCAACGCA
Organism: Alatinidae sp. Z8VKAUB7J3; assembly: GCA_010016025.2. NCBI lineage: Eukaryota > Metazoa > Cnidaria > Cubozoa > Carybdeida > Alatinidae > Alatinidae sp. Z8VKAUB7J3. The sequence continues at coordinate 79,375,545 of JAAAKM020073195.1, read as the reverse complement.
ACACTCTTGTGTCCTGTCTTGCCAAATGTGCTTACTATTACGTGATCATCCCTAAAGTCAATACCACCAACACGCAGATGCAACAATTCTCCTGGACGAAACGCACCTTCAAACAAGACCCAGAGCATTGCCCTATCTCTCTTGTTTGTAGTCTGGTTGATTATGGCGTTTAGTTCATCAAGTGTAAGAAGATCTTTTGGCAGTATTCCTTGTTTGTTTTTGTCCTGATATCTGGAAGGAGATATCCATGCAACTTCCTTGACGTATCCTGTCTTCTTGTCCCCAATGTCGTCGGTCTTTGCAAAGTGAACCAGCCTCTGCAGTGTAAGAGCATATGCAGAGTATTTTTTATTGGGATTCATGTGTATATCTTCGGGTGGGGGGGCTGGCAACTGTTCTATTGGCGAGTTTCCCACGGGGGTATTTTCCATGGGGAGGGAAGGGTTTCCAGGGAGTGAAATTGTCAGGGGAAATTATACACTGCAGGGATTTGCCATAATTCTTATACAAAATTCTTTTTATGTGTCTTGCTTTCTCTTTTCCTTCTCAATTTTACGTGCGGTTTGGTTAAGAGTGATTGCCCGGGGTAAATTTTCATCGGGATTGAAATGTCTAGAGGACATTTCCATGGTAAGGGGGTTTCTTCGTGGAGGTGATGTCAGATTTCCTGGCATTATTTAAAAACCGATCAGAAACTTCTTCTGAAAGTAAGGAGCGACATTAAAACTCGAAACGAGCAGTAACTATTCTTTATATGAAATGGGCTGTCCCCTCCTCAACACCACTTTCTTTATGCTAAAGTATGACTCTTTCCTGCGTCTTTATTTTTCAAAACAATAAAAAAAACTTAACGTAAAGAGTGAGGCGTTGAGGAGGGGACAACCCATTTCTTATACGGAATAATTTCTGTTCGTTTTAAGTATTAATATCGCTCCTTACTTTTTGCAGAAAAAACTTGTTTTTTTTTATTTAATTAGAATTAAGCTTGGTTCAATTACGAGATCAAGCATCCTCTGCTTGGTGTGGGGATTGGGGGAAATGGAGGGGGATTCACCTTTACTCCCGGAAGCTTGTTTACGCGATACTATTGTCATCTGCATCAGCTCGTCGCTGATAATTTTAGTTAAAGATAAGCCCCAGCACTTACATGTATTATTATTTAAAATGAGTTTCTTGTTTTTTAATGTGTTGTGTAATATTTTAAATTCACGAAGTGGCGAGTTTGTGAAATAGTTGCGTTTCTTAACTATCGATTGAACAGCACCTACTTCAATAGTACTTCCTCTTGCCTCCCTCCCCGAATAGAAATACTGTAGCTACGCCCCCGGTTTAAATATCAGGCTCCGTAGCATTAAACTTGACGAATTTAATAAATTTAAAATCAACATAAAATCAGACTCTTTTTGTGTATACATTATTCGAAACAACTTCTTTTTTAGAGTTTTAGCTACAGTTTTCCCAGGTCACTCCTTTTCCCAGGTAACCAACTTACTGTTGGTTATGACGAACTGTTTAATTGAACCTAACTCGTAAATTTCTACGACTTTGACTACAGACTCGGACAAGTTGTCTACCGTTTTGTGGGGAAATGTTCTATAGAAGACAAATGTCAGGTCCATAGGTATATTATTCTTGCCTGGTGCCTACCCATTCAAGGGAAAGGGAGTTTGGATTTGAATATCCACTCCTCTTTCCCTCCCTCCAAGGGCAAGAGCACGCAGGGCAAGAAGCCGGCAACTCCGACCAAGAAGCCGACTCCCAAGCCCAAGCCGAAGAAGAAGGACCCGAACATCGAAGTGCTCGCCGACCTCTTGGAGGGCAAGACGCGGGCGTTCTTCGAGGTCCCTTCGGCCATGAAGCTCACCCACTTCCTCGACTCGATGGGCGACATCGAAGTCCCCAACAAGTGCCTCGTCGCGCCGCGCCACACCACCAGCGAAGGCCGGCTCGACGAAGTCATGGACAAGCTCGAGAAGTGGAAGAAGGCGCCGGTGCTGATGTCGATGTCGCTCAGCTCCCCGCGCTACAGCTCGTCGGTCGTGAACCCCGCCGCCAACATGGCGAAAGCGGGATTCGACGTCGGCTTCATCCTCGGCGACAGCAAGCGCCAACTGCGCACGCTGTTCTACCAACTCATGGAACAGGTCCGACACGGACTGCCCGCCGACAAGGCGCTGCAAGCCGTGACCTCGGTCCCCGCGAAGGCGCTCGGCGTCGAAGAACGCGTCGGCACCATCGCCGTGGGCAAGGACGCCGACCTCATGCTGTTCAGCGCTGATCCCCTCGACCCGAGCGCGCGGCTGCTTCGGGTTTGGTTCAAGGGCGAAGATGTCGCCAAGGTCGACAAGACCGCTGATGCCGCCGGAGGCTCCCGATGATTGCGAAGCACCTGATCGCCGCCTGTGTGACGACCCTGGTGGTCGCCGACTTGGCCACCGGCCAACGGCGCCCGTTCCGGCGCGGCATGCGCCCACCCGTCTCCGTCGCCACACCGACCGCGAAGAAGGAGGAGCCGGAGACCAAGAAGAAGGTCGAGAAGTGGGTCCTCGTGAAGGGCGCGGACCTCCATTTGGGCACGGGACAAATCGTCCGCCGTGGCTCGGTGCTCATCGCCGACGACAATGCAGATGTTCGCGCCTACGTCCGGCGGCACCTGATGCCCCACTATCGCGTCCTCGAAGCAACCAACGGTGCCGAGGCACTCGCCCGTGCCCGCGAGGTCTTGCCCGACCTCATCGTAAGCGATGTGATGATGCCAGAGCTGGACGGCTACGGCCTGTGCCGCGCTCTCAAGCAAGATGCAGAGTTGGACTATGTCCCGGTCATTTTGTTGACCGCTCGTGCTGAAGAAGACGACAAACTCCACGGCTTGGCCGAAGGGGCTGATGACTATTTGACCAAGCCCTTCAGCGCCCGCGAGTTGGCAGCTCGTGTGGCAAATCTTATCACCAGCCGTCATCGCTTGCGCATGCGTTTTAGCCAAACGCCCGCCCTTCCTACAACCTCCCCAACCCAGCCTGTTGCCGACAGCAACGAGGTCTTCTTAGCCCAGGTCCAAGCAGCCATTTTTGGATCATACATTTAGTTCGGGATTGATTATTGCGAAGAGCCTGATTATTTCTGCAATTGGTAAGCTGTAGAAAAAAAAACTCTAGAGGGATGGGATTTCTGCACAGCATTTGTTGTTGTGTGGTGAATTGTTTACAAAACGCTTAGTACTCCTTTACCAAATGATATTTAATCAAGGATTTGTCCCTAATTCTTTTTCAATTGGATGTTTGACTCCTATCCCTCCGTAAGATTGAAAGTGCCTACAAGTCTGTTATAAAAAGTTATCAATACAATTCAAGAGAAAGACGATGGGACTTTTACAAAGTCACAAAATAATCATGGAAATGAATCAAAAGAATAAGAAATATTTCGAGTTACTTCTTTAAACATAATCCAAATATCTTTTGCATTAGCATCTTATTCTTTGATTCATTTCATAAAAAGGCGCATTCAATAAAAAAAGAAAAATATTTATTGTTTAAAATTCATACTTCAACTGAAGCAGCAATAGAAATAAAAAAAGAAATAAGTTATTTCATAGTTAGATTACACTTTGACCTGGATTTATATTTAGTGCAGATTTTATTTTACAAAAGAATGAAAAAAAACAGTAACTAGAAATAACATGTTCTTTATTCCTTTTTCTATCTCTATTGGATCTAAGCCGTGTCTGTTCAAATTATCGTGCGAGCCCTGCTTAAAATCTAAGTGATAAAACACTTGGCACAGTGAGATCTAAAATACAAGACGATATTTAAGGAAAGTGTTGACATTTATTTAGTTTTTTCAAAGCTAGTAATTTAACCAGAGGAAGTACTTTCAACTTTGGGGGATCTTTTCCTTTCTAAAGACTCCTAAAATGAATAATAATTCTAAGCTTTATAAGGATATTGCATTCATTGCAAGGAGGACTAAAACTGATTTTCTTATAGTTTTTCAATTGAAACACTAAAATTTGGCTCTCCTAACTCTCCCCTTGTTATTGGTACAATTTTTTACCTTCTGGGTGTGGGTTACGTACCCCTTTAACCACCACCCTGAACCTTTTCTGTTGCTCCACAATAAATTAAGAGCAGCCCCGATCAATATAGAATTGATAGCGTTTTAAAGAATCGAGCTTGTTAATAGCAGAAACATAGCCTGTTTTTGACTTGATAATCAGCTACATCTTTGGCAGAAAATGGTTTTTAAGGACAATCTTAGTTTTTATGCTGTCTTTTTAGAAAATCAAAGCTCAATCAGCTCTTACCATCGGTCTATCCCCCCGCACTTAAATAAATTATTGCAAGAGTCCCTAATTTAGTGTACATACAGTCTACAGTGATTTCTATGGCTCGTAATAACCGAGAAACAGTTATTATTTAAAGCTAAGTTTGGTATTGTGCCAATTGCAAAACAGTTCCCAATTTTATAGGTACTTTAAAATTGAAATCCTAAATAACGAAATAATGAAATAAGAAAATTTATAAAAATTATACAAAAAAAAATCAAATATGCAGTTTGGTCTTATTATTGTGTAAATATTGGGAGAGCTAACGAAACTGATAAAACTAAACTGGAAAACTGAAATGAAAATGTAAACTGAAACTGAACAACTAAACTGAAAGACTTAACAAGATTACAATAGCTAAACTGATACTAAAATTGTTTCATATATAGATAAGTTGCATTGGCCATATAATGTACTCTTACCATTACAGAAAACAATAATTTTTTAATCTTTCAGAAAAATCATTTAATATTCATTGTAGCCATCTATTCCAAAAATGTTTGTGAAAAAATACGAAATAGATGGCACTGTTCAGAACTTTTCATCTGCTCTAAGAAAGAACTAAAGTACAGATTATAAGAACTGGCAAGTACATTTTCAAATCGACCATGGAATCCACCCATTGAAACAAGCGAATTAATGCTTCGCCAACTTTATTTTCGTCTACGAGCGAATAAGAATACGACCAGCCTCAGGACTACAAGAGTTATATACACTTTTGTTTATTTTTAGGCTACATCAGGGTACAAATATTTCATGTTTTGACAGTTTAGTTAATTTGAGATCCATCCACAATTATGATAATCGATCTTCTGGGGAGATTAATATTCCATTGACTGTTTCGACCCGGTCGACGTTTTCTGTGCTTCATAGGGGGATTAGAAGTTGGAATAATCTTGATCAGAGTTTAAAAAATTATAGTGATATTTCTTTTTTCAAGAGTGAAATAAAAGAAATCCTTTTTACTAAGTATGAATTTTAGTTCTTTTGTTTATTATTTGTTTGGGGTGGGGTGGGGGTTGTAAATGAATAATTCAGTAGTATGTTCTGGTCTCTAGGGGTATGATTTTATTAGTATTGTTGAATTTGTTTGTTTGAAGGCTTGTGGTGCCGATTAGTGCCGATATTATAAATAATTTTTTTTTGTCCTGTATTATTTTCTAATTTATTTTTGCCACCCCCTCGGACAAGTTTTTTACTTCTCGGGGTGGCTGTTATTACTGTTTTGTATTGGTTTAATAATAAATGTTTTCTCTCTCATACTGCTTGTTTCAAAGACAAGCAGCCTTTGTGTCTGTGTATGTCGCTGCGTGTATGTGCAAGCCGTATCTGTCGTATCTGTAAATTTTACACTTCTAAACATTCTGCTTGTTTAAAAGACAAGCAGCCTTTGGGTCTTTAAATGACCCAGGATCAGCTGTATATCGCTGCTGTCATGCCCAAAAGTCGTATCTGAAAATTTTACACTTCTGACTGAAAATCATCTTTGTTCAGTTTTTTGTTTCTTAATTATTTTTCTTCGTTATTTTGTCATAAGCTCAGGCCACGTAGACCTATTACCTCCATCGCACCAATTATATTTCGGAAGTGTGTTGACTGAAGAATCGAATAATACCACTGTTTCGTTATTACGATGTTTAGTTCAGAATAGGAACCTGGTATAAAAATTACCAGGGCATACTGTCTGCAACCTTCGGTAGTGTCAGTTTTGAGAAAATCAGCTCCATTGTGCTCGTGGATGTCTAAAGGTCTTCTTAAAATCAGCGACAAAAAGAGTCATTATCTTACCACTGGAGTCCCTACAGTTCTTTTTTTCGACATCTACTGGTGTATAGATCAATAGTTCGCAAAGGTGAATCCCTTATTTTATGTCAAACTCCCTAGAGTGAGGGCAAGATGCGAAGAAAACTTGGAGCGTGATTAAATATGAACCGAGAACGAATACCAAGAAGTCTGAGATACCAAATAAATATGTTGTAGACGGGGCTTAATGTATTGAAGAAGCTAAGGTGCGCTCGATACTGACATGATATTTCGTTTATATCGATAAAAACTGCACCTGGACACAGAAAGCTGGGAGTCAAAATAATTTCTAGGGGTGTCTCCAGTTCCCATATGTAAAGTCCATTGCGTTTGAACAGTAGTAGGAGTGAAACAAGTAGAATAGTTAAAAGTATTCATGATAAGACATCTTCTTGGCCTTATCAAATTCCTATAAAAGCAGTTAAGTCTTTTATCTTCGATCCTTACACTTACTAAAAACGAATTAAATTTTTTCATGATGTATGGATTTCCAGGTGCTTTGAAGCCCACAAGGTAATTACTTTGTGTAAAAGGGGGGGGGGACAAGTGACCCCCTAAACTGTCGTCGAATCTCCCCTATGTATTTATTCTCTCCGTTTTTTGAAAAATCTATATAGTCCAGGTTGGTAAGCTGTCTTGATACTAAACGGCTTCTTCATCGGCAATGCGTCTTAAGCCAAAGGACTTGACAAAGTAGGCTAATATCTTCCATGCATTCAGCTCTTGATTCGGGAATATTCCTGCAGGGATATTTTCGGATTTATGCAAAGCCTTTGACAGTCTCAGTCATGATACACGTTTGTGAAAATCTTATTGCATTGGGTTAAGAGAGCATTTATCTTTGGTCGGAGGTGTGCCTAGGTGAAAAATCGTGCCTAGGGATCCAGATAAGAGGCACCTGTTAATTTTGGTTTCGAAGTGCCCCAGGGGTCTATACTTGGGTCATTTTCTTATAATAATCGCAAATAACCCTAACTTGAAATCCATATGCTGTATCTTATCCTTCATTTATATTTAGATTCAGACACGCGAGACAATTTGTGTTTGACAGAAAAGTTGACGAAATATTGACGATTTATTTTTGAATATCGATAGCAGGTTGCGAGGACAAAATTGCCGAAATGAGAAGTAAATGGGAATGATTATTCATAAATGATATGATTATTGATTATTCGTAAATGATATTCATAGTTCATGAAGTTGAACTGCGAATATCGTTCGTAGTGTCCAGGATTTTTATTCGTGATGTGTTATTTTTTTCGGGGGAAGGAGGGTTACAAAAAAACTTAAAAAAGCATTAAAAATTTGTTTATTTGTATCTTTGCTACGTTTTTACGAGTCAGACGTAAATTTCGAGGTGGTGGGTTAAAACTCTGAAGCCCTGTATCCGGCCTTGCTTGAGAATGATATGATTGAACTTCATGAAGTTGAACCTTATTCATAGTTGAATGAAGACAAAATTGCTGAAATAGTAAGTAAATAGGAATAATTTGTTGATATTTGGTACTGAGAAGACACAGCGTCAATTGAAATTTGACTTCATTCAACTATGTAGTATTATCAAAGACATTGCTCTGGCATTGTCTATAGCAAAGACCCATAATGTTTCAATGTATTTTATGTTTTATTTATCATTTTTTTTTTTTTTAGAGCCACTTCGCATGGAAGGGTGGTCACATAAACTTTGGAAGGGATTCATTTGTTTTTGAATCGAAAGTACTAGTTCCCTTTTTAAGAGTAAAAAGGAATTGGATGGCAACCAGCTTCCCTCCCAAGCCCCCAGCCCCTCAAAAAAGACTTATGATAAAAATTTTATGATAGCCCTTTTGTACAAAACAGTCCCAAGGTTAAATAAGTATAACTATGGGATTGAAATTAGCCCCCTCCCTCCACCCAAGGCTCCAAGATGAGGGCTGTAAATTGTGCAAGCCGGCCTTTCGTTTGTATATGTAGGTTTTATTTGGAAAAAAGGGATATTTGGCCTTCGGTCTCCAAAAAGGCTTAGCGTATTAAGATGAAACTTTAGGGAAATTTTGAGAGGGGTAATAAACAAAATCACTGCACACTATATGCATGCTGGTGTTAAAAGAGCATATAAGGTCAAGTAAACATAATCAATAAGGGTAATCGGAGGGTACTCAGTCTCCTCTCCTTGCCTTTTTTGCTGCACTCCCCCAATGCTAATGAATATTTAAAAATAGTTATTTTGTTTAATACATTCAAAAGTTTTAATAAATTTGCTTCCACTGTGTTAACCATTATGTGTCCACTCCATTATATTTACTTTAGCAAGCAAAACGAACAGATAATTAATCGAAAAAAAAAAACTTATCGAAAAAGACGTTTCCAAAGAAAAGTAAAGAGCCATATTAAACTTAAGACCAGCAAAAATGATGTCAAAGGTTTTACTAATTGGTAAAGAAGAATTAATAACTGTAGAATAAGAATTAATTGTATTATATGATTATATAAGAGTTATATAAGAAGGGGATGCCATGGATGAAAACAGATGCTGCGATTGTATTTCGAAATATGTTTTGATAGAGCTATTGCTGGGTTGGTTATTTTATAATTACGGAGTAATGCTGAATTTCGGGTCCACGGGGGTAAATGAAGTAAATACTTTGAAAATTTTAAATGTACTGGACGGAGTTTACGTTTATCTGTTTGTGAAAAAAAACCTTCCAAAATGGTGCTATATACAGAAAATGGGTTAGTGCTGTTGAATTATATAGTTTAGTGAGGATTATTCGGTTAAAACGTTTTTTATTTTGGACAACTAAAGCATAAGACGAACCACGTTTTTTTTAAGGTGAGAAATCAGCAGCAAATGGGTTTGCTTTAGGGATGGACCAATTGGTTGACCAAGATAAACAATTTTTTTAACTGGTTTTCTTAAGGAATGTCCAAGTTGGACGGACGGTGTGGGAGCCAAATTACCCCTATTGAATAGAGGAATCTTAGATTTCTCAGAGTTAAATTCCAGCTCCAATTTAGAATATTCACTCTCGAGTATTCTGAATTTTTCTTGAATACGCTGTGATGAACTGCTAAGATTAAGGACATCATCCGCATAGCAGACAAGAGTCACATTTGTTGCTGCCTGGATGCATGAGGATATGTATTTTGATTAAGCATCTAGGACACTGTTGTTAAAAAGAGTAGACGAAGTGATAGCACCTTGACGCGTACCTTTATAAGCCGAAACAAAATTCTTCAGATTATTCGGCGGGTTACTGGGGCGAGAAAGGTTATTTCATGGAGCACGTGAAAGATTAGATGAATCGGTAACCGGCAAGTTAAATGGTTTTGTAATTTTGATGCGTACTTTAAGCCGCGAATATGAATTTCTCAAGGTACGAATAATAGAGGGGTGAACACCTCTTTTTGCCGTATGAAGTGTACCAATGAGTCAAATACACGCTTAACATCGTTTGCTGCTAGAACGAGACCCTCTTGGGCCAGTTCAGCCTCCATTTGGACATTAGCTACAGCACTAAGGGCATCAACGCACCCTATTTTATTCTGAAAACCAAACTGGTATGGGGGAACGCTACATTTCTCCCTAATTTCAGCAACAAAAAGCAGCTCAAACAGTTTACAGAATGTAGTCGAGATAGTTATAGGTCTAAAGGTCAAACACTGAATGTTAGATTTGCCTTTCTTGGGGATAGGAGTGAGACCACTAATGCAAAAAGACGACGGTAATGTAAAAGTGTCAAGAATCATCTGCACAAGCAATCCTATATGTGGCATGGCCAAGAACAGGAAGACCAAAACAGAATTTAGCTTTCAAGCTTACTTATTGCTAAACAACTATAGCTTAGCAACGAGACTTGAACTTGTCATTGAAAATTATATTTATAGGTAAATCTAAGCGATTGTAATTACACAAAGCAGGTTATTTATGTGTAAAAGAACAGAAACAGGGGTTAAACCTCAACAGTCAGTTATTGGAAACATATTCTAGATTAGTGTCAACCCTATTTCTGTTTGTCGCAATTTCTGTGTCTATAAGGTCTGAGTTGATGATTCATTTTATTTCTGTTCGTTTGGGCAAAACTTTTTTTTAAATTAATGCAATTAAAAGATAATGAATTTTATATTTTGGTGCGTCCACCCTTTTTGTCTCACAGTTGGGTAGGGACGGGGGGTGGTCAAGTTGAAATTTTAAAATATTGGGGACAGAGTTATGTGTTTTAGGGAAGGAGACAAAATATTTTTTTTCCTGTTCCTCACAAAAAAAAACAAATTCAGATGTACAAACACGCTAACACTGGTACTGAGATATTCAAACTGACAATTAGACACACAGGCACAGGCACGATGGAAGAGAGACAAAGAAGACACATAAAAACACAAATCAGACAAACAAGGACAGGCAAAGAGACATGCAAACAAACGCCAAGTCACTCAGGCATGATGGGAGAAAGAGAGACAAAAAAAACAAAAAAAAACACAAAGTCAGCCACACAAACACACAAAGGCAGACACGGAGACATCCCAACAGACGCTAAGTCACACGGGCACGGGGGGATAGAGACAAAACACACTCAAATCATGAAGTCAGACACAAAAATGCCTATAAAAGGCACAGAGACATGCAAACAGACGCTCAGTCACACTGACTTGGTGGGAGAGAGACAAAAAACATATACAAAAACACAAAGTCAGACGCACAAACACACATAGACAGACATAGAGGCATGCAAACAGATGCTCAGTCAAACAGGCACGGTGGGCGAGAAACAAAAACATCCGCTGAAACACAAAGTCAGACACAAAAATACAGGCACAGAGACATGCAAGAGACCTTCAGTCACAGAGACACGGTGGGAGAGAGACAAAAAAAAATGCAAAGACAAGCACAAAGACATGCAAACAGACACTCCGTCCCACAAGAACGCAGTGAGAGAGAGAAAAACACACAAAAACACAAAGACAGACACTCAAACAGAAAGACAGACAGAGAGACATGCAAACAGACACTCAGTCATACAGACAAGATGGGAGGGGCGTAGAGAAGGGAAAGAGAGAAGATCTGGGTGGTCGGCAAACACACAAAGACAGACATAGAGGCATGCAAACAGATGCTCAGTCAAACAGGCACGGTGGGCGAGACAATAATAATTTAATCAATAAAAAAAATATTATAAATTTTCAGAGAAAATTTGCGTAATTTAAAAGAAAGGGAGCCCCACCCCACCCCGCAAGGGGTGAAATTATGATAAATGCTGCAGTATTATTATCAACATGTCAAAGAACCTTACAGCAGAGGCTTCAAGTTCCAATATGAAAAACTAAAATTTGCCTTGTTTCAAAGAAAATTGACAACAGTATGTTTATTTGTTTGTTTTCTGTCACTGTTTTCTCAGCGGTAATCATAAGGAAGTAGAGGTGAGAGAATATCAGAGGACTTATTCAAACGGAAATTAAAAACTCGAGTGCGTTTTTTAAGTGGTAAGGCTGCAAGTGGTAAGGCTGCAAGAAAAGGCTGATTTCAAGAAATGCCCGAACAAACATTTTATCCTTTATTAATTTCAAAATTAAAGATTTAAGCCCGTAAAGGAAGAGAATCCTAACTTGACAAAACAAATTTGTTTGGAGTACAGGCCCCCCGAAAACTGGTAGTTTTTTCGATTGGCTAGAAACTTTTGCATGTAAAATTTTGGACTAAGGAAAGAGATATGAAAAAATTAGATGCCCAAAAATGGGGCTCAACAACTTTACAAAATGGTTGTAAAATAAAAACTAAGGTTACGGGCGTTGGCCCACCACAAATGGAGCCCAAAAATAGTTCATAAAATAAATTTTTCGACAAAGAATATTTTTATCAGGAAACATGCAAAACACTTTACTTACGTGAAATACTCCGGTTAATATTCTTTCGAACCCTGGGGTCTCTTAAAAGAACTTAAGAGGCTCCGAAAATTAATGTTTTAAAATACTTCAAAGCTTTTTAATGCAGGTAAATATCTGTTTGCCTTTTATGAAATAAAAATATTATAATTACGAGTTGGTTCTAAACGTATCACTAAATATTTGTGCAGCTAAAAGATTTATTGTTGGACAATTTGTGCAAGTTCTAAACTTTCGAAATTTTGGTGTTTGGGGTCGATTCTATAGATATAGTTCTCTTGTATTATAATTATTATTTTTAATTTCATGTGAAAAGATTTTAACTGTTCTAGAGATGCATGCGAAAATTCCAGAATCAGCTGATTTGAAGTGTCTGTATATGATATAAGTGGTCTTCCTTTCGTGGGAAAAAGTAGTTCAGAAAATTGCAAAACTAGGTTTTTAGTAATGTGTAATCTAAAAGAGTCATTTTACCCACCATGAAAATGCAGTTGTTAGACGTATGGTCAAATTCTTCTGTTGCAACAGCAGATTTCAAAATTATGTTATTTGTGCTTCTGGTTTAGAGGAAAATGTAGAGAAGGCCTAAGTATCTTTTAGCCTACAACTGAAATATTATCATTAAATTTATTATTAAAATTAATCATTCAATAATTATTTTAAATTATTTCCATTTAGTAACTGCTCCTCTACTTTATTTTAATAAAAAATAAAATGTCAAAAATCACATTATTACCGTCAGATTATTTATTTGAAAATTTTGCCCCCCTATAATTTCTGTGCCTGGGGCAAGCACCCCCTCTATCCCTTCCCTAAAACCACCTCTGAAAACGAAACTAAAGAATAACTCATTTTTTCTCTTTAAACTCATAATACGAGTTGTGTCTCGATACAAGTTTCGATTCCTTCAGACATATCCCCAGCGAAGACTTTAAACGGGCCGGGATAGAAGAGGTGAGTTCACCAGTGTCATTTTCAGGTGGCTCAACAATGAGATAAGTTTGCAGTTGCTATTTTGTATTAAATGTTCAACTTAGATGATTCCTTCGAAAACAGACTAGGCGCTATGAGTGTCGTTAATCGTGTTATTTACAACTGAGCTTGACGGTGAACTTCATGAACAAGAAAAAGTGTAAACTGATTTTTGGAACTTGATACGAAAGGTTGGAAATCGTGTTATAGTGAACCGTTATATTAGAAGACGAAAAACCTCCTACAAAGTAAGGACTGCTGTGGATAAAAAAAAATCCATGGAACAAGGGAGCTGAACCAAAGACATTATCAGGTCTATAGTCAGAATAATTATTCTAAACATTTAATAATGTAATAATAATATATTATCAAACAAAGTAAGTTCAACAGATTGTATAAAACAACTTTTAGAGCCACCTCTGCGGCTAGATTAGTAATTGCTTAAAAGGTACGATTTGTGAGTAAAGAGTAAACCTTAATAATCAAATCTGACCAAGATTCTGGATCATCCGATTTTACGTTCTGACACTATGATTTTCTTCTCAACTTCTTAAAAATGGGGAGTAAAAGGAGAAAATGTGGAGATACGCTTTCAGTTTGGTTATCTTTTTATTTTGGCATTAAATGTCGAAAATTTTGGCGTATAATCAGTATAGCTAATTGCAAATGCGTAAGTTCAAAAGCGTTCAAGTTTAAAACGTTTACTACGTTAATACTGTTAGGTTTAGTGATAATGATTATAATCACCTTTCTTTCACGGCTTTATTCTGTCCTTGCATCTTTACAACATCATCACGAGTTCTATCATCTTGAGGTGGAATGACACGAGACGTCAATCGAGGCTAAGAAAAAGAATATACAAATTTGAGAATTTCATGAACAATGTTTAACAAATTATTCAATCATAATTCCTAAGCTTATGTATAATATAGACTTATATGAATCATCGTAGTTGTCAAAGTTTAAAAATTTGCCAAAACTTTATTAATTTTTACGTTTTTATTTAACTCAGCTCATTTGATGGAGCCTACCAATGTGTTGTACCACTTCACAGTATATTTGTGATGAAAACCTAGTTTTATACACACAGTAATAATCTGTAGTTCTCTGTATGTTGCCCCCGGGAGGGGCACTCACTCCTTGGGAGGTGGGAGTTGAGTTCAGGAAGTGTTTTTGAATATATGTGATTTGTTTTCTTTATTTATTGTTTTCTTTTTTGTAACCATGGCCCATGTGGCTTTAAAACATTAAATATCTATTTATCTATTATGAGTGCGACATTATGTGTAATTATGTGAGCAAGTTTTATGGTATTATGGGCCCTATTGTATTTATTTTTGAATCTTTTTATGCTGTTTTATTATTTTTATGCACTATGTGCAGTTATTGTTTTGTGTGTTATGATTTTGTGTTTATTTTTTTACCATGGCCCAAAGAGGCTTTTCGTGCAATAATAGTGGTTTTCTGTGATTTTCCCAATTCCAATCTCCCGGATAATCGGATGACCAAGAAGGATAACCATAATTTGTTGTTGATACTGCTGAAGACTTAGAAAATAAAGAAAACCTCGGAAAACTGTTCTCTTCATCCGTTTGAGCTTGAGATTCTAAAAATTATCTTCAGAAAATCATTCAACCATGTGTGTCAATCATTTATATTCTTCAGATGTAACTAAAAAGGTGCACTTTTTAACATTTTCTGTAGTGGACATTCCATTTCTTGTCATGTTTTCTTTTAAATTTAAATTTTCCGCCTTTTTTGGCTGTCTGGATTCGGTTACATGGTCTGATGAAATAAAGTCACTTCCATCGCCTTTGGAAACTCGACTGGTAATTTCGCCGCAGGAAACGATATTCCGATCCACCAGAAGACTGTGGAAAAAGCGATTTGAGTGTTCTGGAAAATCGATCGGGGAATTGGAGGACCACGGAAAGCTGCCTTGTTATTTGCGGTTGTAGAAGAAAATACTGTTTGAGACACGAAGTCTCAATACGGTTTGAGACTTCGTAAGGTTTTGAGAAATGTTGAAGTAAAAGGTGCTTTTTTTCATAAAGATGCATTCTTTGGAATCCTCGCCTTCTCCTCTAATAAATTTTTTTGTCGCCCGATTACATTTGGGCTTGGGCATTCTTTTACCCAGCGTTTCCAGTCATTATTTTTTTTTGTATTTTTCCAATATCTTTTTTTTAAGTAACGCTCAAAGGGAAGAGTCAATAATTGTTGTTTGCATTTGTAAAAAAGATATCAGCATTTGTAAAAAAAAAAAAAATAAACAGTTCGTGGTAACGACCTGTAAGTAAGGAGCGACCCGGCTCAATAGTTACTGAAACTTTCAAAAACGGAATTTTGATACGCATAGATGCACCAACAAAATCGGAGATGCTTGGATGCTGTTGCTGCGCGATTACGGCACCATGAGCCTTGAACAGGTGCTGGAGCCGGCCATCGCCTATGCCGAAAACGGGCACCCGATACTGCACGCTGCTGTCGACACGATTGTCGAAATACAGCCCTTCTTATCTGAGGCTTGGCCGACATCCGTGGCAACCTGGCTACCCGGAGGCGCGGTGCCCGAACCCGGCACCTTGTTCACCAACAAGGACGCCGCAGCGACGTATCGACGGATCGTCACGGAATCCATGGCGGTCTCGCACGACCGGGCCCAACAAATCGATCGGGCCCGCGATCTTTGGTATCGCGGGTTCGTGGCCGAAGCGATTGACGATTATTGCCGCACTACCAAGGTCAAGGACAGCACGGGACGAGCCCATGGCTCATTCTTGCGCGGGGACGACCTGGCCGGCTGGAAAGCCGGGTACGAGGCCCCTGTCGTCGGACCATTTCGGGGTTTGACGGTCTGCAAGACGGGGCCCTGGGGCCAAGGCCCTGTGCTGTTGCAGGTGCTGTCCATTCTTGAAGCAATGGATTTGGACCGTCTTGCCCGCGATGACGAGGCGCTGATCCATACGACCGTCGAAGCGATCAAACTAGCCTTCGCAGACCGCGATACCTTCTACGGCGATCCAACCTTTGTCGATGTTCCGTTAGAGACGCTTTTGTCGTCCGACTATGCCGAAGATCGTTCCCGAATGATCAATCGGGAAGCGTCGCTTGATTTTCGGCCCGGCAGGTTGGCCGGCTTCGAAACCCAGATCGCCCTGGCGACCGAGCGCTGGCGCGCGGCCTGCCCAGGCGCCGACGGCCCCGTCAATGCGGACAGCGGTTTTGGATCGGGCGAGCCGACGATGGCTCACCTCGCCGACAAGGCGGAACGGGTCTCAAGCGGTGACACGTGTCACCTCGATATCGCCGACCGGTGGGGAAATGTCGTGTCCGCAACGCCGTCCGGCGGCTGGTTGCAGAGCGCTCCGGTTGTTCCGGGTCTTGGCATGGCACTGGGGACGCGCGCCCAGATGGCTTGGTTGGACCCGCGCGCGCCGGCCGGATTGGCTGCCGGGAAACGGCCACGGACCACCTTGACGCCGACACTTATCCTCCGCGGCGACCGCCCCGTTCTCGCCTGCGGAACACCGGGCGGGGACCAACAGGATCAATGGCAGTCAGCGCTTCTGCTGCGCCACCTGGTGCAAGGAAAAGACCTTCAGGCCGCCATCGACGCTCCGCTTTTCCACAGCACGCATTTCCAGAGCTCGTTCTATCCGCGCGAGGCCCAACCTGCCGGATTGGTTGTTGAGCCGTCCGTAGGCGAGGCGACGATCGAAAAATTAAGAAAGCGCGGACTGTTTAATTTCAATTCATAGGCTATTCATAAAATTCATAGCTGGCATAAGTCTATAAAGGTCAATTTTTTGGATTCATTTTTTTTCTGATATTCTAAAATTTTCCGATATTTACAAAATTATTTCGTTCTTTATAGTTTTCTGAATTACAATGGTTGAATCTAAGTTATTCTACAAAGCATAGACAAGCTAAATAAAAACTATGAAACATACCTGCCATGCCCTTTTGGCAAACATGGAATAGTTCTTTTATGTTTGGTTCAATTTAAAACAAAAGAAAAGAGGAAACTAAAAGTAATATCTTTATAGTTTTTTATAATTAACAATGATTTCATTTGATAAAGCTAGATAGCATTAGCTGCTTTTTCTCAGTTTTCTCCTTTATCCGTTTCCCGCACCCTTTTCTTATCCATTCCGTTCTCATTTTCTTGCATTATCTGCTTATTAACTTCGAAAACCTATAGCACCCTTATCCATTTTCTGTGTCCTTTCCCTTATCCAGCACCATATCATTTCCTGTACTTTTTGTTTATTATTTTTAATTAAGCAAAAGCACCCTTATCTGCTTCCTGTAACCATTCACTTATCAGTTTCTGGTACTCTTTCCTTATTTCCTTTGAGAAAGCTACAGCACCCTTATCTGTTTCCTGTTCTCTTTGCTATTTCCTTTGAGTAAGCTACAGTATCCTTATCTGCTTCTTTATCAATTTCCTGTACTCTTTGTTTACTTACTTTGAGTAAGCTACAGCACCTTTATGTTTCCTGTATCCTTTCCCATAGCATTTTCCTGTACTGTTTGTTTATTTCGATTTAAGTAAGCAAAAGTACCCTTATTCGTTTCCTATAACCATTCTCTTATCATTTTCCTGTACTCTTTGTTTATTTCCTTTGAGTAAGCTATAGCATCCTTTTCTGTATCCTTTTCCTTATCCACCACCATATCATTTTTCCTGTACTTTTTGTTTATTCTTTTTAATTAAGCAAAAGCACCATTGTCTGCTTCCTGTAACCATTCACTCATTAGTTCCCAGTACTTTTTCCTTATTTCCTTTGAGAAAGCTACATCACCCTTATCTGTTTTCTGTTCTCTTTGTTTATTTCCGTTAAGTAAACCGTACCACCCTAATCCCTTTCCTGTAGCCGTTCTTCTATGTTTTCTGTTCTCTTTGTTTATTTCCGTTGAGTAAACTGTACCATCCTAATCTGTTTCCTGTTCTCTTTGTTTATTTCCTTTGAGTAAGCTATAGTACCCTTATCTGCTTCTTTATCAATTTCCTGGACTCTTTGTTTTTTTCCTTCGAGTAAGCTACAGTACTCATATCTGCTTCTTTGCCAATTTCCTGTACTCTTTGTTTACTTCCTTTTGTATAAATTAATGAGCTTATAAATAACACATAAAAAGATAACAAATCATTATCAATGTCCAATTCCTTAAAGTAGTTAAACATTAATTACTAGTACCATAGTGAAGAGAACTGAAGTGAAAATCAATCAATGAAGGAAGTAGCTAGTAAATATGTTTACTAATATTTGTCAATATTGTTTACTATTTCACAGGAATCAGCAAGCAAAATCAGTTTATACAACCGCCAAAACTCCATTATAATGCAAAATTATTAAAAGGAATTCCAAGTGACCCTGTAGCTATTTTTAGCCAAACTTGGAATTTTAAAAATTACAAGTCAACAAAGGTAGACTATATAAGTTTCTGTCCCTTCGAAAGGGTTATCATTTCGATTTTGTAACAACAAAAAGAATGATATTACAAGTTTGGATGATTTGGATAGTGGTGGTTGTTCATGTTAAGGGACATGGAAGATTGCTCGATCCGTCTCAAAGGTCGTCGATGTGGAGGGCCGGATATAAAGTCCCAATAAACTACGACGACAACGGACTTTTCTGTGGCGGAATGAACGTAAGTAAAACAAATGTACCTTTTGCTGAAAAATTTTATTAGTGCTGTTTACTGAACTATTTAAGCCACAAGCGTGTTAAAGCTGGTGTGTTTTAAGGCCTTTACCGTATTTCTGTCTTCTAAAGTGAAAGAGATTAAGGATTTCTGCGATAAAATCACCAAAATAATCTTTTGTGCGAACTGAAAGACTGGGCACGAGCTTCCATGCACAGAGGGGATAAGTTGGAAAATTTTTTACAAAGGCTTTTTACATTGAATCTCGAATATCCTTTTTAGTGAATCTTTTAGTTTCATTTCTAAAACTCGGGATTTCTTTCTAACCTGGCGGCCTATATTCGTACATGTTGTGGGAAATAAAAATCATAATTTTTCTCACTGAATCCCTTCCTCTTCTTCTTACTTACACGGAACAGCAAAAATTTCGTTTGAGGGCATATAGCTTACACAAAGCAGCCCCGTTCCAAAACAACATTAAGTAAGGCTGCCTTGTTTATATATATTTTTTAAAGTTATGGAATTTATTGTTTGCACTAAAAGTCCTAACACTCGTTAGTTGTCATTCTGGTAACATTCATTCCACTTATATTTCATTGTTTGTTTTGCAAAAACTTTGGAGAGTCAAGTAATTTTTCAAGAGGAAGGAGAGGAGGTATAGTATTTAAAAAAGCGTACATTAGTTGTCCCCAACGTCCATATTTTAACGAAATTGAATATACTTATTTTTACAAGAATATTTGAGGAGGGACCTTACGAGAAATCCCAAAGGGATATTTTTCGAGCAAGTCCAGGCATACCAATAAATCTTCTGATTTTCTTGCGAAATCTCTCGGCTTTCCGGCAGATCTGAGCGCGATCTACCTTCGGCCGGAATCCGGAAGAATATTCGTCCGAGGAACCGCGGCGCAGTTGAAGTTGGTAGAGCGAAATCTAAATGCTTTGACCGGTCAGCCGACCAGGACGTTTTTGGATGTCAAGGTGTACGAAATACCGAGGGATTCCACGCGAGCCCTCGGTTTTGATTGGCTCAGGGGGGACGCGACTTTGTTTCCTCCGAATACGGGTCGCTCGACGCAGTCCGGGGGGCTGATTTCTCGATCGAAGCCCGCGGCGGCTCCGCCTGCTGCTGCTAGTCGTGGCGATGCGTTCTGGCAGGGGGTGCTGAATTCGGAGCAGCTCGACGTGATCGTTCGGGCATTCGAACAGCGAGGGCCGGTTTCCCTGGTGGCGACTTCGAGTATTCAGCCGTTGACCGACGGGGCCACGCTTGTTGCCAACCTGAAGGCGAAACAGATCCGCCTTTGGGATCCGAATACGGAGAGAACGAACAAGACTCGGGTCGAAGTGGGACCCTCGTTTCACATCCGGCCTAATATTATCGAGAATACAGCGTCTTTACAGTTGAAGATCGAAGCCGGTCTTTCGACTCTCAAGCCGGCAAAGAAGTCCTCGGGGCTAGCGGGCGGATCTTCGGGAGAGGCGTACGAACTCGATCAGTCTCGGCGTCTTTTCGACTACGAGTGTCGTGATGGGCAGACCCTGGTTATCATGACCCCGAGCCGTCGTGATGAAACGGGTGCGTCCTTATTCTATGTCTTTATGGCGACGGTTCGGGAATCCGCTTCCGATCCGGCTGAAGAATAGCGGCGCGGATTCCGAATTGTTGTTCGTTCGAGAGGCCCAAGGAGGGGAATCGTTTTCTGGCTGCAGAGAGTCTCCTCAGGTCTGGTAGGGCGAGCGTACTCGCGAGCCGTTGGGCAAGAGCGGAGTGCGCAAACACGATAGGCCAAGATGGACGCTCCGGGTGGGAACGGCTCGCGGGTACGCTCGCCCTACCGTCGAAGGCTTGCGCCTTTCTTTGTTTTTTTTGCAACTTACTGGAGCTATTTGGATTGTTTGACGGGTAGGGGGGGGACGGGGTAGTGTTGGCAGCGTTTCCAGAACGTGACGGGTTTGAATCTCCCGCATTGGCCTCCATGCCTTAGTGCCTCGATAACATGACTCGCATGATAACGATTCTGTATTTGGTCGCCGCCGTTATGGTTGGGAATGTTACTGCTTATGCAGCCCGGCCCAACGTGATTGTCATTTTCGCCGACGATCAGGGCTATGGCGATCTGGGCTGCTACGGCTCGCCGAACATAGAGACGCCTAATATCGACCGCATGGCGGCGGAAGGCTCGGGGAAAAACCCGAATCCACTCAACTGAACCACTGCATTCTCTGGGTTTCCCGCATTGGTATCAGGCAACCAATCATGGCGGATAGAGCCTTGTCCGGTAGGTTGAAAGGCTACGTTCACCGATACAGATTGGAACTTTTCGAGGCGTAGACGATCTTGGTCGGGAAATTGAAAAAAATAGTCGGCAGGCGGTGCACTGTTTTGAATGATTAAGAGCTGATCCCGAAGGTTCGTCACTTGAACGGATTGGAAACTTCCCCGCTTGCCCACTTCAACCCCCAACCAATGCAGAAAAGGTGGCGATACCCGAACCCAAGCTGGACTCACCACCCTGACCTTCAGATTTGCCTCGGCAGTTTTTCCTGCCACTTCATAAGTTAAAGACAAATTCAGAGTACCTGGTGAACGAGGACTGAGCGAAACCGAATCCCCTCGCTGTTCGAGGGACACACATTCGGGCCGAGAAACCACCCAATGGTATGTGCCACCTGCTGGCTTGC
>JAAAKM020073195.1:79328203-79354246 GCA_010016025.2 Alatinidae sp. Z8VKAUB7J3 | reverse complement strand
CGGCTTTGACTTGGGTTGCAGGTGTTGTCGTTTGGGAATCCAGGGTAAGGGTCAAGGATTCCTTTTCCTGAAGAATCACCGAAACTTGACCAATCCTAATCTTAGTTGCGTTTTGCGGACCGCCTTCCAGAACCAGTCGCCCCAACTCTTCCCGTTCGTCGATGTCGCGAAGAACGCTTCGAAGCCAAGTAATTTCCGTAGTGACTTTGGATTTCACGCTATTCCTTTTCTTCCGCTTGTTGGTTCAATGCCCAAGCCAGCAACCGCTCAAGACGTTCAAGGTCGGCACCGGTATCTTTCAAAATGGCCAAAGCGGACTCACTGCCAGCCTTGCATTCAAAATCGGGCCCCAACAAAATACACAACTGAATCAATCCCAGCACCGCGCGCATTTTGGAGATGCGGTATTGCCGTGCTTTGCGAAGGCCGTGGCGAACTTTTAAAGACAAGCTTTCCCCTTCCACGCCTTGGTTGGATTTCAGGAACATCCTTTCTATCTCGGTCAAGCAGCGGCGCTCATCATTCTGTTGCACCAAATCCGATAAATCGCAGAGTTGGCTTTCACGAAGACATAACATTTCAATCCTCTACCGAGTGTCAATAATCAGGCACGCTCAGTACCTCGATCAGCGTCTAGACTTTCTGAGTACGTTGCCAAAGCTCAGGCTTGGAGACTGTTCCTTGGGGACCAAAAAAGACTTGAATGGGTCCAAAAATCTTTGCCTGCTGTTGCTTATCGCAAGTTTCTAATATGGAAAGGAACACTTTCGGTTCGTAGAAACGGCAATGGAGAATCCTTTGCAAAGGCCTCGCACGGATGAGAAGTAAGCCCAGGAAATGTTGGCGCAGCGGAAAAAGCCGCAGACGCGCTTATACGCGGCCAAAACGAACTTGGCGGTTGGGAACACAAAATCTACTTTGATCGCCCAAAAGGTAAAAAGGTAAGTTTTGACGACGACCAAACCCAAAGCGCAATTAGTTTTTTAATGGCCCTGGGTCAGGAAGTTGATCGTCCCGCTCTCTCGAAAGCGATTGAGAAAGCCCTGAGTATGATGCTCGAATCTCAATTGGATAACGGCGGCTGGCCGCACCAATATCCATCTCAGGGTAATTATCATGATTACGCCACCTTTAACGATCAGGGAATCAACGACTGTATCCGGGTGATGATAGAAGCGCATGCTTATTATGATAAAGAGGTCTATGCGGAAAGCCTGCAAAAAGTCGGCCGCTTTATGATGATTTCACAATTGCCGCCTCCCCAAGCGGGTTGGGCGCAACAGTACAATGAATTTCTGCAACCGGCCTGGGCTCGGACTTTTGAGCCGCCGGCCGTCTGCCCCTCCGCGAGCGTACACAACATCAATAGCTTAATCGACCTTTTTCTCCACACCGGCCAACGCAAATTCCTGGAACCGATTCCCGACGCGCTCCGATGGCTAAAGGATTCTCGTTTACCCAACGGTAAATGGGGACGCTTCCTAGAACTGGGAACCAATAAACCGCTCTATTACGATCGGGGCCGTATCCGGGTCGATTCCTTACATCAGCTATCCCTTGAAAGGCGCACCGGCTATCGCTACGAGGTCAATCTCGATACGGCGCTCATGGCCGCCGAACAGCGTTTTCGGTCGGTCAATAATCCCAATCAAGGCGTTTTACCAGAACTTGACGCCTCGCAGCCAATAATGAACAAGGAAGATCAACTGCAAACCTTGACGGTTCGCGTTTGGGAAATCATTCGGAGCCAAGATGAAATGGGGCGATGGATAGTGCAAAAGGATAAATTCCGAAAAAACATACCGGCCCAAAAATGGAATGGCGAATACCGAGAGGAAGACCGGATTTCCAGCGCGCTTTTTAATCGCAATGTAGGGGTATTATGCGATTTTCTGAAGCTACATAAAGAAATGAAAGAATGAAAGAATGAAAGAATTAATAATCAAAGAATTGGGGAGCCTTATTATGCGTATTTTAACTTTAACCATACTTCTTTTCCTTAACACTTTACAAATTATGGCACAGGTCTCTGCACAAAAGGCAAGCGTTTTTGGCTACGACAATTGTATTGAACTAAAAAACGAAATCGCTCGCGTAGTGCTTGACCCTAATCTGGGCGGTAGAGTTTTAATCTATTCTATCAATGGTAAAAATATTCTCTATGTAAACCGGGAAATGGACGGTAAAACCTGGAAAGAAGGCGGACCGAGAGCTCTGGAAACACAGTATGATACAAGGTCTAATACAAACAATCCCGTTATCATCAGTATCTCCCAAGACCACGCTTTGAGCCAAACAAAAAAACAATTCTGGTGGCATCGATAAATCCTACGAGACAATGCAGAGGGAAAAATAGTCTGACATGCCAAAGAGCATCGCCAGGGCATGCATACCTTTGAATAGCGAAGTGTTTTTTTTTTAAGGAAGCTGGGGAGTAAAGACTCACTTTATTCTAGAGAGGAGAGAGGACAAAGCCAATTTCTGATCCCATTCATTTTCAAATTATTTGTAATAAAGATTTAAATACTTTTAACGCACCTACTCAATAGAGAATTATAGTCAGTATCTGGGTACTCCCATTCACACTAATCCAGAGACTAACTCCGGGCTTAAATATAGACGATAACTATTCAGCCTTGTCAAAGAGGAAGATGAAGGAACAACTCTACCTCTTCTCTTTTAGCAAAAAGAGACGTTTCATGATTCTTACATTGTGCTAAGGGGAAAAATTACATTACTAATTTAGCTACTAAATGAAGTGAAAGTATAAGTTATTAAGACCACATGAAATTCTTATTGAAAGAAAATCATGTCCTGTCTTCAGAAGTACTATGGAGTTCAATATTCTTCATTAATTTTAAGAACAATTTTGTCTTGATCTAGCTAGAAGATTTAGACTGATTAGACATCTGATTTAGAAGTAAGATATTATAACAAGTAGAGGGCTTTGTTCCCTTCTGAGTAAAGACAATCTTTAGCAAAAAGCTTTTTAACACTTTATAGAAAAATTCTGACAGTAGAAAACTTCTCCCACAAAAAAAGAATGGCTTTGAATATCCTTCTAACAGGGACAGTTCATAAAAGTACATCTTTTTATTGCTCTACACTAAAATCCTTCCATTACAGCAGCATAAACTTTTCTTAGGGTTCTTTTGGATCCTGAACTACTATGGTTCATGGGTTGCATACTCATAGGTTGCAATTGTGACTCATGGAGGTATATTCTTTGATTTTTTTAACTCAACCTGTAAGTTAGATAATTCTACTAAAAAAGAGGTTTGAGGGTCCCTTCATACTATTGCCTCAAAGTATACTCCTGTCTCTGGGGATTACAGAATACTTTTCTCCAGGACTTGGTCTCACGCAGTAAGTCGGTTAAAAGAGGCTTAATGCATGGACAAATGTTTGCTATTTGCTTAGTTTCGACCTTTCAGGGTATGGGACCAGCTGTCACGGCTGATGGAGGCACTATTACTCCGTCGCTCAACTCAATAGCTTAAATATTGTAACCGACTATGTAGCAACTGTCCTCATATTTAAAATAGCCATCGTGATACCTTAGATAACCTGACAACTGGGAAAAGTGAGGTCTTGGAGGAACAATTGCCCCCCCCCCTCAGAGACACCATTAGGTGAAGCTAATGTATGAATTTACCTAGTTTCTTTCACCTTGCTCAGAAAATTTCTGATTTACTAGACCTACACCACACCAGCTAGAAAATGAGCAAAATTACAAACCTTGCACCAGTTACTAATTTGTTTCCTTTGAAGGTGCTTCAAAGCCACTGGTAATCCATCACTAACTCTTTTCCCTGCATAAACTGTACCAAATCCACCTTTGCCAATAATGACTCCTCTATCATACTGGCAATTGTATCTAATTGCTTCATTTTCAACTTTACTATCATTCTTTACTGTTCCTTCCATCATGAACTGTTTCTAAAAAAAAATTCTAGGAATACAGTTTTTAACATTTCCAATTATATAGCACAATCTATACGTTACTTAAATACCCATTTTACAGATATTACTCAAATAACTATTCAGTTGACTCGGAATGAAAACTACTATTTTCAAAACAGAGTTACTTGTAAAAACATTTCTTAAAAGACCTATTTTTGGCCATTATAGGCCGTAGGCTCTTTACTAGGTTACAGCTGTTACTGCATATACTGTTACTGCAATGCTTATTAGACCAGTAAATAATGAAAAGATACATTAGGCACAGTTTTAGATACAGCTATTGCAAGAATGATGAGTCCCTCAGAACAATCCGAAGAAGTGCTCTGAGAAGACATGCAACCATTGGCGTCCTTTTAATGGGTTAAGCTGATGTTTATTCCAAGTCAGAATTACTCCAAGTTTAATCTTTAAGTCCGTTGATTTTGAATTAAAATTGAACAGTTGTGAGCATCAAGCCAGGGATAATTGTAGAAAAAGCCAAGACAGATAGTCCAATTGAGAGAGAGGCAAACCTGGCAATAACTCCCTTATTAGGATTGTATAAAAATGGTGTACAAATCCAAAACCTTAAATGGCGCGATGAAAAAACTTAAGCATTTAAAAAAGCGTGACTTTTGGTTAATGCCTTTTATATATACTCAGTAAGTATATTAACTGGAATCTTGGAATCTTGTCAACAACGTATCGATTAAACTCAGAGTAATTCTTAAGTGAAATAAACAATAAAAGGACGCCAATGGGTGCATGTCTTCTCAGAGCAATTCTTCTGATTGTTCTGAGGACCCATCTTCAGCCAGATAATGGCCTAATGCATCTTTTTCATTATTTCACTGGTCTAATAAATATAACACTTGTAGCAGCAGCTGTAACCTAGTAAAGACCCTACGGCCCATAGTACATTTTGAATTTGACATTTAACATTCAGACAGACAGCTTCTCACTTGTCAAGTGAAATCTAATAAAACGCAAGCATTGCGCGTGACGCGCTCGGGCCACGCCGTGCTGTCGAGCTCGGTCCAGTCGTCCCAGCGCTCGGGCGGCGGGGCGATCCCCAGCTCCCAGGGCGAGTCGCGCAGGTTCGGGTTGGCGTCGTCGGTCACGATCTTCGGTGGGTCCTCAGCTGATGGGTACGGCCTGGCCGGCGCGGACGAACACGTCCTCCTCGGACCACAGTCCGATGAGCGCGAGCACGGCGGCCGTCGTCCAGAGGGGGCCGGGCTCGCCCCAGATGAGCAGCGCGGCAGGCGTCAGGATGCCTCCGAGCAGCCCCACCCAGAGGTGGCGGCGCGCGTAGGGCCCGCTGCTCATGGCGACCACGGCGCGCAGGAACTCCTTCTCGCGGCCCTTGGGCAGGTACGCGCGGCCCTTGAGCCAGGTGAACAGGAGGTGCGTCGCGAGGAAGCCGAGCAGCCACACCTTGAGGGTGCTCTGCGCGGCGGTGCCGAGCTCGAGCCAGTTCGCCATGAGGAGCATCGCGGCGGTACCGGCCACGATGGCCTGCGCGAAGAGGTGCCCGGGCAGGAGCTCCCACGTCCACAGCACGCGTCCCTTGGCCTGGCGGAAGAGCCAGGCCGTGTAGATCGCCGCGAGGCCGGCCGCGAGGCCCGTCGACACCCCAAGCAAGGAGCGCAGGCCGGAGCCTGGCAGCCAGTCGGTCGCACACATGGCGATCCACGCGAGCAGGAGGAACGCGTAGACGGTGAGGACGATGCCGCCCTTGACCAGCCACGAGTCCCAGTTCGGGCGCAGCAGCATGTAGAGGAAGCGCTCGGGACGCTTGAGGTCGGCCACGAGCAGCACGAGCGTGACGAGCAGGAACGCCATCGCCACGGCGCCGGCCATGGCGGCGGTCTTCGCCGTGAGCCCACCCACCTGGTCCCAGCTGCGGAACAGGATCGCGGAGGCCAGGAACACGCCGGCCGCGAGCGACTTGGTGAACAGGTAGGCCGAGACCTTCCAGCCCCACATCGGGCGGCGCGGCACGTCGTACGTCGTGCGCGCTTCGGCCTGCACCTGCATGGCCTCGAAGAGCTGCGTGTCGACCTGCGGCGACGCCTGGACGTTCGACCAGATGTAGCCGCCCTCGATGCGCGTCTTCATCGGATCGACGCCGGCGGCGTCGACCTCCTTGTAGAAGACGTTCGGTCCCGTGCCGGCCTCGGTCTTGCGCGCGACGAGTCCGCCGGCGGAGCGCATCTTCGAGACGCGGCTGTTCGGATCGTGGAAGTCGCCGGGCACGATCGCCTCGGTGGGACACACGATCGCGCATGCGGGAGCCAGGCCGACCTCGGTGCGGTGCGCGCAGAAGTGGCACTTCTCCGCCGTGCCGGTGCCTTCGCATGGGGTTGCTGTCAACAACTGGAGCGGGCTCTACGTTCGCGGTGACATCGGTTACGTCATCACAGACTTCCGTGGCGCCGACTTCATCCTTTACGGCAAACCCGGTTATCCCGGCAGCTTCAACTCTTACAGCGTTGATGACAGCTGGACCCTCGGTGGTGGTATTGGTTATCAGATCAACCAATATCTGCGCACCGATGTGACGCTGGACTACATGTTCAACGCCGACTTCACCGGTTCCACGTCCGGCTTCTGCAGCACAGGCGCTGTTTGCGTCTCGACCGACACGTCGAACCTGAGCGCCTATGTCCTGATGGCCAACGCCTACGTGGACTTCTGGTCCTACGGCAACTTCACCGCTTATGTCGGCGGTGGTATTGGCGGCACCTATGTCAAATGGGACGACCTGACGAACACGTCTTGCCTGGTTTCCGACCCGAACAATTGTCCGGATGTCGTCGTCCACGGTGGCAATTCCGAGTGGCGCTTCACTGCGGCGGTCATGGCCGGTGGTGCCTACCACTTCCGCTGTGATCTGGCAGCCGATGTCGGCTATCGCTATCGCTGGGTCGCCGGCGGCGAAATGTTCAAATACGCGTCCTTCGGCGGACCTGGCTACGACAACGACTTCAACACTCACGAAGTGCGTGCCGGTCTGCGCTACTACCCGGGCCGCGACTGTGCGCCGCCGGTCATTCCGGAACCTCCGATCTACAAGTAGGATCCGGGTTCATCTCTCCTCGAACCGCCCGGCTTGCCGGGCGGTTTTCGTTTGTCCGCCGTGCAAACCCTAACGGTGTGTGAACAAATGTGGTGAACAAACATGCTTAACCGCACCTTAACCAGTTTGCCTCATAGTCAATGCATCTCATCCGTTCTCGAGTGGGGCAGAAAGAGCCGAAGGCCAGGTAAAGGACCGTTTGTATGTTGAAGTCGATCATGTCTCGTTCCATCGCTGCGGCGCTGCTGCTGTCGACATCGGGGGTCGCATTCGCGGCTGACCTTGATGAAGTCGTCTATGCCCCGGGACCGCCGCGAACAGTGCCCGTGGAAGTCGGCAATGGTTGGTACCTGCGCGGTGACATAAACTACAACTTCTCAACCGAAGGCGATGCATCGTCCTATCGGACTTTCCATCCGATTCATCAGACCTATGGAACCCAGAATTACGCCACATCGGACTTCGACACGGATTGGGGTGTCGGTGCCGCGGTCGGTTACCAATTCACCGACTGGTTCCGTGCCGAAGCGTCGCTGGACTATTACAACGGCTCGTTCGACACCACGACCTTGACGGGCGCACCGTGTCTCGGCGGACCGGTTGGTACCGGCTGCTCGACCCTCGGTTCGGCTGATTTCAATTCCATGGCTCCCAGCATCACCGAAATTCTATTTGCGCTCGGCCTGGATGAGCGGATTGTCGGGGTCACGCAATTTTGTAAGTTCCCGGTTGAAGCTCAATCCCGCACTTCCGTCGGCGGTTATTACAACCCCAATTACGAAGCCATGATCGGTTTGAAACCGGACCTCGTGGTTTTGCTCAACGAACACAAGCGCGAACGCGAACATTTCAATGAACTAGGCATTCCTTGGCTGGAAGTCAACCACCACAGTATCACCAATATTTTCGCATCCATCAAGGCCATTGGTGAAGCCACGGGCACTCAGGCACAGGGGATAAGCTTGACCACCAAGCTGCAGACACGTCTGAACCGGATTGGTCAACTGACGCAGGGCCTCCCGAAGCCAAAGGTCCTGGTCTCGGTGGGCCGAAACATGGGCAGCAACACTGTAAAAGATGCCTATGTCGCTGGACAAGGCAGTATTTTCAACGAACTCATCACCTTGGCTGGAGGTAAGAATGCCTATGAGGAGCCCGGCCGCGCTTATCCGGTGGTCAGTGCCGAGGGATTATTGGTGTTAGACCCGGATGTAGTCATCGACATGGTGCCCCACCGGGCGGAAACCGGACTCAGCGTGGAAGCGGTTCGCAGCGAATGGGAAGCCTTACCCAAACTCAGCGCTGTGCGTACCAATCGGGTCCACATTTTTGACCAGGATTACGTCACCATCCCGGGTCCCAGACTCTTTCTCATTCTCGAACAAATGGCACGAGCCATTCATCCCGATCAGTTTGATGCCAAGCCCTCCGCTTTGCCCGATCAACAAGGCAGCAGCCAATGATCCACTTCAAGGCCTGTTCGGTTACTGCCGAGGGGAAATTTCTTTTGCAAAATATCGAGGTTTTGATCGAAGCAGGTGCTTTTGTTGCCATTGTGGGCCCCAATGGTGCCGGAAAATCCACCTTACTCAAAGCACTTATGGGTTTGCGGCCCTTACATTCCGGCTCCATCAACCTTTCCGGCGCACCCATCTCCCGCTTCAAGACCAGGCAGTTGGCAAGCTTGCTCGGTTACGTCCCGCAAACACTTGAAGCCACGCCCGGTTATACCGTTTACGAGTTGGTCATGATGGGCCGATACGCCAAGCTAGGTTGGCTGGGCGGTCTGGGTCGTGAGGATCACGAAGCCACCATCGATGCCCTGGAGCTGGTCGGCGCAAAGGCTTTTGCCGAGCGGCCGCTATCCACGCTCAGTGGTGGTGAACGGCAAAAGATATGGCTGGCGGCGGCCATGGTCCAAAACCCCAAGGTTCTGTTGTTGGACGAACCACTCACCTATTTGGACCCAAAACACCAGCTCGAAATGATGGCCTTGTTGGCACACATGATCACGCCGGAGGAGCAGCCGATGAGGAGCTTGGGGTCCTTGCCCCACGGCAGGCACACGCACGTGGCGGGGGTCACCTTGCTGATGGCGCGCTCGAACTCGTCCTCGACGCGGGACAGGCTGCCCTTGGCGTCGGCCGACGGCACGCCGGCCACGCAGAGGGCCAGGATGCCCAGCGCGGCGATCACGCCGCGGCGGCGAAGCAGCGGAAAGGAACCCATCAACGGCCGCGATCCGCGAGGCGGACCTTGTAGCGCTTGGTGCGCTTGCCACGCTTGTACTTGATGGTGATGTCCTGGCCGGCCGCGAGGACCGAGAGGTGCTCGCGCAGGTCGCTCGCCGTGTAGACGCTCTTGCCGCTGCCCTTCACCGTGAGCGACGTGATGACGTCGCCGACCTTGGGCGCATCCTTGCCGACGTTGCGGCCCTGCAGCGGGCTGCCGCGCTGGATGCGCGTGATCTTCGCGCCGATCGACTTGCCCTCCTTGTCGGTGACGGTCTCCGCCTCGACGCCGAGGTAGCCGGCTTCCGCGTCGCCGTCACCGACGAGGCGCTTCAGGTAGGCCTCGACCTGGTGCACGGGCAGGGAGAACGCGGCCCCGGTGTTCGTCGGGCGTACGCCGCGCAGCTGCTGGCTCATGGCGATCTTGCCGTTGATGCCGATGAAGTTCCCCTTGAGGTCCCACAGCGGACCACCGGAGTTGCCCGGGTTGACCTCGGCGTCGTGCTGGATGGCGCCGACGTACTGGTACTGCCCGCCGAGGAAGCGGTCGAGACCGGAGATGACGCCGAGCGTGGTGACGCTGCGGCCGTCCTCGCCGAGGAAGAACGGGCTGCCGGTGGCGATGACCCACGTCCCGGGCTTGAGCCCCTTGAGGCTCTTGCTGGCGATGACCGGCACGCCGCGGAACTTCACCCGCTTCGGCTTGTCCTTGAACTTGAGCAGGGCGATGTCGTACTCGGGGATCGAGTCGTGCTGCTCGACGTCGCGCACGACGCCGTCGTGGGTCACGACCTGCAGCTCGTGGTGACCGGCGGTGACGTGCACGTTGGTCAGGATCCAGAGCTTGCTGCGGTACTTGATGATGACGCCCGAGCCGCCGCTGGCGCGCACGAGGACCGGCTCGGCGTTCGGCGCGGGCCGGCGACGCCGGAGGTTGAGCACGGCGACCGAGTTGATGCGGACCTTGTCCACGGACTTCATGAGCCCGCGCTCGATCCCCTCCGCCCGTTCCAGGGCGTCCTGGTAGGCCTGCTCCTCGGGCGAGGGCTTGTCCTCGGCCGGCTGCTCGTCGGCACGGGCCCAGGGGGTGGGCGCGGCCAGGAGGAGCGACAGGAGCAGGGCGGCGGCGAGGGCCGGCCACCGAAGAGGGATAAAAGATTTTGAAGAGGCCACATGGATCCCCTGCTCACAAAGCAAAAAATGCTGTGATTTTCCCCGACCCAAAAATTTCAGTTTGTGGGCGCCTAATATCAATAACAGCACTCCTACATACCTTAGTATTTTGATTCGATTCTGTTGTCTTATGAAACAATCAATAAGGTTAGCTGTTCTACCATCATGTGAATACCATGTTAAATTATGGGCCATTTTATGACTAAATACTGTATAAATTGTAACTAGATTGCTATACCTATGAAATAGCAGAAGTCTGTAACCATTACCGTTTTCTTTTACTAAGCCAAATTTACCTAAGATAGGATACCATCTGTCCCCATTTCTACCGACCTGGGAATTAAAATCCCGTAACCCGCAATAAAAATAGCATATTTCTACCCGGGACCCTGTCTATTTTTCCCTGCAACCGTAAGTGAAATTTATCTGAGTCACTACTGTCTCCATCAGTCGGTTCCTCAGAGGCATATGCTACTATGATTGATGCCCTTCACTTTTTAGTCATTAAATGAGTGACTATCTTTCTATTATTATTACCATCCCAACCTAAACAAGACTTGGTAGCTTTCTTATTCATTATGACCCATGCTCCCTGTATATGCATCCCATCCATCCCGCCTGATTAAATAAATTCTATATTATGTAATTTTAAGCTTTTTATCCCTGGGATATGAGTTTCTAAAACTCCTAATACGTCCAGTTAAGAGAGTCTGAATTTGTCAGTCAAAATGTCAATACAATAGTTGTTTTTTGACGCCATACAATTCCAAGTTTCAATTCTCATATTCTTTAAACCATAGAAATTATTATGGCCTCAGGAAAAGCAATGGTCCCAGAACCAATGAACCATAGAGACTAATATATCTTCTCAAGTCTACACGAAGCGCTTAAGCCTGCTTAGAATCGACTAGCAAGAAGTCCCTGGGACATCCAGTTGACCGGAGGCTTTTTGCAATCTTTGGTTCATCTTGGCCACAAGCGTAACAAAACATTTCATCTTTAAACCCAATCAGGGATAAGAAGGTTTTAGGTTGATTTTCACACACCCAAATACTTGAAAACCATTGTCGTTATCAGAATAGATTACTATTTTATTGCTGTTTAGTTTGAGCGGGGAGGGATAAATATCAGTTCTAAGAAATATCACATAGCACGTTTTGAATTACCGCAGCCAAAATGCTGGGGAATGGCCGTGTATGGATTAATCTCTTGTACTTATTGGATTATACTTTTTAAATTCGTTTACGGACACCTTTAAATAGTTATAAATGGTTATATTAATGGTAAGTATTATAAATGGTCTTGTTTATCTTCTTATAAACAAGTCTTGCACGGAGCACTCGATCGGGCAATTTCGTAGTCGCGCAACGGTTCGCTCTCTCGACCCACGGGCGGCGTGATCATGCCCAACGTGATGACCGGTTTCGAAAAGCTCGCCGAAAGGTCAAAGAGGTATCTCCAAAAGAACCTCGGCACGACAATGCTGCGGGCATGTTCGTGAACGCAGAGCCGTCCCACTTCAAGCACTTCGTAGTCGTCAAATTCGCTCTGGTTGAAACGAAAGACCGAGTAGACCGGTGATATTGTCTGACGATCGAAGCTGTCTTCGACGGAAGACCAAAACAAGATCCGATAGTAGCCGATCAGGTCTCCGCGGTGAAAGGCCAGGAGGTGCCTGCTGCGGTCATCGGTAATGCCCCACTCATCTTCGCCATAGGAGAGCCGCCGCAGGTCGACAATGTCCGAACGGACACTGTCAGCAGCGTCATGACCTGACAAAAGCTCCACCTTCACGATCTAAAACCCGCTCAACCGATTGCCTCACAGAGTTCGCATAAGCATCGATGCTTTCTGACTTCTCCCTCGCGCGGAACGTCTCTTTCACATCGCAAACCAATCCGCCCGAATGAAAGCGGAAGAATTCAGAAGGAAGACGCAAACCAGCCAAGTCACCGAAGAATAGGGCCAAAATATAGAAGAGTGCAGAATTTCTGCCCGAGAAATGAACCGGACATATCGCGGCTTCCTTTCGTTCCGCCAAGCTTATGAACCCAGGATGCCACGTCAAATCGCGAATTTGCCACGACCTGTAGTCAAATCGTGAGCATCGCCTGGCGGGAAAAATGAACAGATTGTCGAATTCTTTTCCCCATCCCGTCATGATGCTTCTGATCGGTCGCGAATTTGCCTGGCTGTCTCCATAAACATCGACAGGAATCACGCGCCCCATGAAGGCTTGTGGAACCGAAATCGTTCTGTTTGCCAGGATCCTGTATGGCCGTTCAAGGCGTTCAAGCAGCCGAAAGGCCGCAACAATGTCCGCACCACCCAATGGATGATTGGCAACGAAGGCAACCGGACCGGAAGCAGGGATGTTTTCAAGACCCGTGATCGAGTAAACGCCGCAAACCTCTTCCAGGGTCCGCAGAGCCGGCTCGATGTCGTCGTCGAGTTCCTGCATCAGTTTGTTCAGGCGGGGAAATCCGGAAATCCGCTCCACCGCGGCGACGCCAAAATCGGGGACAGACGAAAAGACCCGGGTGCGTTTCAGCGACAAAAAGGGTGGGTTCATGGGACGAACTCATCTGCACGTTGTGCGACTGGAACGGTCAACTTCTTCTCCCGACAAATGGCTGCCCGCGGGCGATGCGCCGTCCTACGGCGATGTCTGGAGCGAGGAAAACGCCGATCAAGATTTTGGCGAGGGCGCAAGAGAGGCCAGAAACACTAATGCCAGTCTCTGTTTACCCTATCCTCGTCTCGCAGGAACCCCCCATTGCTATATTATTCTTCACTAAGGTTTAGCATACCTAAACGTTCATCGATGACCGTCAAAAATTCCCCCGTATATCAGTCGATTTCAATTTGGAATTCCATCCTAATTGATGTCTTCCTCCTCTTCTTCCATAACTACTTACACAAAATTTCCTAATTATTAACCTCTTTGCCTTTTTTTCCCTTTCTTGGTAAAATGCCAATTTAGCCTTTTCTATTTTCTCTACTCTCTTTGTTTTCATTCTAATTATTATTAATATTATTATTACTAGTTGTTTTATAAGCGTTCTTACTGTTTTCTAGTATAATTTTTGAATATATTCTTGGACTGAACTCTTGGAAATATTATGTTATTTAGTGTATTATGGTATTTTCGGTTCTTTTTAAATTTGACTCGAATAATTTTTTTCTAACAGTTCGTGGTGCCAAACTGCAAGCAACGAGCAACTTGGCCCAATACGGACAAAAATACCAAGAAGGTTTAGAACAGTTTGTTGTTAAAAGCTACACGATTGTGGATTGAAAAAAATTAGGAAACTAAGGAATTAAGGATAAGAGTAGATTAAATGGAGAGCCTGTGTATCATTGAAGCTAGTCTAGATTAAACTAAAGCAGGGGGGCTGCTTGTTCTTGTCCGATAACATTCATCATAAGCAGATGCGATTTTTCTGTAAGAAATACAAGGATGATGCCATAACTTCGGTTACCTCACACTTATTAATGTGTCCATCGATTGTACTTTGGAAAAGACGAATGTTAATTTAAGCTGATTTCATGTGTAAAGTTGGCAAGCCTTTTCGGGTAGCGTTAGTGACATGTCAAGCTTGGATGTTTTAAACTGGATCTGCTTTGGAAAACAAAACGAGCATAAGAATGAGAGAGAGATTTGATTCGATTTGTGATCACTACTCTCTCTCTCTCTTACAGGCGGAGCAGTGGGCACTCCACGAAATAAGAAAAGAGCTGGAATAAATTCGAAATATTCGGAATCTCAAATTCGTAGTGCCATTGATGCTGTTGTATCTGGAATGCAAATTGTTAAAGCTGCTAAATTGTTCCAAATGAGTGAAGCAAGTCTGCATTATCATTGTGCTAAGATTGGTATAAGGAAAGTTGATCAGAATCTGAATCGGAAGTCAAGAGGCGTGGATTGGAAAAGAACTGGCCTAGTGCAAGCAAAAATCGTCGATTGAAGAAATTACAGTTGATTCTAGAATAATTTTGCGGATCAGTATAGCTATCATGCGATATAAGTGCAGATGATGGAACTTTTATATACAGAATATGAATTTACAATTACTGCAACTAACGTAAATGGATTAACCAGTCCTCCATCTGCTCCTCCTGTAACTGCAACACCATTTGGTCCACCAAACGCAGTAACTGGTCTAGGAGCAACTCCTGGTGACAAACAAGTAGACCTATCTTGGACTGAACCAGTTCCAAATGCAGGTGGTGCAATTGATTATTACACAATTACAGTTGAAGACCCACAAGGTAACGTAGTACAAACAGTCCAAGTTGATGCTCCAGCAGACAGTGCAAACATTGCTGGATTGAATAACGGTATAGAATATGAATTCACAATTACTGCAACTAACGAAAATGATGTAACTGGAGAAGCTGCATCAATAACTGCTATCCCTGCAACTGTCCCACTACCTCCAGTTCTTGACACTGCAACACGTGGTGATCAATCTGTTGCACTTTCATGGACTCCTCAGTTTGATCAAGGAAATGCAATTACTCAATACACTGTGGAATATTCAAGTAATAACTTCCAAACTACTGAATCTGTGATAATTGGAGATGATGAGCCATTAGCAACATCTACAACTATTTCTGGATTAACAAATGGACTAACGTATCAATTCCAAGTTAAAGCACATAATGACTTTGGACCTAGTGACCCATCTAACATAAAATCTGCAAAACCTGCAACCTTCCC
Organism: Alatinidae sp. Z8VKAUB7J3; assembly: GCA_010016025.2. Classification (NCBI taxonomy): domain Eukaryota; kingdom Metazoa; phylum Cnidaria; class Cubozoa; order Carybdeida; family Alatinidae; species Alatinidae sp. Z8VKAUB7J3. Next base: position 79,339,095 of record JAAAKM020073195.1, on the reverse strand, counting down.
TAATGATCCAACATTAAACTTGCCAGATCGTGGTGATCAATCTGTTGCACTTTCATGGACTCCTGGATTTAACGGCGGTGAACCAATAACATCCTACCGTGTAGAGTGGTCTGCAACTGAAGACTTTGCAACCATTTTAGATGACGTGACAATATCTGGTGATCCTCCAAACACATCTCATACTGTTACTGGATTGACTAATGGTGAAACCTACTACTTTAGAGTAATTGCAATTAACATAATTAATGAAAGTGGTCCATCTAATGTATTCCCAGAAACTCCAGCTACTACTCCAAGTGAACCACTAAACCCTGATACTGATCCTGGACCTAACCAAGTTGAAGTATTCTGGGACGCACCAACTGATGATGGTGGTGCCGCTATTGATTACTATGTAGTCCGCTACAGCGCTGATGGTGGAACTTGGACTGAAGTAGAAACTGACGATGGAAACGTATTCTCTCTTGTAATTGACGAATTAGTTAATGGCACACCATATCTATTTGAAGTATTTGCAGTCAACGATGTTGGTCCAGGAGATATCTCTGAACGAGTAACTGCAACACCTGCATCTGCTCCATCTGCTCCACAGAATCTTGTTGCTACCCCTCAAATTGGCCAAGTCCTACTAGTATGGGAGAAGCCATCAAGTAATGGAGGTGCAGCAATAGAGTCTTACACAGTAAAGTGGCTTACTTGTACTTATCTTCTCCACTCAGCAATTTTTTCGAAAAAACATTTTGAATACTAAACAGTGTGAAAGAGAGTGGGTCCGATTTTCATTAGCTGAAGGGTGTAGGGAATTACATTGACATGAATACAGGAAATCTTTTGCCTAATGAACTGAATATACTTATGCGCATCGATAGAAAGTCAAAGAAAATTAGAACAGGCCACATCTTCAAGTTACACGTCAATCACCAGTGTCAACAGTGTAGTGCTAATGAAACAGTATGTTTAAAAGATGCCAAGCTATCTCATTAACACTAAACAAATTACTGCGTTCTGTTTCCTGGGGCTACTAACATGTTCTCTGCATAACAATTCTTCTCCTTATGGGAGTATCTGGTGTTACATTCTATAGATTTAAATCTTGATACTAGAAAAATCACGTTTTGAAAATTAGACATGCAAACGAACAAAAAGACATATTTTTGTATTAGGTTATTGCTGAGATAGTTTAATGAGAATGCCACGTTTCTTGAGCCAAGACAATGTATATTAACGCCACCGTGCCAATATGTGGCTAGCCCATCGTAGCAAGCAATTCTAGAGAGGATTTATTGTTATTAGAGGTTTACGCCATATTAAAACGTATTTCTGAGAAATCCTAAGGAAAATACCTTGTTTCTTTGACTGGGTGTTAGGTGTCACCACCATGCTACGAAAGAGTTCTTAAACACCTCCCACCTTAACTTTAAGGTGTAGAACATGTTAGTCCAAGCAATTCAAAAAAAAGAAAATAAAGTGAGACGTGAATGTCGCAGTGAGTTCCGTCTATTTTTTCGTTTTTTTCCTTGTTTACTAATCGTCAGATGATAATAATATGAACGATGCAGTGATTAACATGGCTTTTAAGAAATTGTCAGCACATATTGACCTTTTAAAGTAAGATTAAATAATAAAAAATAAGTTTTTTTTAAACTGGAAATAAGGATTATTCAATTTCTTAACGTTTTTGAATTAATGTATGTTTTGAAATTGGCTCTCCGCACATGAATAATCTAAACGAAATTTCCATATTAATTTATTTTTTGGCTAAATAGCTTTCTCATAGTTTTGATCAAATGATTTTGCGAAAAAAGGAGCGGGAGAAGGGGAATAGTTACCCTCCAAGTTCTTGGTTACTTAAAAAGGCAACTAGAACTTTTAATTTTTTTCGAACGTTTTTATTAGTAAAAATATATGTAACTTACGAATTAACTTACGTAACAAACTTCTTTATTCGTATGTCTTTACTACGTATATGAGGAGGTTTGCCCCCCTCGTCAATACTTCGCTCTTTACACTAAAGCTTAAATTTTATCCCAATTCCTTAAGAATGACCCCTGAATGTACATATGTGAACGATTTGCTGGCTTTCTCACGGAAAAAGTAGAGTATTTTTGCAAATTCTTGTAAATTTCCAAAACGCTGACACTCAGCAAAGACTATGTGCTGGCCAAGCCAGCAGTTAGCATATTAAGTGAGCAAGTAATTCACTAAAAAATCTTATGTTGAGGACATTTGGACATACTGAACAAATTTCAAAAGTCAAAACTAAAAAAAAACAAACAAATAAAAACCTCAAAAACTTAGAATGCATCCTTAAAAACTTTCAAAATGAACAAGTAAAAGAAAGAAGTTCAATTTCGAAAGCTGTTGAAAAATACGACCGTATTTAATAGATACAGCCATATATACCCATAGTTTATTTAATAACAAGGTGCCAACGGGCCGAAAAGTTGTATTCATGGCCGCTATTTGGGATAGTGTAATTCAGAGGGTGCCACGTGGCCCTTTTTTTCATGGGATTATCAATAGTCTGTGATATCTGTGAATAGTCTGTGAAAAACGTTCGATCGACTCATCAGATTGGTTTTTCTGTTGTATATTGGATCTCAAAATAATTAGGAGTTTTTCTTCCAAAATACATAATGTTTTTTTTCTAGGAGGCAGAAATTATGAAAATTCTGAGTTTTGAAATTGTTGTCTTATTTCGAAGGCTGGATAAAAGCTTCCTTGTCCGAATAACTGTTCCTCAAAAACCCTCAAAAATGGTCGAAAACTCAATTTTTTTTGCGTTTTTGTAAATTTAAATGCTAAAACTGTATGTATTATCGGTGTTGGGATATTGTAGTTCAAAAGAAGTTGTGTGACACTTTTTCTCAATGGGACATTATGAAGGACCCTAATGTAGGACCAAGTACTTTTATCAACCAAGGACTTTATTAGATAAAATGATATCTTTCGACTATTCCAATCCACTTTCCTATATCTGATTTAGATCGCTCTTTTTCAAGGGATGTTACACTCTTTCTAAATAGCAGAAATAATAGGAATCTGAATCATTTGAAATCAAAATAGGCTGGATAAATACCGTCCATACAGAAATAAATGTTCGTCATGGCATAAGCTGACGTCATGGTATAACCTGACGTCAATGGAATAACCTTTCCTGGACCGTGGTACCCAGTTATCCCAACCGCATTTATACTCAGTGTCATTTTTCACTTGTTACAAGCCTAGTAAGGACATCTTAATGTCGTTGGTTACTCAGTGGTACGTGGGTTTTTCTACAATTCAGCTCAGACTGGCATATCCGTGGTTATGTGCGGCCATTACTCGAGTACGTATGTCCGGTCTGGGGCTCTCGAGAGCACAATACATCTCAGTAATGGCAATGAAACTGTGCAGAAACGTGCTGTAAAAATACTAGGTTATCCAAGAGAGTTTTATCCGGGGGGTATAAACTCCAGCTCCCAAAGGTTTATGGGTTCCTATTGTATCTATTCAAAAGAATTTGAAGGGGATGGGTACAACCAGGCAACTGCCCCAGGCACTGCAGCAGGGGCGGGGGCTGCTTTAACTTTAACAGTTTTAACTTTGACCCAGCCTTTTGCTTACATTAGAGCATGGAGTTGCCATCTGGCACTAATTCAAAAATGGTATCTATTATTTCGGTTTGTCTTAAAAACAGAAGTTTCTTGCAAAAAAAATGGTTATTTCCAGAAAAAGTCGGAAACCATTCGAAAAAGGCGTCAGATCAAAACAAAAAGTATAAGATTGGAATGAGCATGGTTGGAAATTTTGCACCGAGAAATTACAATTCCCTACTATCAACAACAAGGAAAACAACTTTTTTTGCATGGATAGCATTAATCTGTCTCTAGTTTTTTTGGTTTTTGTTTCGTTTTTTTTTCTATGACGGGCTTCATAGAGCGGAATATCATAGAGAGATGTGTAATAGCTCATTCTAACAGAAATCTAATTTGCCCGTGCTCTTTTTAAGTGACCAATAAGCAGAGATCAATTTTTAGCAGGGATCAAATTGTCTGGCAAGATTTTCCTGTGAAAAACGTGGTTATTGTTCACAAATATGCTGAAACATGACTTACATTCTTTCTGCAGAAAAGCATTTTTGCCTTTATTTAACGCTTTATTTAACCAAAGTGATTTGCTTCATAATTGAGTGAAAAATTATTATTGATGCGAGGTAAATGTTTGTGTAGGAAATCATAAGATAACAAAATGAGTAAGTTTCAATGACTTAAGTATTTCTCAGGGGTGATTATTTCACACAAAGGGTCCTGGAAGATAGGGAGAGGGCTCATTAAAAAATTTAAAGCTCAAGTAACCAATGCTAGAAGACTAGCATTGCTAGAACATCCCAGCTCTCATCGAGCCTTCAGATAAATCCAATTTAAAAAACAAGTTTTTTCAACTGAAAGTAAGGAGCAATATTAAAACTCAAAATGAGCAGAAATTATTCCCTTTATGAAGGCTTTACCTTTCTTAAATAACGACGAAGACCACACTGCCTTTCCAACACAAACACCAAAATCAAAGAAGAACAATAGGGAATTTTTCTAGACAGTGAGAAACAAATTAGAATGAATATTTCGGCCCTATGTCCAAAGGCCGTCCTCAGCAATACAAATAAGAAAAAAACTTACGAGAGGATAAAATCAATAAAACTAAAATGAACAGTTTTCCAAAACAGTCCCAGCATCCTTACCTCAGGGAAGTTCAACCAGGACTGAAAAATAAATTGTTATGAAACGAGGCAATTCAATAAAATTCATTGTACAATTTCAGCATGAGGAATAAATATATAAATGGCATTGAAGCTTAAAAAAATGTTCAACATCATCATCATCTTTATTATTCTCATCATCGTTATCATCATCATTGTCATCATCATTATCATCATCATTATCATCATCATCATCTTTACTATAATCATCATTATTAATGGCATCATCATCATTATTATTATCATCACTATTTTTATTATCATCATCATCATTTCTACTATTGTCATCATCCTCATCCTTGTCACTACCACTAATATTACTATATCATCACCATCATTATCATTGTCATCATGATCATCATAGTGCTGTAGTAGAGAAAATGTAATATTAGCATACCTTAAATCTTCATGCATAGAATAATGACTGCTTCGTCGGTGTACCGTTGCCTTGACGCCCTTCCATCCCCATCATCTAAAATAAGTGACATTAAAGAAGATGAATTATAAAAACTAGATAAAGATATAAAAAGATCAGCAAAAGGAATAGAATCTGAAGGTACAGTTGCAAAAATTGATAAATAAATAAATATAAAGATATATAAATAAATAAATAGATAAATAAAAAAAAATTAATAAATAAAAAAACGGATTAAAAAGATCTAAGTACGCACAAGGTATACTGTGTGAAGTATAATGATGATCATATGATCATGATGATGAGCTAAAGAATGATCATAGTAATTAGCTGGAGTGCACTAGAAAACGTTTTCTGGAAATATTTATAGAAAAGTTGAGGATGGAAACATGTTGCAGAAAATATCATGCACGTAAGAGGCATGTATTTTGTCACTTTAAATCGCAAAAAACGAGTCAGTTATAAGCAAATACATTATTTGGACAAAGTACCAGTCTCTTTGTTCTGATAAATTCCGGTTTCAAATTGGTAAGGTGGAAAGGAAAGCGTGTCTTACTCAGCTAATACCCTAAACAAATTTTCTTGGTAGTTGTCTACGCACTTCGGATTTTCAAATTAATGTTGCCATTTTTTTCAGTCTGTTTTACGATTTGTAGACTTACTTAAGTTTGAACGGCTTGAACAAGTTTTTACTTGTGAAGTGTTGTACGTGTTGCACGGTTCTGCCCTGTAACATGGGCCGCTGGATCCATTAAGCATTAAAGTTGCGTATAGCTTGGTTTTTCGACCTTACTACCAGTTTTAATACGAATATTAGAAACCATTTTTTATCATAACGATGCTACTGTCTGATAACATAGATAATTACTAAAAGTCGGGTGTCTTGCCTTAAACTGATAGAGCGAAGGCGCAAAAAATTGTTCAGGGGTTAAGGGGAGGCGCTGAAAGTTAAAGAAGTCATTTTCAATCAAGAAAACTCTCGCATACCAAGTAATTAGTTGAAAAAGGCTCAGAAGTTAAATTAAAAAAACAAGTTTTTTTAACTGGAAGTAAGAAGCAACATTAAAACTTTAAACGAAAAGAAATTATTCCACATATGAAAAGGGTCTGTCACCTCCTCAACACTAACTGAGCGGATGGTTGAGAGGAACACATGTGCTATTAAACAGTTGTGAAAGTTTCTTCGTTTAGGAATTAAACATAGAGGTAAACAAAATTTTTTTTAGCTTCGAGCAGCCTGTAATTATTAAACTAGAAAATTAAAAATGTTTTGGTAGAACAGTTCCCATTATGCTATCAAGCACTCTAGACCCAGCTCCTCTTGTTATTTCAAACTTACGGTCACGCAGTACTACTACCTTGCCATCAAGCATGAAAGTCCTGAAGACCCAGTCCGTAACTTCGATGCTTTAAGGTCTGTAAAGCTGTCGGATTTAATTATAACCAGCTTTATGAAAAATTACATTGTGACTAGGACCGTTGTATGTAACATCGCTTCCAAACTTATCCGAATCGCATAGAAATTTTTCATGTTTTTCAGTGACATGTAAATTTCACTTAAACTCGTCTTCCACAAAGGACTTCAAGTACAAAAATTGTTGTTTTCATCAAACCAATCGTTTATCCTTGCATTTACATTCCCGGCAATGGTCCCAATTTTACCTCACGATATGACGTTTATTCATCCTATAATTCGGTGCTTTCCATTTTTCTGATATTATTTATTTTCCTGGTCCACGGTCAAATACGATACGATTACTTCATTACGATAATTTAGTGGACATTGAAGAATATAAGAATTGAACTTCTTTTCTCTTGAATCATATCCAAAAAGTATTTGAATTTCACGGTCACAAACGCATTGGTGGTAGAAATTTACAGTTTTGTTCTCTGAATAAACAATTCTTTCTTTTTTTGGATTTCTGAAGAATAAGTTTACCTATATTCCCATTAAAAAATCAATTCGTTTAGATAAAAAAATTTTCCCAGTCTTATTACTGGTTGGAAAAAAGGTTTGAACGATTTAGGATCTAGTTTCATGAATATTTTTGTCGGATTGTGACTAGCTAGAAGTGAATTTTTGTGCTTATATATTACTCCATGTTCTACGATGCTTTGATCATTTTTATATAATGCTGATCATTTCAAAGAAGCTGAATGACTATTTTTTTAAAATCTTTTACTAAGCACAGTGGTAAGAAACATAAACAGAAATATATGGGTTAAGTGTATCAAAAATAAAAATTATTTGGCACAAGTACTTTAAATGAGTATCAATGAATAGTGGTATATGGTACTATACATCACGCAAATGCGATATATGAAGAGAACGTATAATAAGGAATTCAATGATAGCGCTGCTCATCCGCACCGAGGGCGACATGGCCCAGGTGCTCGCGTGGGACGCCTTCGTCGCGGAGCACGCCGAGAACGACTGGTTCATCTTCGAGACGCTGTGCTCGTGGAAGCGCGTGCTCAAGCGCTTCGACATGATGGCCAAGAGCATCTACTCGCTCGTCGAGCCCGGGAGCTGCTTCGGCGGCACCCTCTTCGAGCTGACCGTCGCCGGCGATCGCAGCTACATGCTCGACGACCCGGATCGGCCGGTCCACATCCAGCTTTCCGCGCTCAATCGCGGTGCGTACCCCATGGGCAACGGCCTCACGCGGCTCGAGACGCGCTTCCTCGGCAAACCGGAAGCGCTCCAGGCCGCACTCGACCACGACGGGAGCTGGGATGCTCTCGCCGCCGAGGATGCCGGCATGGTCACGCTCTCCCCGGACGACATCGACTGGGAAGACGAAGTACGCATCGCGATCGAAGAGCGCGCGAGTCTCAGCCCCGACTCCCTGACGGGCATGGAAGCCAATCTGCGCTTTGCGGGACCCGAGACGGTGGAGACCAAGATCTTCGGCCGTCTCACCGCCTGGCAGAACTGGATCTTCCAAAGGCCCAATGCCGTCGGTGAGCAGGGCGCGCTCACCCTCTACGGCCGTCCGGAGCGCCCTGTCTTCGACTGGAGAAGGACCTATATGGGCAACGTCGACCTCAACGCCAAGATCCCCAACAACGTCGGCCTCAACGACGACCGCCGCCTGCAGCGCGCACTCGAGGCCTGGCAGCCGCACTTCATCGACTGGTGGATGGAGATGGGCCCCGAGGGGTTCCAGGCCGACGAGATCTACCTGCGCACCGCCATCGACGTCGGTCGCGACGGCTGGGCGCACTTCGATCACGTCAAGATGCCGGACTACCGCTGGGGCATCTTCATGTCCCCCCAGGAGATGGACCGCGTCATCCCCTGCGGCGACCACTTCGGCGAGCCGGCCTGGCAGAAGGTGCCGGGCGAGTACCGCAACGCCCTGCGGCGCATCATCGTGACCCAGGCCGATACGGAGCCGGCCAGCGTCGAGCAGCAGCGCCTGCTCGGCTCGACGGCGCCGAGCCAGTACGACCTGCGCAACCTCTTCCAGGTGAACGTCGAGGAAGGCCGCCACCTCTGGGCGATGGTCTACCTCCTCCACACCCACTTCGGTCGCGACGGCCGCGAGGAGGCCGAGGACCTGCTGCGTCGCCGCTCCGGCAACGAGGACAGCCCGCGCATCCTCGACACGTTCAACGAGCCCGTGCAGGACTGGCTGAGCTTCTTCATGTTCACGACCTTCACGGATCGTGACGGCAAGTTCCAGCTGCTCGCGCTCGCCGAGTCGGGCTTCGACGTATCTCTTTATTGGGATACATAATAATGACTATTTATCTTAGCAGTCCCAAAAATTTGTATCTCTTTATTGGGATACATAATAATGACTATTTATCTTAGCAGTCCCAAAAATTTGTATCTCTTTATTGGGATACATAATAATGACTATTTATCTTAGCAGTCCCAAAAATTTGTATCTCTTTATTGGGATACATAATAATGACTATTTATCTTAGCAGTCCCAAAAATTTGTATCTCTTTATTGGGATATATAACAATGGCTATTTATCTTAGCAGTCCCAAAAATTTGTATCTCTTTATTGGGATACATAATAATGATTATTTGTCTTAGTTGTCTCAGTAATTTGTATCTCTTTATTGGGATACATAATAATGGACACTTATCTTGATGCAGATACAAAATCTAGATGCGACTATGTGATTAGAAGCTGCATGTTACTCTGTTTATATATTATAACAGTGTTCGACTCAGTCGTTGCTATAAATTGTATAGTTTAACTCTACCACCTTATTTTGTTTTCTCTTAACCTTTTCCCCTAATCTGATGTAAGTAACACATCATCGATTTGCCTTCTGTGCATCGTAAGTCAAATTATCATCCCATGCTTTACACATGAGCTCTTAAGTAGTATACTCTAGTTCCGAACACTATTTACAATGTCGGGAGTGTACTGTGGTAGAAAATTACATGGCCTGAACCAGGGCAGTGAGATAGCATTACCATTCCCTTTCCTCGCCACCTTTTATCCTTCCCGAAACAATGTAGGGTGACATGCTGACTGGATCCTCAAAATATAAGAGGCTCTGTATTTGAATCACAAAAATTTACATAATCAAGCTTTTCCCAAAGAAGAAAATATGCAGTTCTATGTAATATTTAATGTAACTCCAAGGAGTGTCACGTATCATTTTCAATAGCATCATCATTTGAGGAAACCTGGACTAATCAAAACGTTTAGTCATCTTGAAAATGTAGATTCTCACTAGTCAGTTATATGAAATTGTCTCGACTTCAGTTATTTTTCATCTTACTTATAAACTTTTAATAATTGTAATTAGATCTGGTTGAAGGCCCATTGACAAGATGACAAGTTGGTGATAATATGGTAACTATGGGAAATATGGGATGGATTTATTACATCCTGCTTTGGCGGCACAAAAGAGTTCTAAGGAAATATTTAAAATGCGGGCAAAATAGTAGTCCCCTCCCTCAAAACGAAATTGTTTCTTACACCTACGGTAACGGGTACCACCAAGTCAAAAAAGGTCAGCTGAGACATATCTAGTCCTTCTTTATATTTATTGTATTTAATCGTCAGAGAAGATTACGTCAAATATTCCTTATTAGCCTATTTTGAACGAAATATGACCGAACAAGAAAATGTGTGCTCTGCAGAAGAGGAACGGACGGGCTACGGTTTGTTTACAAGAACGGACATGTTCGTCCAACTTTATAACCGTCTCAGTTTATCGCTTAAAAAGTGCACTGGCCATCGTGCTTTATGTTTTACAATGATTCTGTATCTTTCCTTGTGGAGTAGGATTGAACAGTGGAAAAATGAATCTCTTATCTCTAATTCCATTAGTTTAATGACATGTGAAAGTGACTCAAACAGACTGAAGGGATGAAAACTGGGCTTCACACTTACATGTTGATGTATGAAATAGTAAAAGCATTTTTGTACTGGAAAGCCTACATGGGGGTCGAATAGGAAAGTCAAGATCATTGTGACGGTTTCTTGCCTGAGGAGTGTGAGACCAAACCGATTGTAAATGATACCAGAATCTATAGCTCAACTCATTCAAACACTTCAAATTTAGATTGGCTCTCTCGAAACCCAGCTTCGTAGAAAATTTTGGTCTTCCCTTTCAACTCCGTTCCGACGATTTGTGGCCAGGAGTTTCAGGCGAAAAAAGTATTTAAGTACAAGAATTGTTTCGTTCTTTCGTGCATTGTTTTTCGCTGTACAACGAGCAAAACGACTGTTCCCCCCCTCCCCCCCCCCCCCCCCCCTCTCCCC
>JAAAKM020073195.1:79310862-79324522 GCA_010016025.2 Alatinidae sp. Z8VKAUB7J3 | reverse complement strand
AAAAAAACCAAAACAAACTACTGTGGTGTACAGATATCTTTACCCCTCCAAATTGACATACCCCAACTGTTGCAAGCTTAACAATTTATCAACCCTGTCACTAATCGACCCCCTACTATTAGGAGAGGGGAAACTGTGTAACAGAGTCCTGAGAGGGCCCATAAAAGTATGCCGGATGCAAAACACCACAAAATGTTTGATACCTTCAACTTTCAAAAGAAAATATTTCCCTGCATCAAAAGTATTTGCAATCTCCGACCTATTATTTATTGCTGATCATCCCACCTTTGACATGTTATGAATCCCATCACTCGTTGATAAAAGTGGTTGCAGAAGGTATCGCCAACATTTTAATCCTCCCCCAACAGCTGGTCAAGAGGGTTGCCCTAGTAGATTTACCATTGTGATTCCCATTTTCTTAAGTGCGACCTACCATATTGCATCTCTGTTGTGCTGCCACTGTCTCTTCACACCATATTGCATCTCTACTGTGCTGCCACTGTCTCTTCACACCATATTGCATCTCTATTGTGCTGCCACTATCTCTTCACTGTGTGAGGTGACATGGTTGCTTCCTTAAAATTGCCAAGTGCCTTATACAACCGTATCAGATACATTCATTTGGGTCCTTCAAGACACAGGAAACCTAGAAATTGGAGAAAATGCGACTTCACTCAGTGAAAATTTTGGGAATTCACTTTTCTTCAAGGGAAAACTAACAGTTGTTATGTTTTTATTTCTCTTGTGTTTGAAATGACCTGTGTATAATTTTGAGTTAAAATTGCAACAATGTACAAATGCCCAATTTCGTTTAAGCCATTGGTTCAAGATATTTTCAGCGAATTACTATTGGCATTGGTGTTTCAAACAGGTACCCAAGGAGATGGCGGAGCTTCGAAACGGCATTTGCTACCTTTTCACTGATACTTCTCGGAAAGGGTTTTGCTTTGCATCGATGCGGATCAATTGACGCAAGCCCTTCAGGTTACTGCAACGGGGACATGAGAGTTTTACTTCCAATATTATCTTGTTTATTATGTAGTCTACTAAGTTACTTTTGTTTTCCCATCCTCCAGTGACAGTTGCACGCTCCGTGGAGTTAAAGCATAAGTATAGTAAATAGTGCAGACCGCTATTCAGTGATACCCACATTCCAAAATAGAGATAAAAAATATCCAAAGGCGGTGGGCAGTCATTTCAATAGTTTTTCAGTAATAATATTCCGTGTGGTATAATTCAGATATTCGCTTTAAAAAATATACGTTGCGACGATACGATATAGCTGAAAGAATTTTCAAGAGGACAGGCATTATACCTTGTACATGCAAATGCTTGAAATATAAATTAAATAAAAATTTACATCTTTGGAATATGATTTAATTCTTTATTAGTTGTAACCTTATTTCGCTTTATGCCGAGTATTATTTCACATGTCAATAAACAATCATTGTGACAGCATTTTGAACATTGCAGAAAAGTTACGTGATCAAAAAAAAAATCAGCGTTAGAACAGCGTAATTTTTGGTATTCACATCATTTTAAAAATCAAATTAAGCGATGAAATAATGAAAGGCCTTGTCAGTAACTCATGATACTGCATGAGGAGATTTTTAGTCTTCATTTTAGGATTTTAGATTTGCTGTAGTCAGCTTTCTAAACCAAAGCACTTTGGATTGATGGTCTGTATATAGGAATCATTTGTTTTCTGCTGCCCACTTTCTACTAATATCCGATATCCAATACTTGTGTCCACTTTAAATGCGTTGCAGCCATTGCTCTACTTTCGGGTGAAGATTATAGTCATGTGTTGTTGGCCACGCACAGCTGTAGTTACTAAATAACAACAGACTATATTTGTTATATCGGGAAACCACGTCACGTGGAGCAAGATAAATGGATCCATTACTTTTCCCAGCCAAGGTTTGGGCTCGAATACGTATTTGGGGTTCAACAAGTGTAAAATCGGAGCTCGGTAATCATCGTTATTGAAACACAGCTTTCCTTCTATTTTATTAGGTGCCCCCAAAATACAAACATTAGTCAAAATGTGTTTTAGTTCTTTAGAAAATGAGAACCCTTGACAACAAAATAGAGTACTAAATTGAAGACGTCACAAAAACCTATATTAAAGATATCTCAATTTTAACTAGATCACAGGGTTAACCTTGCCACCAAATACCCTTATACAAAATATCGCGTTTACATCTCGTATCAACTTTGAAAAAGGGCTGTTTGAATTTGGAAAAGGCCTTAAGGAAACACTGTTAATTTTGCACATTTCATGAAAGTATGTACTGAGTTCATTTAACAAGGTTTTGATAGGCATGATTTAAAGTTTGAAAGTGTGTATATCAGCGACTGCTCAAGGTATGGTTCTCAAATTTGGACAGGTTATCCATGTCAACAAGAAGAAAGTGATCAGTCCAAAAATTATCAAATTTCTGATATTAATTAAATCGTGAAGTCACACTCTACCGATAGCATTGACAATAATTAAAATAAAATCCGAAAAGGTCATTTGGCAATATTTTAAGAGGGATGAAAACTGTTTTTAGAGTCTAATGGCATCTTTGACTATGGGCCTGATAAACTTGCGAGAAAGAAACGAGTGTATACATTCATGCTACGAGTGGCACTGGATGTCTCTTGGAAACATCATACCTCAAAAGAATAACTTTACGGAAAACATCTGCAGATAGTGATCTTTGTAAGGGGAAAAACACTCAGCTTTGCTGAAGCGCTAAACACTTTATCATAATTGAAATTCTTCCGTGAACACCAAAATGTTAGAATTCGTTAGTGACTCGACCTCTTAAAACTTTAACAGAGCAATTAGGGGGGACGGGGGCGGTCTCACTATGACGGAAAAAGCCAAATGACATAAAACAGTGAAAGGGACTTGTGTTTCTAGCATTACCAGGTAAGTTTTTTTATTAAATAGGTTTCTTATGATATTTGCGATGAATCTCTGTTACGCATTAGTTGATAAAGTTAGGCAGGCCTAAGGATAAAAATTGAATAAAATGAATAAACAGTAGAGTATTAAATAGTGTAACACTTTTCGACTCAGTTATTGCCATAGATGGCAATGATGTCAACGCAACCACCAGGAATAACAAAGAAACTATCCACTTCTTACACCACCACAGCCATATGAACAACATACGGTATCCTACCAACTTCCTCACATATGTAATCAAGCCCTAAACAAGAAAACATGAGAAGCACATGATCAGTTTGACGCCACCTCGATTTCTCGGAGGTCCGTAAGCCAATCCATAAGACAGTGACACAATTTAATTCCAATAGCCGAAGAAAATGTCTGCTAGAAAGTAAATAGGTATTCCCTAAATAGGTAATAGGGTTTTGGCACATTCCAGATCCCTTGACATACTTTGCGGAGCCAAGATTGCGGACCACTGCCATGGATAACCTGGTTTCTATATTCATAGTTTGGTCGCCTAGACTTGTCACTTTTTAAAAAAATTATTTACATCTATATTTTTTCATTATAGGAGATGAAGAGCCAATGTCATTTGCAAAGCTCCTGCATATCGTTGTTGTTGTTATTATTATTATTACTATTATTATTGACAATTCTTCTCATCTAAGATAGAAATTATTTATCTGGTGTTGATTAGCCATATGGGAACAGGTGACAGCAAGTCACAAAGGGCCCCAGTGAATCTCTCTCTCTATTATTATTATTGACAATTCTTCTTATCTCAGATAAAAATTATTCATCTGGCGTTGATTAGCGATATGGGAACAGGTGACAGCAAGTCACCAAAGGCCCCAATGAGTCTCTCTCCAGGTCTATAAAGACAGAACCTTTCGCACAGGGTATTAACAAACACATTTGCAACCACGGAAGTCAGTTCTCGTTTGTTAATTAACTAACCTAAAACGATATTGCAGAATGCCAATACCAACAAAAAGATACCTTATTACGTCATATTAAACCGCGTATGTAATCAAGCCACTCTTGACAAAAATTAGCAATTTCGGGGGTTTTATTTAGACCGCAGGGGTCAAAGGACAGTTTGAAATATAATGCTTTTTAAAAGTACTCCTATTTTCTCCTCAACGCCACTTTTAAAATCTACGCAAATGGGTCCAATGACAGTTCCTC
The DNA here is from genome assembly GCA_010016025.2 of Alatinidae sp. Z8VKAUB7J3. NCBI lineage: Eukaryota > Metazoa > Cnidaria > Cubozoa > Carybdeida > Alatinidae > Alatinidae sp. Z8VKAUB7J3. The sequence continues at coordinate 79,320,390 of JAAAKM020073195.1, read as the reverse complement.
TTCGCTCCTTGCTTTCCTTACAATAAATTAAGCCGCGTTTTTATTCGGCCGCGTTTTTATTCGGCCGCATTTTTTGAAGATGCGGCCTATTTAAGTACGCGACTTAATTTGACGTATTACAATTTCCTCCTGCGCTGCTCATATTCTCGCTTTACATCTAGTAAGCAAATAAGTACTCTTTATTAACTGTTCATCTCATGGTGGGTTCATTTCATCTCGATGAAGACAAACAATTCCGGATTTCTACAAACCAAAGGGGGTAGTTAGAAATTTTGCTGGCTCGAAGAGGGGATGGGGGTAATTTAATTTCAGAGGTTGACAAACCCTGACCTAAAGTATCCGTTCACATTCTAAAATTTGAAAATAGTAATTATTGCTATTGTACGCCCGTAAATTTATATTTCCCGATAATTTACCACTCGAAAGAACACTTCAAACTTCTCATATGTAAATATGACAATCTGTAAAACGCGTATAATCATTTAAATTACGTGTCACGATTTAATAGCCCTTCAGTACCGTTGGAAACGTCTTTATCATTCTTCAAACTAGGACCCATCCAATAATGATGTAACGCTGCAAATCTCACGGATTATGGAAAGCATCTGTTGTCAATAAAAACAGATATTTCATCCATTCTTTCCCAAAAGACCGAGAAGCGAGTTTTTTCAGCACCACCCATCTCTCTGTAACGCATCGTAACAGAAAGCATAAACCCACCCATCACCGTTACGTAGCAGTATGAAAACCACACCCCATATTTCAAAGAGGAGATCGGACCTGAAACGTTATCATGTACCTTATTATGATCCTTTGCCCCTACCATAAATCAAGTATATAAAAAATGAGCTTCTCGAATTTTTTTTTACTCATGATCACTTCATAAAAATATCTCTCGCGGTCTTCGTTCAAACGTATTACAATAAATATAAACGTAACACGCGCTCATATTCGATGAAGTACATTCGAAAATTGAATAGCGAATATGTAAGCATTGGATTTACATGTACGCAATTTAATTAATCTCTCAGAGAAGCTTAGATTTTAGATTGATAATAATTGACACACCCGGGATCGGGGGGCTGACAGGGGTCGAGACGCGAGCTTTAACGCTTCACCTTCGCTCTCGTGGGGCGTTGCAAGGGTTGGTGACGGCTTCTCAAGAGCCTGTCGACAAGCTGGTCCAGCGAATCAAACAATCTCCGCGTTTGGGCGATGAAGATCAAGTCAGCAAAATCACTTGTCCCCAATCTTATAGCTGGAATGAATCCCTGCAAGACACTCCCTTTGCTTATGGTCTGACGCTCAAGTCTCTTCAAACTCCTTTGAAGGTTGCTGTCATGGATTATGGAGTCAAACACAACATTCTGCGGATGTTGACCTCGTTGGGATGCCAATTAAAAGTCTTTCCGGCCCAAACCGCTGCCAAAGATGTGTTGTCAGAAGGTTTTGATGGTCTTTTTTTATCGAATGGTCCGGGAGATCCCGAACGTGTTCCCTATGCAGTTGAGATGGTTAAAGATTGTTTGGGCAGGCTTCCCATTTTTGGCATTTGTCTGGGACATCAGATTTTGGGAATAGCTTTAGGCGGGCAAACTTTTAAACTCAAATTTGGCCATCGCGGAGGGAACCACCCTGTCAAAGATTTGAGAACAGGCTCTATCGAAATCACCTCTCAAAATCATGGTTATGCGTTAAGTCAAGAAGGATTACCTGATCATGTCACCATCACTCACCTCAATTTAAATGACCAAACCGTTGAAGGTTTGTTGGACACCCAACACCAAGCCTTCAGTGTTCAGTATCATCCCGAAAGCGCTCCGGGCCCTCACGATTCTTCAGGGCTTTTTGAGTGGTTTGTCCAGGCTATGCAATCACGTCAGCAACTTTCAGCCAAATGACCAATATCTGCGTTGTTGGCCTCCAGTGGGGGGATGAAGGCAAGGGCAAAGTCGTTGACCAACTGACCTCACGCTTTGATATCGTGGCTCGCTATCAAGGAGGGTCCAATGCGGGACATACGGTGATCACGGACCGCAAATATGTTTTGCATCTGATTCCTTCTGGGATACTTCATGAAAGCTGCATTTGTGTGATTGGTAATGGTGTCGTTTTGGATCCCAAGCAGTTTTTGGCTGAAGTCAAAACCCTCGAAGACCAAGGCTTGTCGATTCATGAACGCCTTTGGTTATCTGACCGAGCCCATTTGGTGATGCCTTATCACAAGATTTTGGATCAAGCCCAGGAAACCAGCAAGGGTAAGCAGGCCATTGGCACAACCGGTCGAGGTATTGGTCCTTGCTATACCGATAAGGTTTCACGTTCCGGTCTTCGGGTGGGCGAACTGTTGAATCCGGATCAATTTCGTCAACGAGCTCAAGACATCATTTCCCGAAAAAATCATTTTCTATCAGCACTTTATGGTCTAGAACTAAGGCCATTGTTTGATTCGGCACGATGTAAAACTGGATGCCCCCTACGAATTTAGCCCCCCCCCCCCTCCAACTTGAAGTACTGGTTACATGCCCGGACGGACATGTATAAACAAAGGACAGAGTTTAATGATTTCATTTTATCAATCGCATTTACTCACATGATATCTAAGATATTATACTCAGCCCTAACGGGCTCTTGGCCCTTAGTTTTCCTGTTGTGGAAAGTTCTTTTGATCATAATTTGATTGATGATTCAAATAATAGATCTGAAACACTGCGAATTTTCATGACTTAGAACTTAGTCTGCCTTTTTAGAATAATGTTTGTAAAAATATCGCCGGAAAGAGCATGCTCACCGCATTCTTCTTGACGGTTACTCGTATTTTGACAACATCATCACAGTAAGTTGAAATAACAAGTAATGACATATAGTATAGTAGGCCAGCGACAACATATTTCAGCTCATAACTTTTTAACTCCCTGCTCGATTGGCATGAAATTTTGTGCCTTCTCCTAACTTTTACTGAGACAAAATCTTTTAATTTTTTAATTTTGCGATACTGGAAATTTATTGACCAATAGTGGAGTTTCTTACCTTTCGGTTTTGTTAATTTTCTTTGAAAAACATAATATCTTTAAGCTTAGATTTTCTCTCCTGAATTTGTATAAGTGACAAATGCAAAATTTGCTGAAATTTCGCAAAAAAATCAAAAAACATGTTCTGCAATAAAGTGAAGTTTGCAAGAGAACCTCTTATAACAATATATGCAAAACAATTATAAGAAAATCGCATCTTTAGATGAATTTTGTACCAACAGTGAATTAAGAGTTATATTTTGATGTTTGATGATGACGATATCGCAAAATTTTCATAAATTTTCAAAAAACTTTATTCACCAGAAGAATTCTCAGTAAAGTTAGGAAAAGGCACAAAATTTCATGTCAATCGTGCCGGGAGTTAAAAAGTTATGAGCTGAAGTATGTAGTGAGACAAAATATATTGTTTTTGTACATAGAGAGTTCAAAGAGTGATATCCTAGAAAGGTCAATGAAACTTTCGACTAATCACAAGAAAAAGCAGCCTTAAGAACACCATCCTAAGGGGATACATACACAGAAAGTAATCAAGTGGGAGACAAAGAGATACATATCTAACAGTCGTGGGTACACAACTAAAGACGTGTCGAAACATTTATCATTCATGTGACCAGATACAGAATATGGATATGGAACGTTTGCATAGGATATGTAACTCAGTGGAAAGAACAAGAGGAACAGGCAAAGGAAGAAAAGAAAGACTAAAGAAAACTTGAATATAGGACTGCAGTAGAATGAAAACGGTTAGAATGCAGCATCTGTAGAGAATTTTAAACTCTTATCTTTCCAAGATCTCATTTATAAATTTGCTATCTCGTATAAGACATTTTCTGTATAGAATCGTACCCGTTGAGTAAGACAATACTCAACAATTAAAACTGATATGTTTCTCTCGCGATTCTGCAATATAGAATGTGATTTACAGCTATGATAATAAACTCTTTCTAGTTTAACTTAAGGCTCACGCAAAATAAATAGGCTTCACATCAAGACTAACCATTTAACGAAGAATATCAAATTATCTACCAGATACCAGTTTTACAATTACTGTTAAAATGACTTCTTCTTTCAATATGACGGCAACACATATTTAAGTATGCATATTCAAATTTATCATTTGTAAATTTAGTTTGAAGTCTCCACAGTCGACAAACTCTTTATGTTGATTTTAGCCACTATTAACCATTCCCGGTCTTTTATCACCAATAAAAATTCCTGTACTAAAATAGAAAATATCCCCTATAACTTAAGTTTGTTACCCGTTTACATTTTATTAAGTTTTGCTTTTTTGAAGCCTGGTTCACATGCACGTCAAAACCGTTACTAGATCAGACAACGAGCAGCAAATCAGGATATTGTTTTACTTTACACCTTCTGCTTCACATGTCCCATCAAGTCATCGCAAGCGTAAATAACCAATAGGGAGCATGTCACCTCAGAATTTTGCTGACGGGCGTGCCAGGTGTTGGTTTTGCTTATTAGAAAAATAGATGAGCACTTTGCCGAGCAATCTGTATCAGTGAATTGTTGGTTTGACCAGAGAAAATCAACCTGGGTATAAAATCTCTAGTTAGGCCAAGATTCGTTGATGGAAAACAGGAAATAAGCATCTTTGATTTCTCGGCTGCAGTTTTCCGAGAGAGAATCCTTTTTCATGCATGAGCTTTAATTAAATGTCTACTATTCTTTTTTTCTTCCCTCCATTGTTTATTTTAATAATAAAACAAGTTTAGTTATGGACAAGCACGAAGCCACCAGGCGACAAGGAGAGCACGGGGGAACAAGCCGCCACATAGAATTAGTATATACACTGCTCCTCTAGACCCCTAAATAAAATGCAATTGTATTTTATGTAGCTATGGTTATATTTTGTAAAAGCATTCGGCTTTAGGCTTTAATTTGTACCTAGAAAAATATTATCCGAATTGCATTGGTTTATTAACCAAACATACCAAAATATGCCTCCTCTCAAATATATATTTCCTGGCTTCGTGCTTGGTTTTCAACATTGAAATTACATTATTTTATTCATTAAAGATGATGTTTTTTTTAATTCTAGATGAAAAATTCTAATTCTCAATAAATTTTCAACGAGTTGCCTCTTCATGTTGTTAGTTTTTTTGAAAAACCAGTTTATAAGAACCCAGTTTATAAGAACCCAGTTTATAAGAAACCAGTTTATAAGAAACCAGTTTATAAGAAATCAGTTTATAAGAACCCAGTTTATAAGAGACCAGTTTATAAGAAATCAGTTTATAAAAAACCAGTTTATAAGAAATCAGTTTATAAGAAAATAGTTTATAAGAACCCAGTTTATAAGAAACCAGTTTATAAGAGACCAGCTGATAAGAAAACAGTTTATTAGAACCCAGTTTATAAGAAACCAGTTTATAAGAAACCAGTTTATAAGAAATCAGTTTATAAGAAATCAGTTTATAAGAACCCAGTTTATAAGATACCAGTTTATAAGAAATCAGTTTATAAGAAACCAGTTTATAAGAACCCAGTTTATAAGAACCCAGTTTATACGAAACCAGTTTATAAGAACCCAGTTTATAAGAAATCAGTTTATAAGAAACCAGTTTATAAGAGACCGGTTTATAAGAAATCAGTTTATTAAAAACCAGTTTATAAGAAATCAGTTTATAAAAAAACAGTTTATAAGAAATCAGCTTATAAGAGACCAGTTTATAAGAAACCAGTTTATAAGAAATCAGTTTATAATAACCCAGTTTATAAGAAACCAGTTTATAAGAAACCAGTTTATAAGAACCCAGTTTATAAGAACCCAGTTTATAAGAAACCAGTTTATAAGAAACCAGTTTATAAGAACCCAGTTTATAAGATACCAGTTTATAAGAAACCAGTTTATAAGAAATCAGTTTATAAGAACCCAGTTTATAAGAGACCAGTATATAAGAAATCAGTTTATAAAAACCAGTTTATAAGAACCCAGTTTATAAGAAAACAGTTTGTAAGAAAACAGGCCTCAATCTCCCCAAAATTTTAGAAACTCGACGGCTGTATGGGGCTGCTCTAAGAAACCTAAAAAATCCCCGAAATTGGTTTAGACAGTTTCATTACGTGTTATTTCATAAATAAGCTAACCTGGAACAGAGGGTACCCTAAGCAAAGTGTGAATTTACTAACGGCCGTGTGACTAGCCCCCCCTCCGCGTATTCCACCCCCTTCTATTTGGTACCAGAGAATAAGAAACTGATAAGAAAATTTGAGTGCTCAGAAGGTGAATATTTTTTAGAAACTTTGAGAGCTGGACGGTAGTTTCGTATAAAAAAGGGTACTCTTTACCAACGTAGATTGAGTGACGAGAATCGGCAAAAAACTTCTCGATTAAAATGAATTACCTTAAAATTGTGTTTCCGTGCTTTAGGTTTGTTTCACAACAGATAATTATCACTTTTAGTATTTGGTTCCCTTTAACGCGTGGCCTATTTTCACTTTTAAAAAACGATATACCATTATTTAGGCAATATTTTAGTAGCATTTATTCAGTGCACGATCTGGCAGGTAAACAATCCACTCATTCCCCATACTCTTTTCTACCATCTATTTTGTTAACTTTAATCGATAAACCAACAGCGTAGAATTTTACTTCTCGTACAGAAAACAAAGGGAAGTCCTAAAGAAAATATTTATTAAAAACTGAACGTGCTACTTTGTCCACGTGTCTAGCAACAATTTGTTTAGTCTATTTCGACACGCTGAAATTCTATTTGATTTAATCAACAGTGCAAGTGCAGATAGCTTTTTCCTTTGTCACTAAGAAAAGGGAAACTCACAACATATAAATAATTCAAAAGAAGACCCAACGTTTTTATGAAGTAATATAATAAATGATTTTTCATCCTAGTTTATAAACAGTGGAAGTAGAACGATCTTTATATTCAAGAGGAAGAGGAGAGGAGCGGGACTCAAAAAATTGAGCTTGCGGGCTAGTAATCCTCAACGTTGGTGGTAGTCTCTCAATCAAAGACCCCTGATGAGCAGTGGACCCGATATTGAAACTACCCTAAATCAAACAGACAAACCACCAAACTTGCTAACTAATAAATAAAGGGCACATGGGGCATCCAGGGCCAACGCACCTTAAGTTAGGCAACCGGGAAGTAGGCCATGAGGGAGGCTCAACCGCACAGTAGGCCCGCCTCTCACGGATTATGGAAAGAATCTGCCATCAATGAGAATAGATACTACATCCATTCCTTTCCAAAAGGCCGAGAAGCTGTTGGTGGCAACTCCTCCCTGGAAGCGTTCGAAACGCTCAAGGGTGGCACGTACGAAAACGAGGTTATAAACATTAAATTATACACAAGGAGTAAATCTCCGACTTTTCATTAATTTGTTTGTAAGCTACATACAAAGCTAAAGCCGTACGACCGTTTTATCTGCATATCATGGGATGCTGAGGATATTTCTCAAGAGCCAAAGGGGGAGGGGGTGTCATTAAATCTGGCATCAAAAATACCAATATGAAGCCAAATAAATATTTCATGCCACATTAAATCGCATATTAAATACCTAAAAGCTGCTATAGTGCTAATAATAGGCAAGAAATCACGAGCCAAGTGCCATTTCTACAATTCGATGGTATCAAAATCTATATCATCATTAGCAGGAGCAGATCATCACAGATATTATTCAACATAAGCGCTATCATCATCATCATCGTCAAGATCCTCCTCCTCCTCCTCATCATCATCATCAAGGATTTTATATTACTCTATAGGAAGGAAGCCCTGTCTGGATTGCACCGGCTGGTTTCTTTCTCTTGCCAATCCTAGTCACTTATTTCCATGGCATTGACTGGTGTCGTCCTGTCCTAGGGTTACCGAAGAAACTCTTCCGAAAGAGAGCTAAAAAGATAATGTCTTTGTAACTCCATTTACTTCTGTTGGAGGATGCCATTTAGCAGTCTTTAGAAACAAACTTGATTGGAGCAAAGCCGATGGAGGAAGACCCGATGGAGGAAGACCCTACTTTACAAAGACCCTGATTGGAGTATCGCAACTACGATCCAACATGGCGACTGACGTCAAAGAATTCTGGACTGACGTGTGAAATTTAACATCTTCGGTAGACGTGGTTGACGTCTGACGTCGTCAGTGCTATGACTCATGTGAACACAAAAATTTAAACTTCAGACGTGACGGACGTCAAGCCCCTCATGTGAAAAGGGTATATGTCATCTGAACTATGTGGTATTCCAGTGACCATCAGAATAGCAGTCTCATGCTTGGCTGGTTTAAACAGCCCAAGAGGAGTGATCGCAAACAAAAAATTGCTTGAAATCTTAAGTTTGAAGGATGCGGGTTCGACATGAATGTTGTTGAACCAATGTTCGTTTGCAGTAAACTCACACTTGTCGGCCTGTATGAGCTATTCACCATTAGGACGCAAGGTACTGAATGCTGATAAGTGTTCAATCAGTGAACTAGCTGATTACAATTTCATCTACCTTTCGCGATCCTTGTTTCAAAAGCTGTTGGAACAAGTCTTTCTGATCAGGTGTTAACAATTGCTTATCCAATCTGACGCTCATTGTAAGCCCGTTGGTTTTCTGTGCCCCTTTTGTTCAATTTCTTTACGTTTAATTGGATTTTAAGTCGACCTCGCAATTTTTCGACTTCCTGATAATTCATATGATACGTTTCAACTTCGTAGAATGTTGTAGAATGAGTATTAAGAAAATCGACACCATTGTAGAAACAGTCACCACAAACTTACTACAACCTGCGGTATAGGTAATGGTAGGGGCTACTTATGATCCCGGCGGTTATTAGTTTTCTTGACTGAGGAGGGGTCTGCCCTCTTTCAGACTGACGGATGAGTCTCAGTGGTCTCTTATGTATAAGGAGTTCCGTATCACAGTACCGGATGACTCGATGTTTTTAAAACATTTTATGACCTTAATTTTATTTGGTAACAGTTGATCTCTGTCCATTACTTTCTTTGATTTTTTGAAGTTTGAGAGCGAACAAAACTCGTATAAGCATTGACATAGTTTCCTCAATCGTTATCCAAGCTGGCTCGACGAAGAAAAAGGACTCATTGCGTGTGGCGAAAATATCATTGTAGCTTGTTCTAGTGTCAAACAAAGGAAATATTGAAGCAAAAAGATTTTCCATGTAGTCAACGGTTTATGATATCATCGCCTTTTGACCCTGGATGCGATTTACAGTAAATTTTTCCCATTAATGTAGGTAGTGTAGGTAGGTAGGTAGTGTAGGTAGTTAGGGTATGTAGGTAGTGTAGGTAGGTAGGTAGGTAGTTAGTATAGGTAGGTAGGTAGGTAGCTAGGTAAGTAGGTAGTTAGTGTAGGTAGGTAGGTAGGTAGGTAGGTAGTTAGTGTAGGTAGGTAGGTAGTTAGTTAGGTAGTTAGTGTAGGTAGGTAGGTAGTTAGTTAGGTAAGTAGGTAGGTAGGTAGTTAGGTAGGTAGGTAGTTAGGTAAGTAGGTAGTTAGGTAAGTAGGTAGTTA